>JAAKBH010000310.1:0-600000 GCA_019776075.1 Amaranthus palmeri
TATATATATATATATATATATATATATATATATATATATATATATATATATATATATTATTATATATATAAAACCATGCCTAAGAGCTAGCTGTATACTTTCTATCCTGCCACAACAGACCAAGATACCACATTACATACAAATTAGGCAAGTTATTTGCATCATTGCATTGTATAAGATTCTTGCTATTTTCAATACTAATTTATTCTTATCCTTAAATTAGTAAATAGATAGAGTCCTATGTAAAATACGGATAATATAAATATCTACAGATTTTATTATAGGAAAAATTACCTGATTAATCCAAACTTTTATTATTTTTCTTAGAATAATATCACCTATTAATAATAATGAATAATCTCTAAGTTTTTGACCTTTTCACGTGGTTGACGAAAATTTTCAATCCGCATATGATCTCGAACTTTTAATTTTTCCAAGTGGTAGATAAAATGCTAAGATTTTTATTCAAAGTAAGTATTCATTTCGACCAAACTTCAAAAGAGTGTATACAAGTGAAAAAGTTAGAAGTTTAAGGTCAGCACGTGAATTATAAAAAATCATTTGTCCACTCCCTGAAATAAAAGCCAAAACTCTGAGTCATCACGTTAAATTTCTGATAAATAACTAATTGAGTAAATAAAGAAAAATGACTACTCTTATGAAAGACCGTCTCTCTAGAAGGAGACCGTCTTTCACAAATTTGTGAAAAAAAGGTTTAACTTTCGCTAGTCGCTACCTTGAAAATTCAAAAAATTCCACGTGGTAACCTGAGGTTTTGGGTTTTCCATGTAGTAACCAAAACTTGTTAAAAATCTGCGCAGTAAATCTGAATTTTGTTAAATTGTTCCACCGTGACCTTTTTGCACATCAAACGTTAGTAGACGTAAATTTCGAAGTTTTAATACTATTGTAAGCCTATTTATGCGACTCACCATTTCAAATGCCATTCGTTTCAACCTATTCCCCCAAAACATAAACCCTAACTTTACCATCATTGAATTTGAGGGAAAAAATAATTTAGACAAAAAATGGTAGAGTTGGATTTATGTTTTAAGGGAAAAGGTTGAAAAGTTAAAATCGTGCCGCATAAATGATCGCACAACAACCTTAAAGCTTCAAAATTAACGTTTGCTAACGTTTTCATGTACGCAAAGATAACAACGGAACAATTTGGTAAACCTCAAGATTACTGCGACTATTTTTTAAAAATTTTGATTACCATATAAAAAATCCAAAACCTCGTAGTTATCACATTAAATTTCCAAAAAAAAAATTTAAATTACCAAAAATAATCTCGCTAAACACGAGGTTCCATCTTCAAGTCTAGAAGACTACAACAAACAATATCAATGGAAGTATGAGATCGTAAACTCTTCTTCTATTCATCTTTATCACTTCATATTTCACAACAATGGCGGCTACAAAGAAATCCATTTTTATCTTCATCATTCTCGTTTTCTTCTTTCTCTATAATTCCCCATCAATTTTTCTAAAAACCCCATTTCATCCCAGAGACATTCTTCCTGTTCTTCCCAAAGAAATTTCATGGCCGATCTTAAAAACTTTGAACCGTGCAGTTGATCTTCTTCCTTCTTTTGTTGGGTCTGCATCTTCTTCTCTTAATAATAGCTTAGAATGGAAAGGTGCTTGCTTTTATGAGAATTCTGCTTGGCTTGAGTTTAATAATGAAAGTGGGACTGAATTTGGCGGCGGTACCCTCCATATTAAGGTATTTAATTTTCAATCCATTCTCAATTTTATTGAATTTGTTCTTTAATTTTAGGTTTTTTGTGGGTTTTGACATAAAGGGTTTTTTCTGGGTAATTCTATTTGATTGCCTTTCTCTTGTAGTTGATCAAATTGTCATCTTTTATTGGGTTTGGACTTTTGGCTATGTGGGTTTCTTTCTTTTATTTGCTTGAATTCTTCATCATGATCATCATGATCATCATATCATGCCCATGGAAGCTATGATTAGGGTCTGTGTTGGGTTGGATGACATCAAACCATGCCTTATGTTTGTTTAATATAGTATCATGTTGGATTAGCTTTGAAAGATTTATAGTTATTTGATTTTGAATGGATTCGTAACGAAAATAAGTTTGCGTATATCCAAAATCCCGGTCAGGTGAGAGCCATTTAATGACATTATGGTTATAGAGAAGAGAAAGGAGGGGAAATAGAGATGGGTTTCTGTCTGTTTGTTTTGCAAAGGAATTTGAAATATGAAAAGGGAAAGTAAATGGATTTGTATATGCAAAAAGACAAGCAAGATACACATAATAGAGTGTTGACTATTTTGTCTACATTTGATTTGCCTCATCTTAAACCTTTTTAAAGAGTAATAGGTTTTAAAAGTACTATTTGATCTTGTAGATTGTTACAAACATTTATTGATGACTTTAACTTCGATTTACCGATGACTTTAAAACTTTGTTTTTATACAAGATAATGTGTTATGCATAGGATTAGGCTTTCCATGGAGATTACACAAATAGGATTGTTAATAAGTTGTTACAAACAATCGTAGAGTTTGTAGGATCTTAGGAGTTTGTTGGAATAGTGGAGAGTAGTATATAAATAATGGAGAGAATGGAACAAAGCATATCAGAGAATTATCGCGTTTGTGTTTAGACTTTTTGGAGAGTACAAGCCTTTCGAAAAGCTTCTAATTATGTTTTCTCGTGTTACGCTTGATACTTCCTTTTTGTATTTTAAGAAATGTAGGGTATTTACCATGGGAGATAGGGTCTAAAGTCTACTGAGAAACAAATATTGTATTAGGGATCCGGATTACTGTATCATGTGAACAACTATTATGTTTTTGTTTACATTGTAGACACAACAGAACTAGTTCATTTGTTGGTGTATTGCTATCTTTTGTGCCTCTAATATTGCATACGCCAGTAAATATGTTAAAAGAATATGCGAGCAATGTGGAGGCAAAGTTCTCACTAGTGGTTATGTACTACAGCAGAATTTCATGTTTTTGTAACTTCGAT
The DNA here is from genome assembly GCA_019776075.1 of Amaranthus palmeri. Lineage (NCBI taxonomy): Eukaryota > Viridiplantae > Streptophyta > Magnoliopsida > Caryophyllales > Amaranthaceae > Amaranthus > Amaranthus palmeri. The sequence continues at coordinate 3,003 of JAAKBH010000310.1, forward strand.
AATTTAGAAAAATGTTGCATTACTTGCTGAAAGGGATGTAACCGATCCTAGCCTGCTATGCAGGGAAATTTAGTTGTGTGAAGTTTCAAATTTGTGCCAATAGTGTAGAGAACTAGAGATGTTTCCTCCTTACATTATTTTTGTGCGTAGTGATGCTTGCAATGATTTTGACCAAGGCCTTCACCTTCTTGTCATGCGCCGCATCGTTTTTTTTCACTACTTGATTATAGCAAGATGATGTCATCTGAATGTCATTATCATTTATAGAAACATGCCATTACCCCGATGCCAAGTGGCTCCTCCTGCCTAGGCTGGTGTTAAGGGGTGAACGTAATCAGTCTTACCCTTGTAATAATAAAGAGGTATTTTCGATTGACACTGATTTGTAAACAACATCTTCAATTTCTCATAAAAAAGAAGTGCTAGCGATTTAGTGACATGTTTCTCTATAGTCCATGGTGATCCTAAACCGATCATGAATGTATGGATCCTTCGAGAATGGACATGATGTGAATTATCACCTATTTTACTTTATCACCGATATTTCTGGATCATGTGAGATTTTTTGTTCTTTTTTTATTTACCAGGTTGATAAAGCCCATAGCTGGACCTGTATGGATATTTATGTCTTTGCAACTCCATATCGTGTGACATGGGACTATTATTTTTTATCTCGCGAACATACTCTGGAGTTCAAAGAGTGGGAAGGAAAAAAAGATATGAATATGTAAGAATATTTTTCTTTAAGAATATCTTCCTCTTTGATGTCTAACTGTCTGTTACTTATGTCTTGTCACATTTTCTCTTTATCTCAGGTAAAAAATCGTGGGGTTTCAATTTTCCTTATGCAAGCTGGAATGTTGGGGACATTGCAAGCATTATGGGAGGTCTTTCCTCTATTTACAAATACCGGTTGGGGTGAGAACTCTAATATTGCATTCCTTAAGAAGCATATGGGTGCTTCATTTGAGGAACGTCCACGGCCTTGGGTTACCAACATTACGGCTGATGAGATACGCTCTGGAGACTTCCTTGCTATATCAAAAATTCGTGGCCGTTGGGGTGGATTTGAAACTTTAGAGAAGTGGGTAACTGGATCCTATGCTGGGCACAGTGCTGTGTGCTTAAGAGATTCCGATGGAAAGCTTTGGGTTGCAGAATCTGGACATGAAAATGAAGAGGTAACGCTGCATATTGCTTGTATTGTGATGGTTATCGAAATATTTTGTCAATAGCATTGTAGTTATTGCATAATGGAATCTTGTACATGGGTTTGTATGGTCTTTGATAAAAATCATTTTGAGGGGATGTGTGTAGTACAAATGCGTTTGTTGAAATAAAGGTTGAAACTTTTTTAAGGGTACTAATTTGGAATATAGATTTTTTAGTGAAGAATTGGAGCTTTAGATATCGAGCATATGATCGGTAAGAGTCGGTTGCATAGGTTTAGTTATGTGTCATTGACCAAATGATGGTGAATTTAAAAAACGAGCCCAAGTCAATGAGCTAAGTAAATCGATCCATCACTTGTTCAATTGCTCACACCGTCACACGGTCACACCTCATATGATAGGTTTGTCCAAAAATGCGGTATTGGTTGCAATCGCAGTATCAAAAAAGTGAACAAGATTGATGCGGTTATCGTAATTCATAACCTTATATATCAGTCGGTAAGAGTAAATGACAATCAATATCTGTTGGCGTGACTTATGTCTATAACATATTACATATATACATATGGTCTTTTTGATGCCTTCGTGAGGGAATAATTCTTACTGAGGTTTGTTTATTTGACTTAAATCAGTTGACATTTGAATCGTGTAATTCATGTTACAGGGTGAGGATGTCGTAGCGGTTCTTCCATGGGAAGAGTGGTGGGAATTTGAGCTGACTCAAGATAATTCAAATCCCCATATTGCACTGCTTCCTTTACATCCGGATCTGCGTGCCCATTTTAACGAGAGTGCTGCTTTGGAGTATGCAAGAAGTATGGATGGGCTGCCATATGGTTATCACAACCTGATTTTCAGCTGGGTAGACACTGTTGATCGCAACTATCCTCCTCCTTTGGATGCCCATCTCGTATGTCACATAAAAATATTTGGGTATTTAATGTTGTTGTTTTTACAAATGTACGGTTGTGTGTATCCGACCCCCTTACCCGCGTCCTATGTTACTTGGACTCGGGTAGTGATGTCGGATACTGATACGTATCCAAGTGTCGGATACGTCTAAATATTCAAATTTACGCCTAAAATGAAGTGTCATAGTGTCATACTAATGTCTGAGCATCAAGGACCGGACACGCGTACATGAAGCAAAAAGAAGAGTCCGAGTAATGTAGCTCCCGCCTAGCAGGAAACACTTAAAAACATATGGGTAATGTAATGTTGTTGCTGCTGTGTATATATGGCCTCTCGTTTCAGAAGCAGTAGGATCTCCATTTGGTGGCGATACTATTGTAATTGTCTAGTCTGGTGTGCTATTACTGCTGCGCCTGATCATTCCTCTATATTACGAGCAAAGTTTGACGGTAGCCATACATTGTGGATGGCGCATGGAAGTACACAGCCGATTGAGTTAACAATTACATTACCCAACAGACCTTGTAGTCAAAGCTGATTTGATTCAACTTCAAAATTGATTTACAATTATGTAAAAAAACAATTTTGACACAAAAACCCGATTTCAAACCTACCCGAAATCAATCCGATGACCCGAATGAACACCTTTTAGTTGAACCCTAACAAACTTACTCATCCATCAACCACCACTGAAGCTCACTTGGATCCTCTCATTGGCTGGATCGGATTGATGGATCACTACATCTTTAGGTTTCACTTGCGCTTATGAGTTATGACCCTTCGAGCTCTTTCTAAAACTTGTTAAGTATATATTGTGTAAATGTGTTGTGTTGCTACTTGCTCCAATGTTTTTTATTTGACCAACGAGGGATTATTAATTTGTGCGTGTTTTCTTTTTTCAGGTTGCTTCAGTTATGACGATTTGGAATCAGATGCAGCCTGCATACGCAGCGAGCTTGTGGGAGGAAGCATTGAATAAACGACTAGGAACTGAGGTAGGCTAAGATGTATGTTGACAATGTTACAATTAAAGTTATCAAACATATGATTGGTCAAGATTATTGACTCGTTTGTTGCTTCTTGCTCTTCTTTCTCGATGCAGAATCTCGATCTTCCTGAAATTCTCGTTGAGGTTGAAAAACGTGGTTCGTCCTTTGATAAGTTGCTTACAATTCCCGAGCAAGATGATTGGATCTACGAGGATGGAATATCAGTTTCATGTGTTGCTTACGTTCTTGAAATATACAAGGCTGCTGGTCTTTTCGGTTCATTATCTAATTCCGTTCAAGCAACCGAGTTTACTGTGAGTATCTCTACTGCTTCCATATTGCTTTTATTGGCCTTTTTTTATACGGGTTTTGCGGATTTTTACAGTTGTTCATAGTGGTTGTCGAAATCTTCACATTTTACTCTTCAACCGAAAGTATAACTACTACAAATTGAGGAAGACTCGAGTTTAACGCCATCAAGTCTTATCGCTTAGCTAAACTATGCGTTAACTTCATTTCTGTGATTGCAGATAAAGGATGCCTATTCCCTGAAGTTTTTTGAAGATGATCCAAGTCGATTGCCAAGCTGGTGCAATGATAATGACAATGAATTGCTTCCGTTTTGTCAAATCCGAGGAAGATACAGGATGGAACTACCTGGTTACAATTCCATTGAGCCGTACCCCCATATGAACGAAAGATGCCCGTCCCTTCCTCCAAAATACTACAGACCAAAACACTGTTGACAGTACGACTTACACGGGTAGGTTTTCGTAGAATTTGTAACCTTACATGCTATTCGGTATATAGACTAACAGCGGTGTGCTGGTTGATGTAACCTGTAAATATGATTCAGTTAGCCATATCATACAGTGTACTGCTTGTACCTACGACACAATTGATCTGAAATGCAGTGTTTTTGAAATTATCATTTTATATTTTTTACCGCACGATTGTGTCTTTGACGAAACTCTTGTTCTTTGCGACGGAAGTTATGACTACAAGCAGGGGCGGATTGCCCACGTTTAAAGTCGCTAAGCGAAAGAATTGCACGTGTAGCACACACGAAACAGTACACAGTACTCGGTAGTCAATATCAAAAACATTTCTATGGAGAATTAGTATCTCAGACACACATTACAAGGTTTTACAAGAACTTTTACAAGAGAGAAAACAAGCAAAACTTAGTTTGTCTTCTCTACACAAATCAATCTTCTAGAATGTAAAAATCGTATGCAGCGGAAAGCCGGAAATGCATTGTAGGGTGTGGAGCTGTAAACAGGCGGGTAAAATTTGCGACGTATCTCTATTTAGCCTTGGATGGAAAATGGTTGCCACCCGTTGCTACCTTGTATACGTAGAAGGCGGTCATGAAAGCACTGCAAATGAGATGAATGAGAACGGGATCAGAAGCTATCGAAAAAGAAGACATTATTATTATGGTAAACGAAGAAAATTTTACGTATCTCTCGTACGCCTGTGACTGATGAAAAGATCAGAGCAATGTAATGTGTATACAGTCACAAACCTGATCCCAGCAACAACCCCGGCAGGCATAATCTTCGAGGTCTCCATATACCGCTGTCCCATTACATATGTGAGTCCAGTTGCAGTAACTGTCGAGGCAGATCGATTAGTTATAACTTTACAACTACAATCAAGCGAACAAGCAAAATCCATCCTTCTACCATCTCATGAAAATATATGTGATGCAAGATAATATATAAAAATTTACGTTACTCAAATTTTAAGGAATGAAACCAAGCAGTGTCACAAGTTTCGTTAATCTCCTCGAGGATCGTGAATCGAAAAGCGAATTATGGTCGGTTTTCGGCTATTCTTGGGCAAAACTGAGCGCGTATTAGCTAGCGAATCATGTTACACTGAAACTAAGTACCAGAAAATGTTGGATTTCACACATATCTATGTATGAGAGTGTAGATTTTAACACTTCAAAGTTCAAACCCAAAACATATACAATCAGCAAACCACTTTCTTCTATACATTGTCTAACCTCAAGCGAAGTCAATTAAGCACAAGTATGTCGAATCTCCGAATGCATCAATAGATAAGTATACCAATCAATAGACAAGCTTACACCGTGAGTTAAAAAAAATGCGTCAATAGGTAACTCTAAACATGGTAGTATCTGCAAGTCTCAAAACTACTAAAAACTTGTTTGAACCGTTCAATGTCTTTGCCAACTTGATCGGTAGCATGCTATATTAACGAGACAAGTAATTACTTTCACTAGAATAGAACAGCTTGTTTCCATTACCACCTTTAAATCACGATAATAAATCACAGAAGGGTTATCGTCTAGCAACACAACAGCAACCTAGAATTAGTGGATTTACTCAAACGGTAGGAAGTATCAACTATCCTTCGGAAATATTTACCATGTAAAACCAATCGTCCACAATAGGATCAACTAACCTCAAACAATTTAGTCATTCAAGATGAGTTTGATGTTTAAAATCTCAAAGTGATGCTAAAATTGGAAATACAAAAGGCTATTTCCTTTTCCTATGCAAAGCCACAAGAAAATGCTATACAGCCCAAAAACCGATCTGCCATAAAAATCCGAAACAATAGAGTATCTCGGTCAGTCTTACCTAAAGAAGATAGCACTAAATCTAAAATGAGTCTAGGTTGGATCCATTTAATGGCATTGGAGTAATGGAATGTTACTCCTATGGGCGGGGCGGGATATACTGGGTACGATGATTGTGATGATGGAGTAATGGAATGTTGTTAAATAGTATCACATAGGTCAGTTAATCTGTCCTGCTTCCATGAATGCAGTGAGCATTCAACCAAAAAGGCTCAAAATTTCAAATTCATCACCCATAGGCCATAGCTCCTCCTCAGCATACAGATCATGATGTAAAATACCTCATGATTCCCATGATAATTGACAAGATCAACATTAATGCAGAAAAGAAGGCTAAAATGCTTTTTTCCTTCCCATCAAGGCTTTGAATTTCATCACTCCAAACTTTCTTTAGCTTAAAGGGTGGGAAGAGCTGATTTACTCAACTAATCAATACATTTAGTAAAAAGAGTATTGAAATTGTTCTTACTACAACTATAACAGACTCGATGACCCGAAATTTACCTGATCTTGCAAATGAGCATGTTTGACTTGACTTCAAAAATAATTTATAATTATGTATAAAACAATATGGATACAAAACCCGATTTCGCCCGAAATATCTAACCCAAAATCAACCCAACGACCTGAATGAACAACTCCGCAAGGTAAGTGAACAACCAAGTCGTGAAGTACCAAGAAGAAGAAATTATGGAAACTCATGATCCGGGTAATCATAACATAAACATCTCATAAACATAAACACCCACAAATTATACAATTATACATTAAACATCTCATGATGTTAAGTAGTTGCACAAATTGGTATCATGTCTAGCTCATGATCCGGGTCATTTGATTAGAAACCACAATAACAAAATTACATGAAATATCAAACAAACAAAGACAAGATTGCAGAAATGAAAGAAGGGAAGAAAAAAGGGTGAAAATCCAACATACCCGTCTCAAGAATTAGGGCAAAGTATGGATTTTTGTTCTTCTTAAAAGCATTAAGGCTCAAATAACCAGCTAAAATGAGCAATAAACCAGCTCCAGACCCACCACCAAGCGAAGCTAAACTACCCTTTTTGGCAAAACCGATTAAACCACCCAGTACAAGAAGCAACCCATATGGGATTGTGAAGCAAAAATCATGCATTTTCGACAAATTATTTGTGGGTTTATTCAAAAATGAATATGGGATCCGATCCAAATGTGGGTTTTGAGATCAATGGAAATGGAAATTTGAGATTTTATAGGGCAATGGTTTTTTGTTCTTTGATGGGGGAGAATGAGAAAGAGTCAAAGGGGAAAGTGGGTAAGGACGTGTGGATGCCTTATGCTATTTTCAACTTTTTAATGAAATGTCAACGACTTTCTAGATCTAAAATTTTTTGTTGATAATTGATTAAACCATCATTTTTGGTGGACAAGCACAACACGACATAACACGATACTATTTACAACACACTTTGATACGATCACGAGGCACAACAAGCACAAGACATAAATGGTCCAACATTATACAATTTCCATGTCCCACGTAATCAATAGTTTTTTAACCTGTCTAACTACGTTGGAGCTAACAAATTTGTAAGTCGTAAATCTTCATTTCTCAAGTGTAGCCAATCACCGAGTTTGAATAAGAGAAACTAATTTTCATTTAGAGCTCAGGGACTCTCTGATCGCACTCTCCTATATGGGTTTGAGTTGCCGTCTATCTTCCCTCCCCAAACCCTGACCATAGTTTGTCTATAAGCGGGATACACTAGGTATGATGATGATTGTGGTGAATTTTCATTTCACTTATAAATTATGTAGTTGGGTCTCGGTGCTTGTCAATGAGGTTGTTCTATAAATATAAACAGTTTAACAAACGCAAATATAAACGACCACTTAAAACGACCACTTGTTCCATAGGAAATATACCTATCCCACAATAGAAACTTGCTATGTCCATCTAATGGAACCATGTTCCATTTTAGGACTAATATCCAATGCACTACCAACAAACTCTCAACCATTCTTACCAACCAAATTTACTTTACCTCCAAAACTATAACCTTAAAGATGGAACCCCAACAACATTCCAAGAGACCCATTTGCCCAACTTGCACAAAACCTTTGGGTCTTTGTCTTTGCACTAGACTTAAGACCCCAAATCTTAACAACAAAGTGCATGTCACCATTCTCCAACATAGTTTAGAGAAGAATCACCCCCTTAATTCTGCTAGAATTGCTAAACTTGGCCTGAGAAATGTTGATGTTTATACTGTCACTGATGTTATGTTTGAAGCTCAGTTTAATGTTGTGCCATTGATGGAAAGGAATGTGGAAACTTTGGTAGAAGGAGAATGCACATCAAGTGTTTGTGAAAATGCCCATGAGAATGTGGAATTTGACAGAAGTTTAGGACTTAGAAGATATGGAAAAAGAGACTTTGATCAGTTTTCTGATCCTGATTCAGGAAATGGGTCTGTTAAAATATCTGATTTTGAGCAGATTTCGGACGAAAGTCGCAACTTTGATGGAACTTTGATCAAGAAAGATGATCATTTACTTGAGCAATGTAAGGATCATAAAGCTTTACTGAGTGTGAAAATTGGTAAATATGGTGACATTAGCAGTATTTCACATCAATGGAATCGAGCAAACGAAGAAAAAACGACTAAACTCGAGCATCTGCTCACCATTCCTGAGGCGATTGAATCTCTCGCAGGAGGGTTTGTGGTGAAGAAGCTGCAAAAGAAGCAGAAAATCGGTAGTCTTGAACTAGAACAATTTGAAGAGTTCGAAATAACAGTTCCTCCTGGATCAGTACTCCTATTTCCGACCCAAAAAGCAGTGCCAGTCGAAGCTATTGACTTCGATGTGAAGAACTTGATTGTATTGGACGGAACATGGCCGAAAGCCAATAGAATGTATAATGAGAATCCATGGCTGAGAATTCTACCATCTGTGAGGTTAGATGTGCAGAAAATGAGCTTGTTTAAAGAAGTCAGGCATCAGCCTAAACCCGGATATCTGTCCACCATTGAGAGCGTTGTGTACGCACTCAAGGAACTGGAAGGAAGTCGGAAATTGGCGGGTTTGGACAACTTATTGGATTGTTTTGCGTCCATGGTTGAAGATCAGAGACGATGCAAGGATGATCGACTAAAGAAGCATTCGATATGATGTTGATTCCGATGTCTATGCCATATGCTACTGTTTTTGAGTACTTAGAACCATGAGCAATCTTTGTAGCTGGAACTAGTAATGAATTTTGATAGTTCATTCATATTATCAATCGGGTCTTTTATGTTATCCCAATCTTTGTTTTAGCTATTGTAGTTCCTGTGCAAGTAGTTAATGATCTCCAAGCAACAGTGCTAATCAATTCCTCTCAATGCAGGGCTCTCATTTTCTGGGGTAAAATTGACCGCTTTCCTCTTGCATTCCCTCTCAAGGGAGTATGAGTATGGATTGTCCGTCACATTCCCTCACCCATACCCTGTTTTTGATCGGAGTATTGGGTTGTTGATGATGACGATGATTCATATTATTGATTTGCTGGTTTTTAACTGGTATTGGACTAACTTGTAAAAGGAGGATAGATGGACCTAAGTGTCCTTGATTGTGCTGCTCAAACAACTACTTTGCGCTTAACAAACCGAGTGTTGGTCTAGGGGTGAGGGCTCGATTCCAAGACTTTGATTTCTTTTGCTCGTTTTATTGACTCAAATTAAAAAAAATTAAAAATAAGTGGATCCTAACGTGAAAACCAAAAAAATCTGATAAAATTTAAAGAAAAAATGCATTTAAACAGTTATTTTTGAGTCGAATTATTCGAATCCTGGTTCAAAATTTCGATTTTAAAAACCACTAATATGTGGTTGGGTTTCAAGTCACTAATAAGTTGACAATTGTATGTCTAATCCATCATTTAAATTTTACTTCAATTTTGAGCTCAAACAAGTTTAGATCTTACTAGTAAGTGGCAAGTAGAGTGTATAATGGGGTCATCGAATCGATTCTGAATCAATGTTTAAGGTCGATTGATGTTTTTATGTTGTTTTTTTCATAACTACAAATTTATTTTATAGTGGGGTTTAGTTACATAGTCGATAAATATCACCTAGTCAATCTGTTTTTAACACCTCTAATGGCAAGACTGAAATTACATCCTTAAAAGCTTTCATCTTCAACCTTGAGCGCATCGTAAGATCGACTAATCCTTTATTCCATTTAGCCAATGCTAATTCAGCTTATACGACGTCGTTCAAAATACCCATCCCAATTCTCCAATTTTTCCTATTCAATTCTCTCTCCTCTCTCCTCCTTCGCCGCCTCCGACGCCGACGCCGACGACCCTGCTTTCTCTTTCATCCCGAAACCCCAAAACAAAGAAAAACCTAAACAATTAAAAAAACCCAACAAAACCCCTAATTTTCCTGTAAAATCCGACTTACCATTCGATTTCCGATACTCCTATTCCGAATCTGACCCGTCGATTAACCCCATTGGTTTTCGTGAACCACCCCGATTCTCTCCCTTCGGACCGGGTCGACTTGACCGGAAATGGACTGGGACTTTTGCGCCGGTACAGAGGGATATAGACGAGAAAGAAAAATGGGAGATGGAAAAAGAAAGAGTATTAGGTGAACCATTATCAGAGGAAGAAATAGCTGAGCTTGTTGAGAAGTACCGTCATAATGACTGTAATCGCCAGATTAATATCGGTAATTTTTCCTTCAATTTCCTTAATTTTTGTTGATTCAAGCGGTGAACTTTGAATCTAATTAGGGTTTGAATCTTAGGGATTTAATTAGGGTTTGAATTCTGTTAATTTCAGCATTTTCTTCAAACATACACCTGAAATCCTGAACAGTTTGTATATTCATATCCGATTTGTATATATGATCGAATTTCTACTCATATATAAAGCTGTCATAGCATAATTGAAGGAATGAAAATTAAGTGTGAACTAGGATGAAGCTTGAATTTTGCTGTTTGAAGGCTTTGAATTAGTGTATGATTCGTTAATCTCTTCACTAATCGCGAATTGAAAAGGCGAATTAGGGTTGGTTTTGGGCTATTCTTGGGCAAACTTGGGAGAATCACGAATTCAAAAAGCAAATTAGCTAGCGAATTATGTTGGAAGTTACGAAACCCTAATTGAAAAATGTAGAGTAAGGTTGTAAGTGAGGTTATGCATACTACATTTTCTCGTTTTTGGCTTCGATAATTTGCCATCTAACTACACAAAAAATTGCCATTAGCAGGTTTTGTTTTTCACGAAAAATGTATTCCAAGTCGATTATGGTTGGCTCGATCTTTTTGTTAATCTTTTAGCCATTGTCTTTCGGATTAGGAAAGGACGGAGTTACGCACAATATGCTGGATGACATCCACAACCATTGGCGAAGAGCTGAAGCCGTGAGGATTAAATGCTTGGGATTACCGACTCTTGATATGGACAATGTTTGCTTCCATCTTGAGGTTTTGATCTGTTAGCTTTTATCTTATCGAATCCGTTGTTTGTTCTGTTAGAATTATGGTCATTCATAATCGTCGAAATCTGTTCTTTAACTTGCTGCAGGACAAATCCGGTGGAAAGGTAATCTATCGCCATCTTAATGTTCTACTTCTATATCGGGGAAGGAATTATGATCCGAAAAATAGACCCGTTATTCCTTTGATGCTTTGGAAGCCTCGTGCACCAATATATCCCAATCTTGTTAAGAATGTTGCCGATGGCTTGACGTTCGAAGAAACCAAAGAATTGAGGAACAAGGGGCTTAATTCTTCTGCACTCATGAAACTCAGTAAGTTATCTTTGGTTCTTTCAAATTCCAATGATCATGTTAGATGCAGTGCCGTTCCCGACAATTTTTGGACGCTAGGCAAAAGATAAAAATGCGTCGTTATATAAGTGAAGTTCCGGTTATTTTTTCTCCAACTATGTAGTCCAGTAGTCATACGCTTAACTGAGAAACCTAATGCTATAAGTTCGATTCATGCTACAAGCTACTTGTGCAATTACTAACTTTTTATTATAAGAATGAACTCAATTTGAGTCCTTCATGAGTTGGGTCGTAGGCGCTTACACCTCAAAACTACACTCGGGAACGGCCCTGTTAGATGGTATATAAGGTGTTTTTTATAATCTTTCTTTAGCTAGGAACGGTGTGTATGTTAACGTCGTGCAAAGAGTGCGGGATGCCTTCATGACCGAAGATGTGGTGAGACTGGATTGTACTTATGTCGGAACAAGTGATTGCAAGAGGATTGGTGTGAAGTTAAGGGTAGATTTCTTCTCCTAAATTTTGACTTCTTTTTTCAAAATAAGTTGAGTTTTTATAGCAATTCTTCTAAGTATATATTTATAAATTTAGTATATATATGCAGGATTTGGTACCTTGTGTCCCAATCTTATTTAAGGATGAGCAAATCGTACTTTGGAGGGGAAAGACCGACAGACCGACCTAGCTGCTGAACTGAACTGCTACATCTTAGCACCGTGAGCTATGGTTTCTAGTTAAATGACATAACTTTGTTTTCGGTGTGGAGGGTATTCATTGATCTTTGTTAGTCGTTACACTATCTTACAGCACGCTAATCTGCAATCATTGTCTGAGAGACCGAACCTCATATCAGACGTTTTAGAGCTAGCTGAGAGTCTTATTTTAGCGACAAAGCATTAGCGAGTTTATATAAGCTTATTTAAGGGCATCTGTATTGCTAAATTCGTCGTTAATTTGATCTGTTTACTGTTGCGGATGGTTACAACTTGCAAGTTACCTATTACAAGTGTGTGTGTGTGCGCGCGCGCTTTGCTATTGCTCTCGTTTGTACGCTCTTTGATCCCAACAATTCTTATTATAAAGTTAACAAATAAAAAAAACTTTGATGAACATATTTTCGGAAACGGGGCAGGGAGAAACCCCCTTAAAGCTACAGGCAAAAAGGTATGGGGTAGTAAATTTTTCGGTGGTCAGAATCAAACCCCGATTAAATAATGAAACGCACAGAACAGTATATGGACACTGGACGGTGTCTGTAAGTGAGTGAGTCTGAACAAAAGAAGACTATATGTATAAATACATATTATAGTTATGAAGTTTTAGGTATAGAACTATTTACTTACAGACACATTACGAGTAACTTGAACTGCTTTTGATACATAATTTGAAACAGAAAGAAAGATACAGAATCCATAACCTGTGTTTAAACAGCACGAATCGCTGTAACGACAGAGAACCGATAAAACATGCTCTAGAACAATTCAAATACCAAGGCACCCTACGGTTGATGAAATTCTTCGACAGTCTTACGGTTACACTAGAAGATTTCTGAATTCATGCGCCTTGTCGGCAAGGCATCCTGAACTAGCTAAAGAGGTTATCCAGACCTCATCGGATTTAATTGGCTCATCATCATCATTCCTATGCCAACTCCAGTAGGCATGAGATGAGTTCACTATCTGGAGTTCCCCATGGCCGAAACTCGCTTCACGGAACACTGACCACTCTGGTGTCGGATTTTTATACCTAAAAGCCAATAACAATTTTTATTTTGATCATTAGATGTCAATGTAAATTTCAAGAATTGCAAAATTCAGCTTAAAAGTCGGATCTTTTTAAATTTGTGAAAAGAATCAGTGGTACACACCTTCGAGCTAAACCCTCAGAGTTCCCTCCGTCACCGATTGTTATATGTACAGCACCACAAGGATTAGATTTACCACTAAAAACTCGTTTCTGTTCGATAAAAAACAGAAGAGTCAAGTCTAGACATTAGTCAAAAAAAGCAGAACAAAAGCATGTAGAAAATATTCGTAGTTTCATACCGAGCGTTCATAGGCATGCACATGCCCAGCGAGCACTATGTCCACACCAGCAGCATAGAGCAATGGTTCCAAAGCCGACATCATCCCATCCCCTTCACCTTGATGAGCCGTGTTGCTGTTGTACCAAGGAACATGAAACAAAGCTAGCAACCAAGGTGTTCTCTTCCTGTCTACCTTACCAAGATCAGCCTATAGACAAAGCATGGGGAAGCCATTTATATAAGTATCAATTCAAATCTAGAATATCATCATCATCGTACCCAGTGTTTCCCGCCTATAGAAAAACGATGAGCAGGGTATAGAGAGGGAAGGAAGGCGGCAACTCATACCCATAAAGGAGAGCGCGGCCAAAGATTCCTTCAACTCGAGAAAGATTAAGAGTTCCTACATCGAATAAGACTGGGTATACTCAATCCACAGATTTGAACCAAGTAGACGAGAGAATGATGGCTAACCTTTAGCCACTGGTACTGGTCGGAGTATACATCATGGTCTGCATATGAACCAAGCATGACAACATGCACCCCCGCAACATCGAAAGAATAATAAAGATTTGAACTTGAACCGCTCTCCTCAAAAGGCATTTTCCATCGTGCATTATACGACAGAAATCCACCTTTAAGCAAGAATTCTTCTTCATGGTTTCCTTCAGTAACCATCCAAGGCCTAGAACTAGCGAGTGGTTGCACGAGTTCACCAAATGTATCCCACTTACTTTGCAAATAATTAGCATAGGAAAGATCTCCCGGAAGCAAATGCATATCATACTTGCATTGATCTATATGGGCCAGAGTCGACTGTGTCCAACCTGTTTGACCTAAATCACCAGCTACAGAAAAGGTAATGGGTAGTTCAGCTGGAGGAGTTCTAAGCTTAAACTCTGGACCTTCCCCTCCACACCGATAAAAGTACTCGGTGTCAGGGTTAAGTGGCCCAATAACAGTGTGATGTATCCCTCCTGAGCGATATAAGAAAAAATATGAGTAGGAGGTGCTGTCTCCATGAGCCGTCCAAGTGTATTGGCCTGATGATGTTCCATATTCAACCATAGATGGAGCAGATAAATCATCCGTTACCCATGAGATACGCATGTGATTCTCTTTTGCCAATGAGATATGCACCTGAAAGCAATAACAAAGTGTTTTCTCTAAGACATTCAAATACTTGAATTGATTGACTTGAAAAATTAATCATTCTTTGGTGCTAGAATACCACCATGCCTCTAGAACTGTAAATTAGTAGTCCATTCCATTACCCATGTCCATTAAATTGGGGTTTAGGGGTCTGATGTACTTTTTAATAACAAATAAATGGACGTATTTGAACCCGCCAAACATACATCAATACATTCTTTTTATCTCATGTGTGGTCCAAAATAAATTGATTTTTGACTTGCACATATAGATTCAGTGGTTCATCCAAAAACTAATTGATATTATATAGAATTTCCTTTTCGATTATATGTTGGTTATGCGCTCTTTCTAATCATAATCATAATCATCATATCATAACATATACTAAAATTAATGTAAAATGACGCATGTCTCCATTCTAAAACTCATACCACGCGAAATTATTTGATTGGATATCATTGCTTGAATATAGTAATTATATAAGGAATTTTTTTAATTGGATATCAATGTTTGAATGTGGGATATCAATGTTCGAAAATCATAATCATAACATAAACTAAAAAAGTATGTAAAATGACACATGTCTCCATTCTAAGACTCATACCACGTGAAATTATTTGATTGGATATCATTACTTGAATATAATTATAATTATGTAAGAAATTTTTTAATTGGATATCAATATTTGAATGTGAGATATCAATGTTCGAAAATGCCACCTATCTAATACACCAATCATAACATATACTAAAAAGATATAAAATGACATATGTCTCCATTCTAAGACTCATACCACGTGGAATTATTTGATTGGATATCATTGCTTGAATATGGTAATTTTTAGGAAATTTTCTAATTGGTATCAATGTTTGAATGTGGGATATAAGTTCGAAAATGCCACCTGTCTAATACACTAAAATGTTACCAGTTATTTAACAAATTTTTTGAATTTGAAAAATATTCAAATAATATAACTATATGTAGAAATTTAAAAAAAATAATTATAGTAATATCTATGTTTGAATGGACATATTTGTATATGATAAAGATAACATATAATTAGATCATTAATTAAAACTCATATTTTTTATATTAATTTATATTAAAAAAAAGGTACATTACATGAGTTTTTATACCTAGTAATATTTATTGTCAATGTAGGATTACAAGTGGATTGTTCTCTAACACTAACTAGTCCAAAGCTCACCCCTTAGAAGTTAGAGATAATAGTGACGAATAGTATCGAAAAGATGGCAAACAATCTGTTCATCCGCAAATGAAGAGGTTTAAAGCAAACTGATAACAGATTTGACAACAAATAACTACAATCGCACAATTCAAATTTACAATCAAAAAACTTAACCAATAAACTTCACTACCAACCATATAATCAAACAAGATCAAGTAATTACAGTAACAAAATAGGCTAGATTAAAAAAAATCGATTAAACACACCCTAAATGAAAAGAACGAAGAAAACAGAAAGTAACCTGTTGGGGTTCAGAGGAACTCCGATGATGCCATGGAAATGAAAGAAGTTGACGAGGTTTAGGTCGAATATACTCATTTGCAGAAGAACAAGTACCAGTAACGATTACAAAGAGAGTGAGTGTGAATAAACGAATCAGCCTTTGACAATCCATTTGAACTTAGAAAAAGAATGATTTGATCAAGAAAACAATCCCCATGATCATCCACCAGGTGGTGTTATTTATGTGCTTAGATTTTTACTGAATTTGTGAATAAATTTGTCGATTATGGATATGAATATACTGCGGCTTGTCGATTTCGTGTAATTTAGGTATATTTGGGGGAGTTGAAATGGGAAAGAATTGATGAATACAAAAAGTTGAATCGGTTTGGGGACCTAATAATATACGCATTCTCACGCAATCTAAGCTCCGGATGTCGGCTCTTTTTATTATTGCTGATTTTGTGGTTGTGGGCTTGTTTTGTGGTCCTAGGGCTGTAAATTCGGTTACTCGGTCGGATATTGGGTCAGGTTTATCGGGTTCGAATAGGGTCTAAGACAGGTTGATACCACAATAGGTCAGTTTGGGTCATTCTATCGGGTTCAGTTATTACAATTCGGATCCAAATCGGTTATACTGCAGGTTTAAAATAACGCTTTTTTGTTTCATAATATTTGATATATTTTTTATCCGTTCTCTAATACTTGCTACATTACTAAATATAATATGTCATAAAATAATTTACAAATTATTATATTTTATTCCTATTTTATATCTTATTTACTTTTACACTTTTGTCATTATTTATGGACAATCAGGGTCGTTTCGGACCCTAGATAAGATAGACATTTACCTATGGCCTAGATTTAAAGTGAGTTCAATATCTCAATTCTTTAATGTTGCCTTGTATATCCGTAGTACGTAAACAATGCTTTAGAATTGTAATAACTACATTTTTCCAAACACCATTAAAGACCGAAATTAACCCTAGAAAGAGTCTCTTTTATTTTGACTAAGGCCAAAATTTGTTAGGAACGAGATTAGAGACAATAATGGTATTTTTCTATTAATCAATTATTTCCTTAATACTTGTATCAAGTCAAAATGGTGCGAGTATTATGAAACAGAGGCATAAAGAATGTGGACTTGCAAGTTGTAAATGATAGATTGCACATTATAGACTTATATACACTAATAAAAACTTGCACATTTCTCAATTGAATTCTCTTACATTTTGTAAATGTTCACACTTTCCTTTTATAGTATTGTTCACACTTTGCTACCACTCCATAGTATGTCACACTTAGATGCTAAGGAATCCCTCCCTACCAATCACTTTACTAACATTTTTATTTGATTTATTTATTTTAGCTTTTTTAAAAATCTTTTATCTATATATTTCCTTTCACTTATAATCATATTCTTACAACTTAATTGTTTTTTATATTTTCGAATCTTTGTACTGTAACTATTTATTGCAAGTTTATTAAATGATATTATGAGCAATAGCTTAGTTCAAAATATTTAAAGACAACTCAACATGGAATCATATATTGTTAACGTAGTATATGGTAGAGGTGTTATAACAATTGATTGTTGGCTCGTTTAGTTGAATTCATTTGAGTAGCTAGTAGCTTTATGGCAAGCTATTAAGTCAATTGTATAAAGCCGAGTCAAATGAGTTAGGCAAAATCGTGCAAAATCAAATGTAAATCTAGGTATATAAAATATATATATTTCTGGGTAGGATCTAGTTAAGTCAAATAAGTTATGTATCCACAACAGCTTATAAAGTGTGAAAAAACAAATAGTGCAAGTAAAAAATAACGGAGAAAGTATATATTTAATGTTTATACAAGGACTATAACATAACCCATAATTAGATGTAAAGGTTGGTTAAGATTTCATGATATGTTATGTACTCTAACACGTGGGCCATCAAATCGAGCCATCATGGATCATGTAGAAGCTAGTCATGTGGGCCGTGTCGTGAGTTAAAGCAAAAATTTCTTTATTTTTATTAGTTTTTTTTTGAAATTGGTAATAAAATGATGGGTTTGATAGACAATACCGACCTAGCCATATATTGTGTCGTATCAATCTCATAAAATGATAATTGTGGCACACTTATAAGTCATAACCCGCCATTTACAAGTTGTAATGGGTTGGGTTACAAGCTGACCAAGTTTGTGTCGCCTGTACAACGTCTTATACCTAGCCGCATGTCGAGAAGGTCTTAGTATATAATAGTTATTTGTGAAGTTAATAAATAACCTTTATGAGGTATGATTTAATAGGGTGACAATTTTGTTATTTTAATTTATCTTTTTTTATTTTTTTTATTTTATTATTATTCTATTGTTTTATTTCTCTATTCAATAAATGCCCCCTCGTACCATTAGTTTTGTCTCTTATCATGGCTTTTCGGTATTAAACACATAAATGGTTGGGTTTTATGTTTCCTAGAAGTTTCCTCATTGAACTATGTTGGTGGATTAAAAAATACAGACACCAAATAAAATCGCATTGTAAAGGGTTTTAAATCTACCAAAACTGGTGATATTATTCGTCAGGGAGTCTTTAAGGATTTGCGAGTTGATCGATCACACAGGGTCTCCTCTTTCTCCTGTATATGAATAAGTTGATAAAAAAAGATGTTAGGTTTATTAATAAAATATATATATTTACTATTAATAAGACGCAAAATAAAACTTTTGCACAAGGCCCCAAAATTTTTAAGACGGCTCTATTATCCGCGTCGTACATATGTAAAAAAACTGTATTAATTAAGACCAAAGGGACATTTCATAGTTCGGCCAATTCCCTACAACCGATATTTGGCGTTACAACAACCAAAACGACACATTTTGGAAAATGAACTAATTCGTTTATTTTACACCAAACACTTTCAAAGAATCAATACAAATTACAACCAAAACCAAAACATACTTTTCATTGTGTTTGTCCAAAAATGGAGGGATCATCCCTCTTGTCTCTTGATCCTCCAAGTGACAAATATAATTTGCATATATACAAAATCATTCTTCATCATCGTCATCGTCATCAGGAAACGCTAGCATCGGTTGGTTTGGTGCATACACGACCTCTAATTTTAACAACCGGCTTTGTACTTCAGTGTACGAGCCTGCTAGCTCTTTACACCCGGATAAATCCAAGTGTCTTAGCTCAGATAACTCGGCTAATTCCATAGGCAACTCAAAAATAAGACTGCCCGAAAAACTAAGGATTTCAAGGCTCCTTAGACTCCCGATCATGGATATATCGCCTTTTAGTTTCCATCGTCTAAGCAGCAAAGTTCGGAGATTTTGAAGCGACTTTAATGAAGACGGTAAAACCATCTCAAGACGATTCTTAGCTGCAGTCAAATCTAGAACTTGTAATGTTTTCAACCCTTCGAAACATGTATCGTTCAATCGTAAGGGTGCACGTTGTGCAAGTAATAATAGTTTCAAACTAGGACATTGAAGTCGTGTAGGGAATCGATCGTTCATAGGGAATGCTAGCAAAGAAATAGCCATGGCTTCGCCAAGTTTATTGTTTCGTATCCAATTGTTCTCCAATGGAGTCGGTACAATGAAGGGCTTCTCGCCTTCAGAATTCGTGATCCAAAGTGCAGCATCACGAACCATGTCGTGCATTTTCACATGGTTTGCCATGTTATCTGTTTTTAACAGCAACGACGAAGATTTCAGATCTTTGATCGTGTTCTGCACGCGTGATTTGACTGATATGAACGAGTCGACATCTTGAAACAGACCGAATCCCATTGCATATTTAGCCAATTCTTCGATATCAATCTCGTGATCTTCAGGAAACAAAGAACACAATAAAAAACACTTCTTTGTAGCCTCTGCTTTTAGATAATCATAACTTAATCTGAAACATGCATACACGTTTCGATCAACTGTTTCGATGTCTGTAAGCTTCGACTTTTGAAGGTTTTCAGCAGCGGTTTTCCATTCATCTAGCGATTTTCCGCTCAGAGCACTTGCCACTACAACTAAAGCTAATGGCAACCTTTGACATTCTCCAATAACTTGCTTAGCTATCTGTTTAAGCTCAACCGACGGTTCGTTTAGCACGCCTCCTGCATTAATTTTAAAAAGTTCCCATGCTTCCGTTTCGTCTAAGAGACTTAATGAGACGGTTTCTTGGCAACGCATTGATGTGCAAACATGCTCACGACGAGTAGTAATGAGAACCTTGCACCCCTTGTGATCATTACCAATCGGAATCCCAATATCACCCAAATCGATTGTATTCCAAACATCGTCTAGGATAACCAAGACAGTATTCTCATACTTAAGTCTATCCTTAAGTTGGCCCGCCCTTCCGATTTCAGTCTCTCTAGAGAAAGTTAACCCTAACATATCACCTAATTGACCTTGAATCTTTCGTATGTCGAGTGTCTGAGACACCACCGCAAACACCACTTGATCAAACATTTTGCGCGCTTTTGCCACTTTACCAACTTCCGTAACCAAAGTTGTCTTGCCGATACCTCCCATTCCAAACACGCCTACAGTTTTCGTGCTACTCTTTCCTAAGGCCGATAGGGTCTCATTAAAAGACACGGTAGTAGAATCAAACGCAGTGAATCCCTCATGTGATACGAGTTCTATTCCTTTAGGGGAACTCGGGTATGACACTTCTTGAATATTGTTGCCACGCTGAACAAGCGAAGTAACCTTTTTTTTCTCCCTTACGGCTTTCTTACTTCGCTTGTAAAGATCGCAACATTTTGGTAAACACCCACATGTCGGTTTTAGGTCAATTACATCATTAAGCCAAGAAGCTACATTATCATTAGTAACTTGAGCCTCTTGTAGCCATTTGTTCACATCGTCGATTATGTTTTCACCATTGTTTTTAGCTTGCTTGACTTTATTTTGGACTCTCATGATCAAACCCGATAATACCAAATGTTCATCCCTCAAATCGTCTACGAAAGTTTTGTGATCGGTTATGAGTTTTGCTCGATTCTTGACCGGTTCCACAAACCATCCCCCTACTCCCGTTACGATCGATACAATAGAGTCCATACTAGTGTTATCCTGCATTGCACACAAAAAAGTTCCTAGTCAAGATTCAAAAGTAACATGTTTAGTTTTGTTTCTAGACTATCTTTATCAGGTTTACCCAATGTATATTTACTATCTTAATTAATCACTTATTATAATCTTAAAGTGATCGCTTACAATTTTAAGGTGATTACTTTTTATAATTTTAAATCACTTATTATTTAAAGTGATTATTTACATTTTTAGAATGATAATTTAGAAAAATGGGCTGATTATATGGATCCCTCTCATACGTAACGGTCTCATACAAGACGAG
Source organism: Amaranthus palmeri (assembly GCA_019776075.1). Lineage (NCBI taxonomy): Eukaryota > Viridiplantae > Streptophyta > Magnoliopsida > Caryophyllales > Amaranthaceae > Amaranthus > Amaranthus palmeri. Next base: position 24,463 of record JAAKBH010000310.1, read on the forward strand.
TTGTTTATGAAATTAGGAGTTCAAAAAGGAAACAATAAAAATATATCCTTACACCCTAGACGAACTTAAGGAGTCAGATATATGCAATTTATTTATAATAACAAAGAGGTAGTTGCAAACACCATTTATAATAACAATGGTATAAAAAAGCACAAATAATTTAATAAATCATACTCCCTCCGTCCCTATGAATTTGCAGCATTTTCTATTTTCGTCCGTCCCATTTAAATTGCAGCATTTCTATTTTTGGACTATGGCCCACCACTTTCTTTTAATCTCATCCATACATTTTAACTTTTTTTTAATTTCATCCACAAAATTCATTTTCTCTCTTTATTTATTATCACTTTTTTAATTCTCAATATTTTTCTCTTTACTACTATCTCAGAGGGACGGAGGGAGTATTATTGTAGTTTTAAGTTATAACATAATAAAAGCAAAGACCTACAAATCTTTGGCTCCATATATATAAAATCTTGTTAATGTTGAAGTGTGCAACATATAATTATATAATATATCAACATGGTAGCCAAGTTGGTTACACACATGTGCAAATAAGTATATAGATCCTCTTATATTAATAATCATAGACCTAACCCTAGTTAGAAAATAAACATAATTGAATAAATCCTCAATCCAAAATCATTGATCATGAAAAAAGAATCTCAAGCTATTATAGCAAAATATATATAATATATCCTGAAACTCATCCAAATGAGTTCGCTTTTTAACATAATTCTCGTTCATCCTTTATTTAAAGTGAAATATTGATATCAGTTATGAGGGTATTAAGATGATCTCCATTAAATTTCTCAATTGTCTATTCTAAGATTTTCACCTATTTTAGAATAAAAAATAAAATCTCAATTTCCTCTATCAAGCAATTCTAACGAATAGATTTGAGTAATGGACCCTTTGTTACATTTTCAGCCCATTTGGTTAGTGATACTACATGGTGGTGATGAAATGATTTATAGCGTAAAATTTCATGAAAAGTTTATTATCATTCCCTGGTAATGAAAATTTGATCACAAAAAAGTTTTTTTTTACAAATTTCCATTACCAGTTTACCCTCTAATACCACCTCTTTAAATAATAATGCATTGGAATGGATTTCGTAAAGAAAACGAGATGATTGAAGTTAAACAAGCATGTCAATCAACGTAGTCAAGAGATTTTTCAACCAAAATTATACTAGATTTTCATTTCCATTACCCCGTTTATTACCACCTACCAAACATATCGTTTAAGTAATTGAGAGGATCCTAACTCCTCGCCAGAAGGATCGTTGTGTAGGGTATACGCCATACAGTATACCAGAGTATATAACATATCTTACAGCTGAATCATTGAATTGATTTCTTTACATAAGCCATGTAAACAAAAACAATTTGAGACTAACAATTCAAGCCAAGTTAAAAATTGTTGACCCACAAAATTTCAGAGTTGACTTATCAATAAAAGAAGATTAATGTAGAAAAAACTACACAAAATTTCAGATCCAGTAAAGAATATCAATGAAAAATTAGCAGAAATTGCAAGAAAATCATTTTTACCTGTTACAAATTACAGTACTGCAGCTTGCTACTGGTGATTGGCGAACGGAAGAAGGAAAGAAAAACGGATTAATTCTGGAAGCTGCAGAAATGGTGGGGAATGTGCTCTGAGAAACTCTGGATTCCAATTAATTTTTTTTAGAGATTTTTTTTTGAGTTATTTTTTTTAGATATTAGAAAATTAGAAAATAGAAAAAGTGTGAAATGGGAATTTTGTGCTAAGTTCCTAATAAAAATTCCATTAATCCACGGCCAACTCTATAATGATTAAGGGGTAAAAAGGACTTGTGTCCCGGGCCCATATAAAAAGTTACAAAAACGATACATTTTACATTTTATATTTCACAAAATCTCACAAGAGACGATCTATAGGTAGATCACAAAATTGGACCAGCCCATTTCTCTTAACTGATTTTTTTTATTATAATATTAATTCACCAAAACTTAAAATGAATGCGTTAAGATAGAAACTGATCATATTGCAGTTTACTCTCCCCTATAGGCGCGTCTTGGGCTGGGCCGTCTCACCTTGAGACGGTCACGGCCAAGACCGGTTGATATTAATTATATATTATGTTATAATCCTAAATGTAAGGTATTATAACCTCGAATATACTATTCTATAACCCCAAATATAAGTTATTATAACCCCAAATAATTTATTATAACCCCAAATATACTATGTTATATTTTGGGCTGGGCTTCATGGATTCCGTCTATAGAATAGACCGTCTCCCATGAGACTTATTGTTTATATTTAAGGGTTTAAAAGAGCATTATATCATATCATATCATATAATATTCAGGTTTTAGACTTCGGCTTTTCTTCTTAGAGTCGTTAGCGTTGTCCGTGCTTTTTTGTTTGCTCTATTTTCTTGTGTGTTTTGTTTATTTTTTATTTTTTATTTTAATTTTTGTAAGTTTTATTTTTGTTTTACACGCGTATTGGATTTAGTATGCGTTGTTTTTCACCTCGTGTGGCAGGTACGTATCTCTATCTTTATGGAGCAGGGGAACTCCTTTTTTGGCCGTGCTCTCCTTTACGGGTATGAGTTGTCGCCGTCTTTCACTCCCCAGACCCTGCCCATAGTTTTTTATGAGCGAGATATACTGGGTAGGATGATGGTGATGATGATATCATATCATATAATACTATAAAAGACATGAAAATTTTCAAATGGCAATTGGATGATAGAGTTTTGTCAAATTGAGCATTTGTACAAATTAAAACGTGATTGTGTGAGTGTGTGACATTTAAAAATATTTTATTACATTAATTACGATTTTAAATGTTAAGAGAAGTTTTCAAGAAGAATTTGTTAGATGAAAATTGAGATATGTATAACTAATAAAAAAAATAATTTTAAAAACTTTGTACATATGGATGCATGATTTAATAGCAGCTATTTTAAAGTAATATTTTATAGCTTTGCATTTTTTTTGAGTAGTTTTACATAGTGATGCACGATTTAATGACAACTATATATATTTCAATACTAATAAAATCTATACATTGTATGAGTTTGTATATCAGTATTTAATAGTTAGGAATTCATAATTAATGTTTCGTCTCAAATCCTTTAAATTTCTGAACTGACTTTACATTAATCCTTCAAAATTTATCTATTTTTCTTTTCAGATCGCCTCATCAAATATGTCATATTTAATTTATATTTTCCTCATATCTATACGCTTTTCTAGAGAAGACGCAATGATAGAATGTGGAAAAATTAATCATTTTGGCTATGTAAAAGATTAATATCTTTATCCCACTCTTTTTAACATTAATTTCTATTAATTAATCATTTTTATCTATTTTACCTTTTAATATACTAACTTAAAAAGACCAACTAGTGATGAATGAAGATCAAAAGGTATTGATCTCTTTAACTTCAAAAAAAAGATGTTGAACTTTTTATTTTAAAATCTTAAAACATTGACTATCCCACTAGGCCACTAGATTTGCATAAAAAATTAGCATAAAGCTTTTCTGAAAATATATTTAAATTTTAGAATTTTTTTCCTCTAAATAATGGTTATATTTAGTCCGTTTCATTGTAGTTGTTATATATTTCACTTTTTACGCATTTTAATGTGTTATTTTGATTATTTATATATTAAATTATACAAATTGAAAATTATAAAAAACATTATGAGGATATGCAATTAGACAATTCAAACAAGATCTCAACTGACTATAATTTTACGTACACATTAATCGTAATATATAAAATAAGCTTAAACAATGAATATTGAATAATCCACATTATTAAAATGTAGAGACTATTACAGAACGGAGGAAATACAAGCTTAAAAAAGTTACTAGTAATTTTTATACCTAAACAATAAATGATTTATGATATGTTAATACTCAAAAATGTTTTAAAAACTTATTTATCCTCCTAATTTCACTCTTGTTAGCTGTTACCTATATAATAAATATTTTTTTCTTTTTTTATATTATTTACATATTTTATTTTAAATAAAAATTTCAAATGTTTGAGAGTTTTTTTACCTTATTATTATTGTTACCTTTTGTATATTTTGGGAAAAATAAAGCCTAAAGGATATGCCTTTATCAAATAAACAACTAAAGCATGCCCATATCTCAAATTGTAACTAAAGAATGTGCATATGATAAATAAAGAATAAAGAATGTGCCTTTCTCATGAAACAATTTAAGAATATGTCACGTTTGTTTTACTATCCGATTAAAGTAGGTTTTGACAATTTATAATTTATTCAAATTTGTAATTTATCTAGATTTTGATCTGGTTTTAAAATAAATATATAATTATGTAAAAAAAAATGTGTGCACATGACCTAATTGTAAACTGATCTAAAACACTTAATTCGAAATCAATAGATAATCGAATAAACACCTAAGGTTGAGGGAAAAGGAGGGTTAGGTGAATGGTGATGAGAATACAACTTCGGAAAAAGTTATAATTGATTAAATCGAGATAAAACCTTTTTTCATTTAAACTCCAAAATTATAGTTCTTGATTGAGTAAACTTTCAAATCTTTTCGTAATTTTTGGGAGTTGTCTTGCAACAAAGTTGCATTTTTTCTTTTTTTCTTTGTAGGACTCTATCTAGTTGGATGTGAATTAAGTTTACGTGTTTTTTTTAGCACTTTTTTTAAAAGAATTATGAATTTAATTTGTCCGTTATCTATAATATTATTGATTCTCCAATATTCCAAACCTAGATAGTATTTGCTCCACTACAAAAGTACTCTGAAACTCTTGTGAGATTATTTATAATACTTTGTTATGTTGGATTATAGTGCAAATTGATAAGTCTAGATTCGTTGAAAGCATGAGATATCCATCAAAAAGACCCAAAACACAATTATTGTAATCTCAATACTCAATAGGTAGTCTTTTTTATCTTTTAGGTTGATTTTGCATTGCCATAAATCGTTGAATAAGACGGGTCATTGTAAAACGTGCTCTGTATGATTAAATAACCAATATAATTGAAATTATAAGATCATGAACTTTTTACTTTGAGGTCATCTTGTTGAGAGACGTTAATGAGACTTTCTCTTATAAAATAGTTGTTGTATTGGAACTAGTAATGAGGGTTCAAATCCATTGGGCCTGTATTAAAGTCGGGTCAAAATTAAAATGGGCCGGGCCAGGCCGGGTCATATCAAATGTAAAACGGGTTGGGGCGGGTCAAGCCCGTTTAAATACGACCCACTTTGACCCATTTTTAAAAAATTCATAAAATTGTTTTATCTATTATACTTTATAGCCCTTTAGGTTAATTCGACTATGAATATAACTATATAATAAAAAAAAGTGGTAAAATATTTTTTTCAACCAATTCTTATATTTATCCGACCCCGCCAGACTAGGACCGACCCGACCCTTTACACAACAGCCCATTAATAAATCGACCCATTATTAATCCGACCTGCTAATGGCCCATTAAAATGTGACTCGACCCGCTAATGACCCATTAAAATATAACCCGATCCTTAACCTGTTGGGTCAATCCGCCCCGTTGAACACCTCTAGCCTTTATTCACTACTCTATTTGGACCCTTTATTCACTTCTCTGTTTGGGCCCATAATCCAACCACTACTTGGAAGCCCATCTCTCTAAAATCTCATGTCAATATGGCTATGTGTTCAAGTACACAAATTCTTACTTGAGACCGTTTTTACAAAAGACGTCTCAAGATTAGGCAAACCCAATGTTTAAATTTAGAAAAAAATAACTATATTTACTAAAAAAGGAAAGTGAGTTGGGCTTTTGAGAGCTGTCTTTAGAAAAGACGGTCTCTCGAGAGTACCTGGTTCAAGTATCATAGTTAGGCTAAAAGTGTCCAAAAGCCAACATAAATGCTTGAGATAGAATAAAGAGTCTGAATTACGTAAACTAAAAATTTTATAGTTTTATTGAAAGGAATTATTTTTTTTATCATAAAGTAATTATGTGGATTTTAAAAGGTAAGAACAATTTTTATTACATTTTATTTGTCTTTATTGAAAAAAATCTACACAGGTAAAGTAAAATTCTATACTCTATCAGAACCATGAGTTAGTATATTAGTTAACGATTTTTCCTTTCACCCTAGTAAAAAAGAGTTTAATACTCAATTCTCATAATCTATTTAAAAAAATTAATTTTACTTTTCTTTATCAACAACACAGCTCAAATAAAAATTGTGACTTAAAAGCACAACAATTTTATTGTGCACTACTTTTCAATAAATTCTTCCATGACACACACTATTTACTTTTCGTTCCACTTGTTTACTCTTACAAACTCACATTCTGTAAATCTATAGTTGATGCACGTAATTTTAACGTGAACTAAAGAGGTGGAATTTGTTTTTATGGTTTGGATTTGATACAAATCATCAAATCGAATAAAATCTTATTTCGATATTTTCAGTCCAAAATCTAAATCATAATATTTATAATCCAAATCGAACCAAACCGAATATTAAAACTCTAATCTAAATTGAATCAAATAGATTGAATTGCACCGATTTGTATATTTTGCATCGAAAATCAAATTTGCATGTATTGTTTCAAAACAATTCTTTCTAAAGCTCCTAATATTAATAATTTTTGGGTTTTTAATTTGAACAAGTAAAAACCTTTTAACAGAAATCTAAAAATAAAGGCAAAAATTCAAACAAATCAAATGAAAGATATAACATGCCTTTAACATTTCAGTTTTTCAGTTTGTTTTAAACCCTAGAATAAGTCCAAACCGAACACCAAATTATAATTAAAATCAGTCCAATCCAAACCAAACAAAATTTAAAACAGTTGCTCTCTTGAGAGACCGTCTTTTGTAAAAACGACTCTCAAAAGTCCAGCCTAAATCTATATTTAAAGTTGTAACATTATATATTAGAATTGGACTGAGTTTTTAAAAGTCGTCTTTATAAAAAACGTTCTCAATTCAATTTGGTTTGATTTGATGTTCGATTTTTCGCCAAATTACTCACGCCCTAGAACTAAGTCCACACAAAATTTTCCTTAAAAAAAAAAAAAAAAAGCCCACACAAAATCAATTTGCATATTCCTATGATTAATTGAACAATAGAAGTATAAATACACCGCCCTACCCACAAAAAATATCCTCTCACAATTAGGTTTTTGGAGGATTGGGAGAAAGGAAAATCCTCTCATTCGTGTCCTCCACAACTATCCATTTCTCTCTCATCTAGGGTTTTCTTTTTCCTTCCCCTTTTTCGCAAATCTTCCCTTACCTCGTAAATCAATCCACAATGATGCAACCACCACCCGCCGGAGTTATCCCGCCTCCGATGCCACCACAAGGCGATCCTAACCAACAACCACCACCGGCTCAATACGGACAGCCACCTCCTCAACAGCCGTGGATGATGGCCCCACCGCCTCAACAATATCCGCCTCAGATGTGGCCCCCGCAACCCCAACAACAACCGGGTATTCCTCCTCAAGTTTCGCCTCAGCCGTACCCCATGGCGGTGGCTCCGACTTCGGTTCCTGTATCGAATCCTGATGAGATTAGATCGCTTTGGATCGGGGATTTGCAGTATTGGATGGACGAGAATTATATTATTAATTGTTTTGCTGCTTCTGGGGAGGTATCTATATGTTCCTGTACAATTTTTTTTATTTTATTTTTTGTTGTGGTATCCTGTTGTATGTTGGTTAGGGTTTTTTTAGATTATAGTATATAGTATTCGTTTGATTTCTGTAGAGGTATAAATATGTTTCTATAACATAAGAAGTGAAATTTGCTTGAGTTTGTATGATTGAGTGAGATGGGATTGTTTAGGGTTGTGATGTTGTTTTTTAGGAAGTCGGGCAATTCTTGATTTACGGTAATTGCTTCGTTTTGGTTTGAAGAAGTGACGTCTTTTTTAGACAGAGTATATATGGGTTGGGAATTGTGATTTTTTGGTTTGGGGACTATGGTTTTGTTGATTAATAATTGTTGGATACGTATGAAAGGGTTAGAAGCCTCAAATATTGCGGAAAAGATAGAAAAGAATGGTTGGAATGTTGTTTGTAACTTACCTTCGCGCATTCATACAAGAACCGATGAATTTAAAGTGAGCAGCCGATTGCCTTATGTGCACGAGTGTGTATGGGTAACTTAACCCTAATGTAGAGTGGATAGTGGAACAGAAGAATCTTTTTTAATGGTATATGTTTTATGTGTTAATGAGTAAGCCTAGTTTGACTGGTTTGCTGGCTTGCTGCTTTGGTTTTGCATCTCAGATTTATGTGAAATGATATGTTGTTTAAATATGTGTTAGGCTCTTGTGATGGAATACTTTGGAGGTAAAGAACCTTATGTTATGGTCAAAGATCTTGATACACCTGTATTTTTAGGTAGTATTTCTTTGTAGGTGAGGCAAATATTAAAATCATTTATTTGTACAACAAGATCTTAATATGACGTGTTTGTCAAAGATCTTGATTGTGCTTAGATAACTTGTGTTAATTCACTGCAGAAATATATATTTATAAGAACAAATGAAGTTTGTTTCCAGACGAGCTCTTTTGCTTGCATCATGGTTTCTTACTTCAAATGCTTTCCTAAGTTTATACCTCTAGAGTAGAGTGGTGTCTACTCATGTGATGTACGTGCCTATGGTACATGTTTGCAGGGCAGATGAATGCTTGTTAACTATCCTTAATTTTCATCCAGTTATCCTATATAAAATCATTTGTTATTAAATTTTTTTATGCAGGTTTTAAGTGCCAAGGTTATCCGAAATAAGCAAACCAACCTTTCTGAAGGTTATGGGTTCATAGAATTTGCTAACCGAGCTGCAGCTGAAAGGACTCTTGCTACGTACAATGGTACTCTGATGCCACAAACTGAGCAGGCCTTTAGACTGAATTGGGCTACACTTGGTGCTGGTCAGAGACGACAAGATGACACCCCTGACTTCACAGTTTTTGTTGGAGATCTAGCAGCAGATGTTACTGATGTTATGCTTCAAGAAGCATTCCGTACTCACTATCCTTCTGTTAAGAGTGCAAAGGTTATCACTGATCATATTACAGGACGCTCCAAAGGGTATGGGTTTGTGAAGTTCGCGGATGAGAGTGAACAACAACGTGCAATGACCGAAATGAATGGAGCTGTCTTGTCAACCAGGCCAATGAGGATTGGCCCAGCTGCCAATAAAAAATCCGCTGATGTTCAGCAGAAAGGTATGTGTTTATTGCAAGGTTTATTTGATGTTGTCATGCCTTTGTTAGATTTTGAAATTGTTTGAATGTCATATGTTCATGCTTATTCGATATGTTCATACTCATGATAATCTCATATTGTTTACTTAAGCTAGCTGGATCCTATTTGCAAACCTATCCTTTTTATGAAGTCCTTTCCTTCCAGTTTACCTTTATAACTTGGCCAAGATAATTCTATGAAAAAACTTGCGGAAAACGCTTATAAAAACTCATGTTGTATCAAAACAGGACACCAAGTGGCTCTCGTATTGGGGGCCTGGAATTGAGTTCAGCTGAAATGATTCCACTTAGTGCGTGGCCTCATTTTAGGTCAGTCATTTTTAATGCCCGAAGTTCAATATTTCGATTCAGTTCTTGTGGCATTTTTTATGCTACATACGCAATTTAATTTCCAGTTACCTTTTCTTAAAGCTCATTTTGTAAGGTTTGAAAGTGTTCTTTCTAACTAACCCTTTGATTTAGCTCATTTAAATTTCCTAGATCGCTTGGTCTTTAGTGGTTACATTTAAAAATTTTCTTTTGTTTATTTTTTTTGTTCGTGGGCTATATTTTAAGATTTTGTTGCTCAAATGCCTAGGAAAAACTGTTTGAAAGTGGTATTTCAGTACTTTGTACTGCCATTGTTTGTGTCCCTGTTGATCATTTTTACTTAATTATTGGCAATTTAATTAAGTTAAGTGATGACTTTAACCATACTTGGGGGAATATTTTGGTTTATTTTTTACCTGATTTTTTTATTAGATGTTGTTTTATTTAACCCACAAGGCCAACTATCATAATATGTGTGCATGGCATACTTTTTTAGTATTGCTTACTGGTTGACCTTTCTGTCCCCTGGGACTTGTTTATACTTCCGTGGATGCTTGTGTCTTGCTAACTCATTGGGAACTTGATTGCTTGTCTGATTTTTTCTCCCATGTCTTCTCTCTTGCTCATGATTTACTTTGTGGTGGTTAAAATGTTATTGTTTGGGTCTTGGATTCAGTAGTGTTGGTTGTAGTAGCCTTTACTTTTAAAAAATGTGCTTGCATACCAATCTAGGTTGCCTCCATTTCAAATGCTTAGTTTTGGTTGACTGTTGTTTTTGGCATAGCCATCTTTGTTAAACATGTAGAGAGAGGTCATGTTGGAGCTAGATGTTTAATATTGAGGCTTTGAAGTTGTTTTGGATGACCCTTTGGAATTGCTTACATGAAATGAGAGTGAAATTTTGGCTTATGCTAGTCTTTTGAGTTTTCTGGAATAATGGAAAACTCCACTGTTGCAGATTTGCGGTAACCGTCTGCTATTTTTATGCCATTTAACTTCATTTTAAAAGTAACTCAAAAGTGTTTTTTGATTTTTCATTCTACTGAACTTTCCACTAGTTGCCTTCTGAGTATGCGAGATTGAGGGATGGTTACTTCTATGAAACTACCGTTTCTGGAATCTTGGTCGTCTTTGTAGAATTGTTTTGATTGATTGTGCATTTTGTACCTAACAATATTCTTAATGAGTAGCTAATCGTTTTGCTCTGTACCTAACATCTTCCTTTTATATACTGCCTGACATTTAACTTATTACTTTGGTGATGTTTGTTAGCTTGAGGTTTCCATGCATTTGAAGTTTGCAATGTTTTTTCTTGCATTTTTCTACATTGTATTTTTTCCATTTTCCCTTGGGAGGTGGTAGTGTGGTGGTGTTGCTGAGTAGTCTCAACTATTTTATTAGTCCATGCTGATTCTTTTTAGTTTGTCATGAATTCTTTGCTTTGCTATGCTTTGCTTTGCTTTGGTATTGATTTTCTGAACGTGTTGGTATATTATTCTATGTTTTTAAGGTGTGTTTGAAATTAAAAATTCTTGCATGTTTGTCTTCATTGACTCTACTGGATTTGAGTATTTATCTACTTTGTTACATTTTTTTCCCTTTTTATCATTTGCAGTTTCTTATCAGAATGCACAGGGAAATCCAGGCGAAAATGATCCAAATAACACAACTGTGGGTAGACTGTTTTTTTCGGTTGTGGGTTTTATTAAATTGAATCCTCATTTTTTTTCCTGTCTTGGTTGCAGATATTTGTTGGTGGTTTAGACCCCAATGTTTCAGACGATCAGTTAAGACTACTTTTTAGTTCATATGGTGAGTTGGTTCATGTGAAAATACCAGTTGGCAAGGGTTGTGGTTTTGTGCAGTTCGCAAACAGGTGAGTTATGTGGCTCTGACACCCATAATTGTGGTTATCTTTTGTAGGCTTTTGAAGGTCTTACCTGATTGTATTTCCTTTTTTCTTTCTTATAGAGCTGCTGCTGAGCAAGCACTGTCTGCGTTGAATGGGGCCCAGATAGGTTCTCAAAATGTAAGACTTTCTTGGGGTCGTAGTCCTTCATCTAAACAGGTCTGCTCTCTTTTTCTTGATGCAATTTTGTGGATTGGTTTGTGGTGCTTGTTGTATTTTCTGAATAGCAAGTATATCTTGTTTGCTAATATTTCAGACACAGCCTAGTCAAGCTCAGTGGAATGGAGGCTATTACGGGTATCCCCAGGGATATGATGCCTATGGGTATGCAGCCGCCCCTCAGGACCCTAACATGTATTATGCAAATTATGCTGCTGGATATGGAAATTACCAGCAAACACAGCAGGTGACTTGGTTTTCTTTTTTTCTTGTGGTTGTTCATGTCGGAATGGCTTTTATGTGTTAAATAAATGTTATAAACTCTACTTTTCCGTGCTTCCACTCTTACATCGTTAAATCAATGGTTGAATATTCTCTTGGGAATTTCAGTGTTGTCCTAGTTTTGGATTCTGTGTGGTGATTTTGGTTTTTCAATAAATTGTTTTAATTATTTTACTGCTGCTTCAAGATTTTCTATCTGGTGAAGTTAGTGATAACCTTATGTGTTCTCCATTGTTGAACTGCAAGTTTTTTGGTTGTGCGAGGCATCTGAACGTTAAATTGTTCTGTTAGGATGGTATTCAGGGGTATTAAATTGTTCTGCAAGTTTATATTGATCTTGTTATGGACACGACACAAGACTTGTACACCACGTATAGATAGTGTTCCTTATCTGGGTTCGTGTACGTTGAATACTAACTAACCTTGTATTTTGCAGTGATTTCTTGATGCGAGCTGTGCGGTTGAGTGGGATTGTGGATTGACGTGCTATTCGAGAGTTGGTATATGAATTTTCCTATGGTCATATATGTATTTTAGCCATTTTTCCCCTTCCTCCTCTCCCCTCTCAGAATTTCTTTCTTCTGTTTTTTTTTTCCTTTTCTCGGTTCGTTTGTAACAAAAACTCGTCGTATGTTGGTGGGATAAAAACATGACTTTAGTGTTTTTCTGGATGTATGCGGTAGCCGTCATCCCCTTATCTTGTAGACTTTGATAACTTCTGTCTGGTGACCTATGTTCCTGGATTGTTATTGTGTGCATAATAATGTCTTTAAGATAGATGTTTAGTATATTATCTACCCATAACTCATTATACATTTCAATTAACCCTAGTAGCAACCATTATTTTCTATTTAGCGAGTAATTTATTAGTCCCTCCTATTCATAGAGAGTATATTTTCTTATTGGGTTAATTCACTGAAAATGTCTTATTTCTATTTTTGTTATTTTTTTGCCTTTTTATCCTTACTAAAACACAACAACACAAGAATATCGAGAGTTTTCCACCTATTTTTAACTGGTTCTCACACCTTAGTTTTGGTGCAAGAATCAAATGTCTCATTTTCTATGAATAGGAGAGAGTATAGTTTATTGCAAGTTAAAAAAACATTTGTTTGTCCCTAACAAAAGAAGTGATATAAAATGGAATCCTGTAAATGAAAATTGATTGTTTTATGAACGTTGTCCTTTAAAAGCAGCAAGTGGAAATAACGTTTTTGATCCGTTGCACTGCCCTCAAGTGGAAACACCCAACATGACCTACGTGTAACGTGGCTAAGTCTAACAAACCACTGAACCTAATTTTTATCCAGTAAAATTGCATCTTTTGTATCCTTATATAAATGATCTTTTACTAAATTAAATAAATAATTATCAATGTATACTAACCTGAGTAACAAAAACAACAGTAATTGTCAACTTAAATAAATAGTCATTTTACCTAAAAAATATACTTTCTTTGTAATATAATGTACTGTTTTTTTTTGATCAAATATAATGTGTTGTTTTAATTATGTGTATATTAAACTATAATATCATTATCACCATATCTTGTGTATTTAGCTCATAGAAAACTATGATCAGGGTCAGAGTATATATGCATATAAAAATTATAAAAAAATAATTTAATATTATGAAAACATGCTATTAAACTATTACATTTTACTTATCTATATTTTTTCTTACACATAAGCCGAAATAAAATAAGCTTAAACGATGAACAAATATTCCCATTAATAACTTGTATCTATGTTTTTCTCAAGTTCATAGTTAATTAATTTTAGAACCTTCTTTCAAAAAAACTTGGACTTAAAAACATTATATGGAGCTCACAACTTACGGATCACATTTCTTGTTAAGGTGGAATTACAATATAGAATTGGAAACATTTGACGGGGCTCATACAGAATAGATTTGTATGTATATGTAAAAGAAACAACACAATTGAAAAAGCAAGAGATAATGAAACAAAGAACAGATTAATTCAGCAAACCCATTTATTTATTTATTTCAATAAATATCTAATAAGAATTACCATGTAAAATTTCCCTAATATTACAATTACTCAACCCCTCTCTCTAATATCCCTAATACCTGAATTATCTCATTGGTTTCTAGCTAGATATGCTAAAAGCACAAGAAATTTCACCTAACCAGCATTATTTTGTCACTACTAAAATCTAAAATCCTTACAAAGCATAAGGAATTGAGCAAATTCTATCTCTAATCAAACCAGACCCATCAAGCTCCTGATCTTCATTCTGCAACTCAACTGATTGATCTTCCCAAAACTTACCCATCAACCATGGCGAAGCGAGATTAGGAAAAAATTTAATTTGAAACCTTTTATCTTTGAGAACAAATGGCTTCACACACGAATTTCTCAAAGAATAAACCGAAAGAGTTCCAGGCTTCTTCGGATGCATTACGTAAATACAGTTCCTTCTAACAGTTCTAGACATGAAATTCGTGACATGTAATGCTTTAGAAGAATGCCTACTCAAAAACAGAGCATAATCACCAATATCCTTCACCAAGTGTTCAGTTTTGTGCCATAATGTACCCATTAGCATGTTACCATTTCTTGGTTCCCAATTAATGGAATCAAGATCCAACCGAAATACCTTAAAGCAAACATGAAATGGGGTCATCAAAATGAAAAACAACTCGCCATGTAACTCCACTAAGAATTTGTAAGTAGTTTTCTGATACAATTTTTGAAACTTTGGATCAAACCTCAATTCAATCTTCTTAGAATCACCCCCTTTGAGATCAAATACTCTAACCACTAACGATTGTTTAACTATTTCGTATAAACAACCCTTGTATATGATCGTATCCTCGATCTTATCACCTACAATATGATAATTCCCCGTGAACCTCCATAACCTCGATTTCTTATCACTAGCATCACTCAATCTCGGCTCCCACACAGCCGGGTTGCCATTAATACATGCCGCGACACAAAAATCCTTAAGACCATACCCAGGTGCATCATCCAATCTAAGCAAATTAAGATCAGTACAGCTAACATGACTCTCCAAGTATGGAAGCCAAACCATTTCTCCAGTAAACGGGTTGAACATACCATCACTCCATTTATAAAATCCGTATTTGGACCCTATCACTTTCCTGGACAATTCTGATAACATTGATTTCATCCTAGCTTCTCTATTCTTATAACTGTATGTTGAAAATTTCATCCGCTTATTAGGCCAAAGTGACGAACCATTTGTGCGCCGATCACCAAACGAAAAGGTACGGACATATATATTATCAGAATCTTCCATCGCAGTTACAGAATGCGGGAATTTAAACTTGTAAATGCGATTATCAACAAGATTAAGCAAATGAAAATGACGATCTTCCTGAGTATTTCGCATCAATTGTCGATAGTAAGCATTTACAATACGAAGTTGATTATGAAGAAATTGGTGATTGGGATTTTGTAGATGATGATTAAGTCCTTCAAGGAATTGTTGATGGAAAGCATTTTCAAGATCAAGAGTGAGCAATTCTTTAGGGTTTATTGAAACAATAAGCCAAGGGATTTGATGAGGAATAATTACCTTAGCAATTGATTTCCAACTTTTTTGTACTGCACTAAAACGAATTAATTCCTTGATGGTTGCATGTTCTAGCAGAATTTTGCACCATATTTCAACCGGAAGTTCTGGTAAATTACCATAATTATGATCGCGATAAACACTTTGAACTTCTTCGTCTTCCATGGGACGCACACTTTGAACTTCTTCGTCTTCCATGGATGAAAAATTCAAGATCGTAAGAATTTATCTGGAGAAGATTGATCCCAGGGTTTTGACGACATTAGGTTTTTCCTGGTTCAATTTCAATTTGGAAATGAAATTGCAAGTTTTTACTCCGAAAGACGATCTCTCACCATAACTATGGCATAGTGGGGCCCATATAGTGGGGTCTATTAAAAAGGTAGTAGTTGGATATTTTAATTGATTAAATTAATTGTAAATTTGGTAGTTGGGTACTGAGAATTGGAAAAGTGAAGGTATTTAAGTAAAAAAAAATAAACAAAAAAGAAAATAGAATAATTGATATGATTTTGTCAAATAAAGAAATGAGACATCTAAGATGATTCGGAGGGAGTATAAATTATTAGCATGAAATTCTTGTTTTGTATTTGTTTCACCGGAAGACGATCTCTCTCGAGAGTAACTCATTACAACTACAAAATTTCCCAAATATCCGACTAAAAGAAAGTATATCTGATTCCATTTTTATAATTTTTATGTAATCATCGAAAAAAACTTTAGTTGAAGGTTTGCTCCAATGATATTAGGTTTTTATATTTTGATGATACGTAGGATTTATTTTAGGTGTAAGAACATTAAGTTTTTTTCGATGATTACATAAAAATTAAAATTATTTTTATTTTTTTCGGTGCTTTGAGATTCATCATTTGTGTTAAAACAAACTATGTTTGGATGAAAAAATAAAGCAAAAAGATCACATAACATTTTCCTCATTTAAATATCAATTGGAGAACGAAGAGAAATAAAAAAACAAAATAATAATAATAAAAAAAACTCCTTTACAATTTAAGACAAAGTAAGTTTTTCCAACATTAAAAAATTTGAAAGAAAAAAAAAAAACCAATTTCCATGTTTTTCCTCACTTTCATGTTTGAAGAATCATGCTTCGTTTTTGAATTAGGGTTTGTCTTGATAATATATCCTTCCATTGAGTTCATATCTTAATTATTTGTTTGCATTTAATTCCACAAAAAATTCTAAAATTTATTTTTACCCAAAATCCTCAAATATTAATAGAATATGTATTAATAGTCACCTATGAGGATTTATAAAATATTTTTTTTCTCTCACCAACTTTTGCACATAGCAAAACCGTAAAAAGCCAATTATGGCCGATTCAAAAAACGAACTAAATACCCGTTACCTAGTTGAGTCGATGGTTGAAAAGTCGACATTCTAACAACACGACGAATTGGATAGTGAATAAGGCAACACCACAAGCTCAATGTTAACGAATTTGCTCGATTATATAATGGCTGCAAAGTTATCTACCTGATAGACATTATTAATGGACTTCGTTTCGAACCAGAGCATTAGGGCATCTACGTTTATAACTCGTAACCGTAACAGAAAAACCATGTACTTAAACTAGACGACTATTAGAGTTATTGATAAACAAATCATACAGTTCATAGAAGACATACAACGCCTGAAAAAACTCGAGCCACACAAAATATGAGCACAACGGTGGTACCTTTGGCTTCGACAGCATAATGGAGTCGAGTAGCTAGGAAACTTTGTGCACATCACCTAGGTGATCTTCCTATCAAACCTACTCGGTCTTACAGCAAGATGTTCGCTTGATCCTCCTGTATGAAAAGGCGGATGATGAGAAAATGTTGACTCGGGCCAAATTTTCATCCTTCATCAAAATTGATTTTCCAAGTTTGCTCTGTGCTCGGTCAGTTTTCTCGGCCCTTGATGTCTTGATGGTGAGTCTCAGCCGTCTGCCATTCCATAAGATTTTCTTGTACAGCCTTTGGCAAGCAATGTTATTTCAGTCAGCATGTAAAAATGAAATATTAATACTTCGATTATGGAATCCTCAAGCTTAAAACAATCATCTCACTAGTATGTACTAAGACGATTTTAACAACGAGATCGAGAAAGTATAGAAAAGGCAAGGGTCAGTTTGACAAGTGAATGTTGGCTGGAACTGTGAGCCAGAGTTGTTGGTTCGTTTGACCAGCTGAAAGTATTGACTGATATGCTAGATTGCTAGTAGTTAAGCCAACTGTTTAAAGCCAATTGTTATGAAGATGTTTTGTAAAAATTCATTATTGGCTCTTAACAACTATTTATTAGAGAAAAGTTGAAAAAAAAACATCCAATGAGAAAGCTACTATGGGTAGTTTTTTGGTTTTATGTTAAAAATCAATTTTTGAAGTTGGATGAAAAACCATTTACCAAACAAATTTTTTGCGTCATACAGACAAAAAAACCCAAAAGCCAAAAGTCGAAAGTCAATCAAAAAGCCAAGACGAAAGCTATTTTCCAAACACCCGCAAATGAATATAAACATCAGAATGCTGAAAGCCAGAAACACAAGAGTTCGCTCACCATCAGAAGCTCTGTCATCTTGCCGGTTCTTCTGTCAGGAAATGTGTGTGGCATTGGCGCGTTCTGAATGGCTTGAAGGGGCTTAACAAACAGAGGCTTGCTTAAGTCATGGACTTGTTCTTCTGTAAGAGCCGAAACATTTGGCAACACTTTGCTCGACTGTCCGCTATCATTACGTGTTTCTGCAGACTCGGGTGGTATTTTCTTAGCAGCACTAACAAGGTCATCGAACGCTTGAGGAGCGGAACCACTGTCTGTTTGAGATCCTTTGGGTGTGGCTTCTTGGCTCAAAGAAGGCTGTATGCTTTTGCAGGCTGCCAAGTGAGCAGGTTGAGAAATTATGGAAGGTGATACGACAGCAGGGATTGTACCATTTGACATGCTCACTGGCTGCAGAATAACCGGTACGACAGTACCTCTTTCTCCAACTAGGTGGGACGGTTGCACAGGCACTATAGACAATTGTGAAGCTCGAGCCTTAGCCAACTGACTAGAATTGTGGTCAATTTTCTCTTTTCCTCGACGCTTACGAACTTGATTACCCGATGGAAAAGGTACCTCGTTTCTTTGGATCATTTGCAAACTCGGAGCCACATCATTTTCAGCTGAAACAGGAACATAATGTCCTGGCTTGAACACAACACCCCTAAGACTCGTTTCAGAATCACCAATACGAACAGAAAGCAAATAACCAGCATCAAAAGTCGCCTCAACAACACCAGTGACTACTTGGCCAACCACTGAATCCTCTTTACTGTTCTTGATTGTATCAACTGGCGGTGGCTGTTGACTTCCATTTACTTCTTCAAATCCAGGAGGAATAGGTGCGCCTTCACCTGCCCCTTGGTGTTGGTTTTGACCGATTTGATGTGGTACAAAAGTACTTTTCGCAGGGATTTGACTCCGATCTTTCCTAGGACGACCTCGCTTTCTCTTCACAGTGACATCTGGCATAGCAAAGGAGCTGCTTATCGGGTTTGGAGGGTTCATTTCCATAAGCTAACAACGATGTAACGTTTACCTGTTAGACATTCAGACATCACTCAAGCACAGGCAAAATAACACAAACATCATTGCTTTAAAAACAGAACTAGTTTTTTGAGCATCCACTACTATAAGTTCATGATCCATAACAACCCAAAAATTAAAACCAAAAACTAGTTAAACTACAGTTATTTCTTCACTAAAATCCACCATCTATTCATTAGTTCAAGTAGCATACTCCCTCTGTAATTTGTATCTAATAATTTGCGCCATCTCTGCCCGACATGCTAGAGTATATAACATATCCTAGGGCCTCAACAATTAGTTTAAGTTTTTGGTTGAGTTGGTTCCTTAACATGATATCAGAAGCCAACTTGACAAGATGTAACAGGTTCGAATCTTAGCCACACCTCATTTGAAGTGGTTATTCAGAGCCTATGCCCATCAACACTTCTAGCCCAATGGGCTCTGGTGTGAGGGGCGTTTTAAAGTATAAACATATTTTGGGGCCTCAACCATCAGCTTAAACTTTTTATTGAGTTGCAAAACTCTACTCAAGAGCGACTATAAAAGTTAGTTTTTCGAGTCTACGACGCACTACAAAGTTATTAAAGTGCATCCATACATAGGTAGTATTGAAAATTTTAAGATTTCCAAAACAAGTAAGCATCAGACTGTACATGGGACATGCTAAAATTGGCAAAAAAAACGTTATAAAGAAACTTCAACACGCTAAAGTACACCTGTTTGAACAACACAGCATACTATTATTTCACTCAGTATAGCATACATTTAACAAGCTTCAAGTAACTAAACCAGAGACTTACAAGAAATTCAAGGGAAGGAAAATTCATGAAAATACAAAATAAACCTAATTTTTGTTTTAAACAGTGGCATTCAACTAAAACCCTAATAAAATTAAGTTCATTCAACTATAAATCATCTATTAATGGGAAAAGGTTCGAAATCCCATATTGATTTTTTTGAACATTAAGATAAAACCCTAAAAAATTAAGTTCATTCTGCTAATAAATTATCTATTAAAGGGATAAAATTCTAAAACCCCAAATTAATTTTTAAGACATTCGGAAAAACCCTAAAAAATTAAGTTCACTCTAATAATAAATCATCAATTAATAGGATAAATTCAAAAACCCCGCATTAATTTTCTTAAAGTAAGTGCGAAACTGTAAAGGAGAAAGTACCAATCAAGCAGGATTGAGTAATTCCTTAATTAACAGTGGATGAATTGTCTGACAGAAATTTTCTTCTCTGAGATGTTTCGTTCAATTTGACTATTGAATTTGAGCAACCCACAATTTAAATTCTACAGAAAATGGAATGGAATTGTGGGTAGTTTGAGAAGAAATCGAGAGGGATGAAGATTGAAAGAGAGTTCATATCAAATTTGACATGAGCATTAATTTGGGTATATGTGAAGGGTACAATTGACCTTTTAGTCACACAATGCTTTACTAAGAGTAAAGAGTAAAGATGTTGGTGAATAAGAGGAAGCAATGGATTATTGTGAAAAATTGAATAAAAAAATTAAAAAAAAAAAATTCCAAAATAAGCTTTAAAAAAATTTAAATTCATAAATAAGTGTATTTGTGTCCTCGCCTAAGGTCGAGGGGGAGCCAGTGCACTCCTGTGTGCGCAAGTGGAGGCACTGACCAACTACAAAAATATTATGCTACACCCAATCCTAAGAATCGTACCCGAATAATTCGAAAGTTCTTATGTGTGCTCTCACTCTTTTGATTCCTAAGGTTAAGGTTTATTCGTTGAAACTAACATCGAAAAAGAGAAAAAGAGAAAAAACAATAACCACGACTTTGTTTGTTGTTCTTTGCTCGCATATTTGCGGTTAGTAACAACGAATAAAAAAAAGACAATGTCTTAATAATTGAAAAATATTAGTTTGTTGTTATCAACAACGAACAACAAGTATTGCTCTACTTTTTGGTCCTTTCACACATTATGACACTATCTTCCTTTTATTCGCTTGTTCTCTAGTAGTAACAGTGAACAAAGCAAAATTTTTTTCTCTTGTTTGTTGTTAGTAACAAGAAACAAGCTCTGATCTTAGGCTCGATTACAAATTCGCTTATTTTGGGAATTAAAATTTTTTACGCTTATTTTTAGAATTTTTTTAAAAAGTGTATTTTAAACAATTTTTCAATTATTTTGGACGTGAAATTTGTGGCATGTAGATCATAATGGGGCGCGGATGCGGGTGGTCATTTTGGACCTCAAACATTGTCCTGTGTTACGATATAAGCCCACTTGCCATCCAGGTCGTGTCAAGTAGGACCAAACGAATTTTAGTAAGTCTCATGGGAGACGGTCTATTCTATAGACGGAATCCATGAAGCCCAGCCCAAAATATAACATAGTATATTTGGGGTTATAATAAATTATTTGAAGTTATAATAACTTATATTTGGGGTGATAGAATAATATATTCAAGGTTATAATACCTTACATTTAGGATTATAACATAATACAATTGATATGATAATAAAAAAAATTAGTTAAGGGAAATGGGCTGGCCCAATTTTGTGGTCTATCCTATAGACCGTCTCTTGTGAGATTTTGTGAACGAATTTTTATTTCCAATGTTCACTAGAGGAAAATATTTGCAAAAATTAAATTAATTGTTAGCTATTTATTGGAGAAAAGGTTAGCTGACATAATAAAATAAATTGGAAAAAAACTAACAAAACTAAAAAAAACTAAAAAAATATCTCATGGGTCGGCCCAATTAGAGATGGTCTTTTAAAGAAATCGTCTTTCACAAGAATTTGTGTTATTGCTCGTTCGAGCAAAACTTCTCTCACTATTCCAAAATGTTTCCAAAACATGTGTTCTTTCAAGCAAATGGTATTCAACCCAATTTTCCTCTAAAGTCCAAACTCACTTCCACACCACTTAAGCCAACCATAAGCAAATGGCATCTAACCCAATTTGTATCGTATTTGATCTTATCCATGAACAGATCTGTCATTTAGATCGATTGACATTACTTAAATCTAAAGAAAAATCAAATAGTGTATGTAAATATATATACTCTAGATGAATTGGTTACTATATTATCTTTCACATGCGTCACCACTATTACCAGGATTCAAAATAAATAGTGTGTATGTAAATATTTACTAAATGAGTTGGTTAGTGTAATGTCTTTCACATAAGTCACACTCTCACCAAGGTTAAAAACCATATCGATATCACTTTTTTTTCTTCATAAATCTAATTAATAGTCCAAGAAATAAGATTTTAAATGATAGTGAATATTCAAATTTTTATTTAAATTGCAAGTAAAAATTTGCTTCATTAAATAGTCCAAGAAATGCAGGATCAATACAGTAGCAGAAGGGATATCTTCTGCAAATGATACAAACATTCATAAATCTAATCAATATTAATGTCACTAATAGCAAACTTACAAAAGGTGAATAAAATAATATCTGAATTACAACTTTAAAATTTAGTACTTTTGCGAATTACAAATTTAATGTTTATTTTTTGCGAATTACAATCACTAATTAAAGTATCAAAGTTTATAGGTTTCAGCCAAAACACAGAATTCCGACCAAATTTGGCGGTCGAAATTTTAGGTTAAATCGTGGGTTCTGTGTTTTTATTTGATGTAATTCACAAAAAATAAACATTGAGACTGTAATTCGTAAAATTGTTCAACTTTAAGGATGTAGTACACAAATTATTTATATGAAGTTCTTGTAAGGAAATAATCTGCAAAAAAAACAAACAAACAATACAAAAATATACAAACATAGATTAAAAATTAAATACAAACAAAATTTAATTAATTATATTAAAACAAAAGGTAAATGATGCTAATTTTTTAAGTCGAGTAAAGAGTCTCCATTGACAGTCTAACATGTTAACAACTAATAATGTAATATTTAATTGCAAAATTATATTTTATTTTGTAATATGTAATTGCAAAATTATAAAATAATACCGAGTGAAGCAGCAAGTGATTCGGGT
The DNA here is from genome assembly GCA_019776075.1 of Amaranthus palmeri. Classification (NCBI taxonomy): domain Eukaryota; kingdom Viridiplantae; phylum Streptophyta; class Magnoliopsida; order Caryophyllales; family Amaranthaceae; genus Amaranthus; species Amaranthus palmeri. The sequence goes on from JAAKBH010000310.1 coordinate 47,525, forward strand.
AATTAAAATTAGATTTCAAATCTGACTTAATAGTTTGAGTTCGAATAAAGAAGAGAATCAAATGATGTTGCTAATATTAAAAAAAATGTACTATTACTAGAGTGTAATCTAAGTGAATATTGTTACATATCAAAATACATACCAATTTTTTTGTTTCGACGTGTAATGTATATACCAAATTAACCAATATATATATTGATATCTCTACGTATATGGTTGTATACATAAGTCAAACACAAAATTGTCAATAATAAACAAACATTTGCTTAATCTGCTGAAAATAAATTCACCTATATATTGTTTGATTTTAAATAGACCCACTTATTAAGATAAATTTGATAAAAATAAACCTACTTATGATTTATAATCATATTTAAAGCTTTTTTGTGATCAAGCAATAAATGAATAAACACAATAGTTGAATTTATTTTCAGTAATCATAATAATTAATAGATGAGTTCATTTATAAATAATTAATAATTGAGTTTATTTTCAGCGGTTCGAACAAAATTAATTTATTTTTAACAATTTGTCCAAAATTAATTAAATGCTATCAGTTAATAATATCGACTAGGCATAAATCCGCTCATAACTGGGTCGTAGGCTAATTAAAAATAGTTTTGGAAGTAATTAATTTTGAAATGCTTAGAAAAATACCACTCCTTATGCATTGCATACGTTACGGACAGAGTACAACTCAACCACCACGTGAATTGATGTATATTTCTAGGCTAGTTTAAATAAAATATATTCACTTCGTTTTCAAATGTTTTTCTCATTTGCTCATTTGACAAATATTTAGAAAATAAAATATATTTATATGAAATCTTGTTAGATTCGTTTTAATGTGTACTTTTTATTATGTGTTTTTCATAATTTTTTCATAGAGATATGAGATTTAAAATTTACATTGAAAACTGTTGAAAAACTAAATGGGAAAGAAAAAAAATATAAGAAGTATTAATTAAATAAACATCATCTCAAAAAAAAAAAATTAAATAAACATAAACGAAGAAAGTAATTAATTGTAAAACAATAAAATAATTTTTCTTCTCATATCTCTATGACCAATCCATTGGTAGTTGGTACCATAAAAAATTATATTTTTATTTTGCTTAAGATCCTCATGTAATTAGTTTAATAAAGCATTTTTTTAATAGTTACTCGTTTTCATATTTGCATCAGTAACTTTCTTTAATACTCCCTCTGTTCTTTTTTTATTGTCCTATTTGAAGATTTCACACAAATTAAGAAAGGTGGAATCTTTGTACATAGTGGTTATTATTTTATTAAGAAAGGTGGAATCTTTGTAGATAGTGGGTATTATTTTATTAAGAAAGGTGAAATTTTTGTAGATAGTAGTGTGAATTAATAATTGTATTAGTATTATGATAAGGAGAGTATATGGAAGATAAAAACTTTTCAAAATAGGAAAGTATTCTAAATAGGACAAACTTATGAAACTGTCCGTTATAGTAATGTGAACAAACTTAAAAGAACAGAGGGAGTACTACTTTTCTTCCATTAAATTTATTATTTAATAAAATAATATATCTACTTTATAAAAACTCGAGTTGGGGGACTCGTTTTGATCGCGCTCTCCTTCATGGGTATGACTTATGAGTTACCGCCTGTCCTTTCCTTCCCAAACTCTATTCATAGTTTTCAATAATACACCGTGTAAGATGATGATGATATAACTTATAAAAAAAATTTAAAAAAGTTTTTTCTAATAAGAATTTCCTTAAAAAGCGGAAGGAATATTGAGTACATTGGTAAACACAATAAAAATTAATTAATTACTAAATAATAAAATAATAATATTTCTTCTTATCTCAATGACAAATCCATTGATGAATAAAATAATATTCATTACTTCTATAAAAAGACCTTGCATTCCCCCTCACTATTTCATACCCAAAGCAAAAATCAATCAAACACAACAAACATATTAATTAATTAATTAATATTAATAATAATGAAGAAGATTAATGGTTTTCTAATACTAACCATTTTAGTAATAATGGTTAGTTTTAAGTATGTTTCGGCTAATCAACAAATATTAGGTCACTTGCTAATGTACCCCGATAAGAATCAAGGTTTTTGCTACACTGATGCAGAATGTGGCCCATCACAACTTTGCTATTACGACGCTTTTCCTCCGACGTCTGGCTATTGTGGTTGGTGCCCGTCCGGCGGTGGTTCTTGCGGCCTTACTTGGAAGTGTTGTCGTGGATACTATTGTGACGGTATCATTTCCGGGACTTGTCGTTCTTATTAATACTTCTGTTCTCAAATATTGTGACTTGGTGTGTGAGAAAATGTTACTATCAGTTGTAAGAAGTATTAAAATAGTAGCGCAATTTATGAGGTATTATGATGTTATGCTGGTATGATATGATGCTCGTTCAGTCGTTCTTATTGAATTAAGTTTGATCATTGTTGCTTATCGTACGTATGTCTTTGTTTTTATGAAAATTTGTAATAATGTGATGCTTTTCACGAATAATGTGTAATGGTCTTGGATTAAATAATGTAATGTTTTTATCTTTTATTATTAATTATTTCTTTTTTATCTATTTGACTTTGCTTGTGAAATTTTTTTTTTGGATAAGATTTGTTGATTATTAATTGTTGATGTGAAAATGATGATTAAGAGAATAGAATTATAATATTCACTGTAATTCAGCCTAAATATTTCGATAGGACATACTTGTCAATTTAGTATTAAAAATTGTAATAAGTTACTATTAATAATATTTGCATTGAGATGAATCAAACATCACACTTAACTAATAAGTAATAATAATTTTTATATTAAAAATAAAGTATAAATTAAAAATAACTAATTAAATAATACTTCATCCGTTTGTTTTTGAAGTTTCTATAAGGAATACTCACGGAAATTTTTAAAATAAAATCTTTTAGATAGTGAAGATATTATTTTATTGAATAATAAATTTGATTGAGACAAGTGGGGACCATAAACATTAAAAAATATATTAAAAGAAAGTTAGTCGAAAAATTATGGAGACCACAACTTATAAAAAATATTTTTATAAATTTAGTGGGAAACATGTGAAAACCATATGAAATATAAAAATGTTAAAATAGAGTTAGTGGAAGATATATAGGGAGCATAAGCATTATTAAAATATTAAAATGAAGATGAATAAGGTTATTTTCGTCCAAAATTTGTGATATAAATGAAAAGATTTCTTATGAGAACAACAAATAAAACATCTTAAACTGAAATGTTGAAACTTTTTTAAGGAACGGAGAAAACATTAAAAGTCAAATGAGATATTTAGACCAAATAACTCTTTGATTTTTCATAATTAAATAAACCATGATTGGTTACCTATAGTGTAAATAAATAAACCATGATTAATAACAACTCTTTTGTACTCATTTCATATATAATTGAATTTGTGTTCATAATAAAATAAACCGTTACCAAATTTATTTTTATATAAGTAGTATAAGGGCTTGTTTGGTTACCCATTATTACCTTGGAATTTTAAGTTCCTAGGAAATAGTATTATGCTAATTTGTTTGGTTGCCAAAAACTTTAAAATTCCTAGGAATTATAAAATCCAAGGGAAGTTAATTCCTACAAGACATAGGAATTAGATTACCATGTACCCCCCTTGGTCATTAACAATTCCCATGAATTACTTCCAAGGAAATTAAAAATCCTATTGTCAAACAAACAAAATTAAGTAATTCCTAGGAAATTGACAAAGGAAGTAAATTCCAATGAATTACAATTTCCCATTGGAATTTAATTCCTACGTCAACCAAACGACTCCTAAGTTTCTTGTTACGCATAAAAAATGTAATACAAAGTTCAAATTAAAAACTAAAAAGAGAAGTACGTAATAATTCTCAAGTTTTACTCCTCTATTTCATAATTGGAAAAAAAAACAATCTCTTTATTTTTATAAAAATAGGTATGCGTGTATACAGTTTAGGAGTTGTACGGGGTGTCTAATCATACAGGATCCTTAAACCTAAAGATCTTATATGGACAAATCATATTGCAATAATCATATAAACTATACTAAAACAATATCTTAATGTGACACATGTCACTACCATAATGTTTCGTTTCCCGTCGAAAACACTTCTCTAAAAAGTTATCCAGCGCATTTATCACAATTATTACAATTGCCTTCAAATATGTTTCTTGTATACTATTAAGAGAGGGTAATTGGTAGAAGTCTTATCCATGAACAAATTTGTCATTTAGATCGGTTGACATCACTTAAATTTAAAATTAAATCAAGCAGTGTATGTAAATATACTCTAGATGAGTTGGTTACTATATTGTCTTTCACATGAGTCACTACTATTACCAGGATTCAAAATAATTAGAGCATCTGTAAATATATACTAAATGAATTAGTCCATTTGTATCGACGATAGTGTGGATGCAATAATTTATTTTGTAATATTTAATTGCAAAATTATAAAATAATACCGTGTGAAGCAGCAAGTGATTTGGATAAGAAAAATTAGATTTCAAATCTGACTTAATAGTTCGAGTGCGACTATAGAAGAGAATCAAATGATATTGATAATATTACAAAAAATGTACTATTTGATAAGAATGCGTCATTGAGTGAATATTGTACACATCAAAAAACACACTAATTTTTTTTGAAGTGAAATGTACCTATATCAAATTTACCAATATATATTTTGATATCTCTACGTATATGGTTGTATACATAAAGTTAAAGGGGAAATTGTCAATAATAAACCAATATCTCTTAATCCGCTGAAAATATATTCACCTATTGTTTATTTTTAAATAGATTCACTTATTAGATATATTTGCTAAAAATAAACCCATTTATTGTTTATAACCATATCCAAAGATTTATTGTGATCAAGCAATATAGGAATAAACACAATAGTTGAATTTGTTTTCAGTAATCATACTTTATAAGAATTTATTTAAAAATAATCAATAATTGAGTTTATTTTCAACGGATCGAACGATAATTAATTTATTATTAACAATTTTTATGAATCTAATACTATTAGTTGATAATATTAATTGACTGGATCGTAGACTAATTAAAAAATAGATTTGGAAGTAATATTAATTTTGAAATACTTAATTAGAAAAATACCACTCTTTATGCATTGCATACGTTACGGACAGTGTACAACTCAGCCACCACGTGAATTGATGTAATCTAGGATAGTTTTGAATAAAATTTATAGCTATTATTAAAATAAAATAGTACGATGTTATCATTTTTAAATTTGATTATGTGTCCTTTTGCTGATAAAAATTTTTCTTCTAAGACTCAAAAATAATATTATTGTATTTATTATATTACTAATGTTTGTATTTTTGACTTTTTATTTTTTAATTATAATTATAATATTATTAATATTGATTAATTTTTTACTTTTTAATTAGTTCATTTTTATTAATATATTAGAAAATCATATATTTTATTTTTATTTCAATTATTTATAAAAATTTTTATGATGTTATTTTATGAGTAAATGAGTATAGGATATTTTGAGATGGTTAAAACAAAAGCCATAGATTTTTTTGAATAAATATGTCAAAAAATTAAATAAAATCATACATCACACGGGCATTATCTAGTATCATAATAAACATAAACCAAGTAACCAACTAATTTTAATATATAATTTTTACAATTTTTTATTATGCGAACTATGATATATCGAGGCTCACATATTTTCCATTAAGTTTAATAAAACATTTTTTAATAGTTACAATCTCTATATTTTTTCCCTAACTTCTTTAAATTTTTTATAATTAATATAAATGGTTCCTAATTTTCTTCCTTCAATAAAAAATATATATCTACCTTATAAAATTTTTTTAAAAGTTTTTTTCTTGTAAGAATTTCCTTAAAAAGCGGAAGTAATATAAAATTACTCCGAATAATTAATTACAAAATAATAAAATAATAATGATTCTTCTTATCACAATGACCAATCCATTGATGAATAAAATAATATTCATTAGTTCTATAAAAAGACCTTGCATTCCCCTCACTATTTCATACCCAACGCAAAAATCAATCAAACACAAAAACATATTAATTAATTAATTAATATTAACAATAATAATAATGAAGAAGATTAATGGTTTTCTAATACTAACCATTTTAGTAATAATGGTTAGTTTTAAGTATGTTTGGGCTAATCAACAAATATTGGATGACTTGCTAATATTTCCCGATAAGAATCAAGATTGCATTACTGATGCACAATGTGACCCATCTCAACTTTGCTATTTCGAAATTTTTCCTCCGACGTCCGGCTATTGTGGTTGGTGCCCGTCCGACGGTGGTTCTTGCGGCTTCAACTGGAGGTGTTGTCGCGGATACTATTGTGACAATTTCATTTCCGGGACTTGTCGTCCTAATTAATACCTCTGTTCTCAAATACTTGCAACTGATTGTGACATGTTGTGTGAGAAAATGTTACTATCAGTTGCAAAAAGTTTATGAGGTATTTGATGTTATGCTCTTATGATAAGTCATAAGATGCTCGTACGTATTGAATTAAGTTTGGTTATTGTTGCTTATTGTACGTATGTCTTTGTTTTTATGAAAATTTGTAATAATGTGATGTTTTTCACGAATAATGTGTAATGGTCGTCGATCAAATAATCTAATGTTTTTATCCTTTGTTGTTTATTCTTTTTATATCTATTTGACTTTGCTTGTGAGCTTTTTATTTTTAGGGTAAGATCGTTGATTATTAATTGTTGATGTGAAAATGATGATTAAGACAATATAATAATTACTTGTCAATGACTCAATATAGTAATAAAAATTGTAATAAGCTATTATTAATAATATTTGCACTGAGATGAATCAAAAATCTCACTTAACTGTGTAATAATGATTTTTAGATCAAAAATAAAGTTAAATTAAAAATAACTAATTAAATAATAATTCTTCCGTTTGTTATTGAAGTTCCCACAAGGAATATTCATGTAAATTAAGAAAAATAAAATCTTTTAGATAATGGAGATATTATTTAATTAAATATAATAAATTTGATTGAGAACAGTCGGGACCGTAAACATTAAAAAATATATTGAAAGAAAGTTAGTCAAAAAAATATGAGAACCACAACAGATAAATAAATATTTTTATAAAGTTAGTGAGAAACATGTGAATACCATAAGAAATGGAGTATAAAAGAGCAAATTTATTTTTATATTAAGTAGTATAAATTTCTTGTTACGCATATAAAAAATGTAATACAAAGTTCAAATTAAAAAGAGAAGTATTAAGTACGTAGTAATTCTCATGTTTTACTCTGTTTCACATTTGGAAAAAAAACAATCTCTTTATTTTTGTAAAATTGGTACGTGCAGAGACGGTTTAGGGGTTTTATAGGGTATCTAACCACACAGAACCCTTAACCCTAGAGGTCTTATATTAACAAATTATATTGCAATCATATACTATTGAGACAGAGTAGTTGGTAGAAGTCTTAACAAATCAGTGACTATATGTTTACATCTTATTTGAATAAAGCAAAACAATAGTTTTTGTTGTTAATATCAATTTAGAAAAAAAATGAAGCCCGATAGAAAAAGCTTAAATTCTAACTAGTTATATAATGCCAAAATGCCACAATTTTTTTTTAAAAAAAAAAAATAATGCCAAAATGCTTTGTAGCTTTGAAAGTCACATTTTTAAAATAGTACTCTAGATTATAAACTTGCATAAAATGTTTGATGGGTAATATTCCTAATAAATACCATATAATTTTGGAAAAGAGTAATATTGACAATTCACAATTATGTATGCAAATCAACTCTTATTACTCGTGGATTTGTGGGCCGACCCCATGGGAGCCCAGTGGAAAAGTCCACACAAGTGGGCTCAAGACCTAAGAGGTTTGAGATCGTCCCACTAATCCCCCGTGAGAGTATGTGTTACTCCCTTCGTCCCTCTTAATTAATGCTATTTTCTTTTTTTTTTTGGCAAAATACACCATTTTTTATTTTAACTTGTCCTACTAATTTTGCATCTTTTTCTTTAAAATAATACTTTCATCTTCCTCCATTTAATCTTATCAACAAACATACATTTCCTCTCCATTAAATCACTATATTTTATCTTTTATTTATTTTTATCTCCTTATTCAACCCATGTCCCCAAATTCTATTTTCTACTAAATTTCACATATTTTTCAATCAGGTGCTCTCTTAAGAAACCGTCTTTTGTAAAACGATTCTTAAAAGTTTAGGCCAAATTTATATTTAAAGTTATAACAATACATATTTAGAATTAGACTGACCTTTTAACGGTCTTTACACAAGTAAGAATTTGTGTTTTTCAATAGGTTCAAAATCAGAAAAGTATTTGAAATGGAGCCGATTTTTCCATCCCAAATAAGAAGCCCGTTTATTAAGGCTACCAAAAACTTGGCGCAAAACTCAAAAACTCAATTTCTTTCTTCTCTCTAATGGCGGATTTCAATCCTCCATCTTTCTCCTTAGGCCTAGATTTTGATTTCGAACCCATAAACCCTAACCACTCGTTAAGTACTCCGACCCATGAAAATTTAGTTATACTTGAACCCGGAGAAAAGGAATTAGAAGATGATGTAGAGTTTCAGTTGCGGGTATCCGATTCCGAACCCGAATCGCCGAAAAAATTATCAAGGAATCGCCTCCGACGTCTCCGTCGTGGTGGGTCTTCATCCTCTAAGCCAATTTCCACTCCAATTATCAGTTTTGTTGACGATGATATTGAGGAGTTTTCTGATGAGGAAAATGCTCATTTGAGTAAGTTCGTTCACTCCCATTTTTAGGTTACATGATGTTGTTTTTAATCCTTTTAGGGAAATTTTTATGGCTGTTCTAATTTTAGGGATTTATCGATTTCAATAGTGGAATTTCGTTGAGTTTAGTTCAAGGGTTTTATCAAATCAATGTGATTGTATGATAATTAGAGATGTTCAAATGTACAAATTTAATCAAATAGTCGAAATTAAGTATGATTCAACCCTAAAATGACCTGATTCGAAATATCGTTCCAAAACCCTACCGAACACTTGAATATACAGTACACTTCTGGTTACTTTAATCTGAAAATATTCATTTTGTTTCTGGAATTGGAGAGTGAAGAGGTTTATTGTTTGTATTTTTGGTGTATTTCTGCAAGGTTGATACTTTTTTGTTGATGTCTTGATAAAGGAGGCTTACAACTTACAAGTAACTAGTAGTTTCACAAGATCAGAGACGGAGCGAAAATTGCCAAATCCTTTATTTGGATAGCAAATTAGGACATAAAGAAAGGGAAGAAAGGGGAGGGGAAAGGAGAGAGGGTATATCTCGTTTGTTTAGAAGGGGAGGGACGGGAAAAGGAGGAAAATAGGTGTTTTCCCTCCAAATCTTTCCACATCAGGAAAGATTATATTCTTAACAAAACATGTTCATGTTTTCCCTCCAACCCCTCCGCTCCAAACTCCTTCCCTCCCTTCTTTGTTATCCAAACAACTTTGTATCTTTAAACAATTAACATATATTATCCTTATTTCGTAATTTTTGGGCCCAGTGCACTTGAGCATGTTGAACATGCTCAAATTGATATGCAACTTTTTTGGTATGCAGTCATATTTTGAGAGAAAATGTTGAAGTTATGTACTCCATTTTAGATGATATAATGCATGTGGGCTGTGGTGCACCATATCATAAAGAACATGGAAATAATGATATGGATTCGATAGCTTCGTATGTTGATTTTCTAAGCCCGTCTGATTCGTATATCATATTACCAAAAAATGGACTAGCTGGTAGTGTTAAGAATGAACCCATCTATGAAAGCCTTCGTGACTTAGATGTTATTCTCTTGTTTTTAAGTATATGGTCTTTTGCTCTAAGAGCTCTTACTATGTACTCCCTTGTTTGCAACTTGTCTTCCAGAAAGCTCTCACATGGAGAACTCAAATGTTGTAAACCCTATGCAACAATGGTAGTAGTGCTTTCTAGGGCGGTTTTGTGAGCATTTCTAATATGTTCGACTGTCGAGGGTCTCAATATTAAATTACATAACATATGTAGAAACTGTTAGAAAAAAAAATTTGAATGGGTTTTAAAGAATTTGTCAATTTTTGTTCTGCCTATGATTGCTTAAATTACGTAACATATGTATAGCTAGTTTGATGACGTTTTGATGACAGATCATCGTCAGGCGGCTCAGCACCATTCTACATGTAGTAGCTCAAAGCTACCATTATCTGGACATGGGGTTTTGACGAGGCAACAGGAAAGTGTTGTGAATAATAAAAAAGTGAAACACGATTCAAGTTGCCCTTCAACAAGTTTAGGTTCTAGCAAAGGAAAAAGATTGTTTTCTGATCTTTCGGCAAGTCCCCTTAGAAGGTTTCAGCTACTTGACTCGGAATCAGATCTAGATGAGCCACCGGATAATGTATACATAAACCGAAACTCTAGTGGTGCTAACTGTAACGATAAACATAATGATTCCAGCGAGCAAGATCTGTGGAAAGATTTTACTGTCAATGAGAATCGATCTGTAAAGACCCCTGTATTCGATGAATGCTTTGAAGAATATCTCAAAACTTCAAAATCAACTAAACTTGTGGGTGACTCTCACAAGTCGCGTTCCAGTGAACAAGGGAAAAGTTTACATAATGCCAACAAACAATTGCAGCAAGATTTAGGACCCGTTCCTCCATCTCACTATTACTTCTATCATGATGACTTGAGGATCCAGGAACTAGTCCGCAGCCGTCTACCTCACTTTTTCCCGTTGAGCTCTGCCGGTGATGCAAGACACCAGTCACATAATGCTTCATCTATTGATTACATGTATTTATGCTATTCTTTGTTTTTCTTTGTAACTCTTAAATTTTGAATTTGAAGTTGTTGAATTTTATGTTTCATATCTATGGCAGGGATCAATTTGGTCAGGAGGGCGCTAAACAGAGGAATGGCAAACAAGTCGCTTCAGAAAAAAGCGCCAAAAAGGGTAGAAAGAAAACAACGAAGTCTAGTGTAGAAGATACATTACTTGATTCTGGAAACTGGATAAATCCGAAACAAACAGCCAACATGCCAAAAGATGCTGGCAGGAGAAGGGTTCATGCTCATGGACAATCGGCTGGTCATTGGATTACAGCAGAAAATGGAAAGAAGGTGATTTTCACAACCTTTCTTGCAGAAAAACTCTTTTATTCCCCCGCCCCCGCACGTGCACACGCACACGCACACAAATGCGCACACACGGACATCTATATTTGCTGATAGTGATGTATACGCGACATGCCAAAAGATGTTGGCATGAGATGGTCTCACTGTGAGATGCGCCTTATATGTGGGTGAAATAGCCCAACGAATACAAATTATTAGTATATGGGCTTTTTGTTTTGACTTTTGAGCTAGTCTCACCAAGAGACCGTCGCTCACGAGTGTAGCTGTTGTATATTAGACCTGTCAATTGTTCCTATTTCACGTATATGATCACCTATCTCATTCCGCTGCATTATCGTTGTTCAGGTATATATCACTAAAAACGGGCAAGAATTGAGTGGTTCACTTGCTTACAGACATTACAGAAAGGTATTAAAATTTCTGTTCATTCAAACTAAGTTCATATTACTTGTATATTACACTATCGTTTCAAAAATACCATGTAAAGTTTTCCTCCTTTTACGCCCTGCTGCTATTAAGCGAATGAAAAATATGCAACAATTATCCTTTTCGGGTATTTACGAATACTTTGGAGATGTGAACTAAACTATAATTTTTGTTCCGTACAGGAGAGCGGAAAAGGTTTCAAGAAGGCGAAGAAGAAGACTACTGCAAAGAGAAAATAAAAGTTGAAGCTGCAGAGCTAGCCATGTAAATTTCGGTTTCTGTTCTGTCACTTACTATCTCATTTTCGATAGTGTTCCTGTGAACAAGATTTGCATTCATCCATTTCTCGTAGTTTTGTTATAGTAGTTATGATTTTCGTTATAAGTAAGAGTTTCCATTGATTTCCGTCACAAGCTTCTCAAACATATCGGAACTGAATTTACTCGCTAGCTTGTTCTATTTCACTGTCAGATTGTGATTATATTAGACTTTACCGCTTCAGTATCATACGTCCATACGTCCATAATTCGCTTTTTTAAAATTCATGATTCGCTCGGCAATTAGCGAATCATGTGACATTGGTAGAATCAGACATACTTCGGTTGTGAGATTTATGAATTCTAATGTGTTATTTGTCGAATATCCCGCCTCTACTTTATTGATTTGTTTTGCGATGCGAATCTAGACCGTAATTTTGGTATTAGTAGGGATAGATTTGGGAAGTATGGCATCTACGAAACACTTGCTCGAATCTCTGAATCAATTCTATTGCAACAGGTATGCATTTTGTATTGCCGTTCTTTCTTTTCGAATGTCGAAGAAAATATATACCGAAGTATAGTCGAACGATTGATGTAGGCTTACACCTCTAGAATCAACACCATTGCTTGTAAACACCCTTATCGGTTCGAGATAATTGCGATGCAAACGATTTTCACGGTATTTTCGTTACCCCTCGGCCCTCACAACATACATTAAAAGTATCCGTACATTGATCATACGTAATAGTCTCTTTAATGTTTTTAGAGGTATGACGGGTTATTTTTTTAACAATTTTGACGATAATATTACAAGATTAAGATCATGGTCTGTCGTTTTTTATCAATACTCGAATTGGCAAAAATTAAAATATGCATAAAATTAATTAGAATTAAATTGTTGATTAGACCTACTATCATAAACTTATAGATTCATAAAAAAATATAATTAAAGAGATGATGAATAGTGTCTAACATACGACAGTTAAATTAAATTGAAGGGAGTATATATGATTTAGAGATTATAAGTAAAATTGAGAGAAAGTGTCAAGAAATGATCAGATAAAACATAGTAATATTCGATGTCGAAATACAGAAAAATAAAAATATCAATATATAGATAAAAAATAAAAATAAAAATGTTATTCATAAGTCATAATCATTTTCCTAAGATCCCTCAACCTTAATAGGAACACAAATGGTTGCAAAATTCCAAGCATGGCCTCCAAGTTATCACCTATTTTGGATTGTCATGCATGAGTTGTGGACCTATTCCAGCTATTTTCCATTATTGTTATTGTCATACTCCTTCTGTCTTATATAATTTGCTACATTTTCTATTTGTCGTAGGAATTTGCTACATGCTTATGTTTCTATTTTTGGCTATGACCACAAATTTTTCATAATTCTCATCTACATATTTAAATTAGGAAAAATTACCATGAATAATACAATCTTTTGTTTATTTTCTTACAATAATACCAACTTATAGGGGTGTTCCCTAGAATATACCAAACATGTTAAAAATCAAACTATAGGTGATTATATGAACAAAAAAAATTAGTAAATTAGTTAATAACCTAAAGTTGGTATTATTCTAAGAAAAAACACCCCAAAGTTGGTATTATTTATAGCTAACCAAAAATTCGTATTATTGTAGGAAAATTAACGAAAAATTGTATTATTCACGGTAATTTTTCCTTTTAAGTAATCGTTTTAACTCATCTGCACATATTTTCCATTTTTCAACAATTTTCTCAGTTTGCTCAAATTTTATGTGTACCAAATGCTACAAGACATAAAGAACAAGTGTTTTATGACCTCTTGAGTGGTCTGTCTGTCTTGTTTCATGAAGTGTGGCCAAGAATATCACGATTAATGTCTCAATATTGAAGTAGACAACTCTTAACTTCATTGAAAGATCATAAATTGAATCATTTTTGCAAAAAAAACACCTGAGATTGAATCAAATGATCTAATACTAGTGATAGGCTTGGAGTTTTAGATCATAGACCTCTTACACGATAAATAGAGACGAAGACAGGATTTTAAATGACAAAATCTAATCAGGTTTCTTATTCTGACGACGAATTCGAGAGTATTGTGACTTAATGTAAGTAGAGCTTAAACAATTTGCGGATTTATTACCCAAATATACTATTTTTACTTAATTTTAACCGAGTTGTGGTCGACCATCTCTCATAATTTTAACCTCATTGGGATTTGGATGCTATTCATCATCCATTTTAATTTATATTTTATTTTTAATTTATAAGATAAAATATAGTCAAATAAATTCTTGTTTAAATCGTCTCATTGTGTTCTTTATTAATATAAAAAACTTTCTAAAATTTTGAGTTATGCATAATTAGAGATATTAACGGTTATAAATATGTTGTGTCTATGTGCATCGGTAAATGTGAAAAATAAAAAATACTCCCTCCGAAGCATTTTAGTTGTCCCATTTCCTTATTTGGTAAAATCATATCAATTATCACATTTTCTTTTTTGTCTATCTTTTTTCTTACCTAAATACCCCCACTTTTACTACTCCCAATACCCAACTACCACCTTTATAATTAATTTAATCAATTAAAATACCCAACTACCACCTTTAAAGTGAACCCCGCACCATCTTTAATAACCGTAAAAACCCAAATGGGACATCTAAAATGATTCGGAGGGAGTAAAAAATAAAGCTAAAATAATGGGATGGGGAGTAAGAATATACTTCCATAAAGGAAAAAGGAGGATTAAGAATATACTTTCCTCAGCTAATTCATAATGGTACAATACAAAGTGAAATATGCTCTGCTAACACAATTTGACCAAGACAAAGTGTTAATCCCTTAAATTTAAGGGACATTAACCCATTAATTACAAAGAATACAGGAATTACATTACTAATCCTAATTTAACCCATCATTATTTCAACTTAATCAATGTGTGTGGCAAGAGCAATTAAAACAAAATTCCTCGCCCGAGCATGTTTCGCTCCGGAACTTGGCAGATAAACACTCCGTATTATTACATGTCGTTGCTTATGTCTTACCGTCCAATGTGATGTCCGGAGATCGGTAGTTTACATGGGTCGGGGGAGAAGAATAGGACGGGTAGTCGTTGTTCCTTCTTGCATCCGACATTCAGATTTTCTGTTTTAAAACTTGGCGTAGTTGGAGCTTTTGAGATTGCATTCTCGCCTCGAGGAGTTTGTGCTTCAAACTACCTTTATGTGCCCCACGAGGCCATTCCATGCAGCCCTTCATGCCTCGATTAGTTTCTGGTGAGCTCCACCCAACCATGTCGGTAGGGCTAATCCCACCCTTGCTGGAACCACGATCAGGAGACATGGTAGCCCCGTTTGAAACCCTTCCATTCGAAAGCCTTCCGTTTACACCATCTACCGAGATGATTTTGTAGTTGTCACCGCTGTTATTGGTGCCTGATCGCCACAATCGTGTTATTGATTTTACCTTCTTTTGCTGCTTTGAGGGAACCGAGCAGACTTCACTGATCTCGGTAATGGGTGTCTCATCACCGACCTGTTCTTCCCACTCGGTGCAGCTACCGGACACATTACTATCTCGACACACCCTATTAACTGACATTGTACTTCCCTCGGGTGAATAACTAGAACCTTGGTCTTCCAAGTGGCTGGCAGTTTCCCATCCGCTCCCATCATCCTCCATGTCGGCACTCTGATTACCATATCCATTTGAATGTCTCAGAATAATCTCCTTGGTATCGTTCTTGGTCTCGGGGCTTACCGTACGAACTTTGGAAGCATGGCTTGCTGGACTGTACTCAACACACGGTTCAATCTCTCGGCAGTTGCTTTCCCCCATCACCATTTCTTCAACAACCGCAAAAATATCATCCGGGTTAGATGGCTCATAGGTAAACTCCTTCATATTTTGTATGTCTATCGATGCAGCAGCTCGTCGAAACATCTCAGCTTCCCTCATCTCATTCATATCGAGGCTTACACCTTGCGACCTAAGAAACTTTTCAAGCTCCGATACAAGGTAATTCATTTGTGAATACTTCTGATCAAGAGCAACTTTCGCATCAACGAGTTTCATCTGTACACGTTCTTCTCGCCAAACCTCCGCCATCTGCAGCATTTTCCTCTCTTCGTCAACTTCCTCCCGGATCTTCATACATTCCTTCTTAAGCGAGTCAACTTCAGCCTTATCCTCCCCGATTTCTTTCGCTAACTCATCACATACCTCCTCTATTAACTCCCGAGCTTTCCTCTCTTTCTCGTAATCCTGCATATATCTCTTTGCTGATAACTTAACCTCCGCGAGTTCATTGACCAACTTGGAGTTGATGATTTCGAGTCTCTGACGATTCTTCCTTTCTCGACTCAAATCAGATTTAACGTCATCAATGATTGCACGAACTTTCTCGTGTTCTCTGCTCCGCCATGATGCCCTTTCCTCGCTAAGCTTCTTCAAGAAGTGCTCAATCTTCTTCTTTGAGGATCGTCTTTCTGTTTCCAACTCCTCTATACGCGTTCGAGCTTGTTCTAGTTCCTTCTCGAGCGTTGAGATCATTGAGGTAGCATTTACTTTTCCGTCAAGCGACTTCAAATCATCAGGATGTTCATTTGATGCTTTTGAACAAACCGGGTCCCACTTTGTCGCCCCTTCCATTGCATAATTAGCAAAACGAAAAGGGGATTGCCGCTGATAAAGGGTAAATAAGAATGAAGTTCACATCAGATGAAACACGAAAACACAAGATTAGTATTACGGTATGAATGAGAATAGAACCATTAAGACTATTAATCAAACACAACTGTATAAAATGAATGAATCATTTCATTTATCAAAATCGAAATATGTACCTCACAAAGATATCCATTGATCGGGCCATTGACCGAACATGGGCTCCTAAGCGGATCTTTAGCCTCAGAGCCACGCTCTCGGCTAGCATGCTGACAGGACAAGCGGTCACCACCATGCCCAATTGCAGGCTGCACAAAAAAAGATAGTAATCAAGCTCAAACTCGATGCTTCCTCCAATTCCACGAAAAAAATTCACCCGTTCATAATATCACAACTAACAATGATAGATTCATCCATCAACAAGGAGCGGTAGGAAATCAAGATCACCATAAAATAAGGATGTAAGTACAACATAATGTGGGAATTAACACTATGAAAGTGTCACATTATTCGCTGATCTCCTCGCTAATCACAAATGAAAAAAGTAAATTATGGTCGGTCTTGGGCTATTTTAGGGTCATTTTGAGCCCGTTGTGGTTTCAAAAAGCGAATTATGTTACCGTCCTTTGAATGGGCAATGCAACCGACCCAAAAGACTTGACATGTAACATCATCATGGAGATTCAACATGATTAAGATCATACTAGTATTGGATAGATCATACAAAAATGGCCCTACAATGCAATCATTAATATCCAAAATGATCATTAACACACACCACAAACATGTAATGACCTAATTAAGGGTTGATAATTTTCCACAAATGCTACCAAATACCAACATAAGAGTAGATACTTTTATGAACAAAAAGCAATAAATGTAATGGTCCAAAACTAAGAAAAACATTAATTCCCATATGCAATATGATTGTTAATGTTGAAAATTCATTCAACCAAACAAATTTTTTTTAAAAAATAGAAATCTTAAAAATCCCATTTACTCTTCCTTCAATACCATTAATAATAAATACCTAACAATAATATATAGCAAATTCATTTTTTGGATAAAACATCAAATACCCAAATGATGATTCAACATTTGTAACATTTTCCACCAATTAAAACTTCAAATTAAATAATTAATGAAGTCACCTATGAACCCTAAATTTACTTTTCACCAAAAATACCCAAAAAAAAAACACTCAAAAAATTCAAAAAAATTGCCTTAATCCCACTAAAAGTTGTAAGTTACTAACAAGGTTAAAATAATAAAATTTGTATAGAACAAATGAATAATCAATGAAGTCACCTAATGAACACTAAATTTCCCATTACAAATTTTACACCAAATTTGCCATCTCAAACTAATTTTCCACCATTATTCCAAAAAAAAAAATAATTTCCACCAAAAATGCTTTAAACCCATTACTAAGAAATTAACAAAAAGGTCAATTTTTTTATAAAAAAATGATTTTAGCATATTCTTTTTTGAATGAAGAACAAGCAAAAATGAGCAAACCTTAAAGTTAAGATCTTGAATCTCAAACAATGAGTTAAAACAAACCTTAAACCCTAATTTATTTTCTTCTTCTTCATTTTCTTTTATTTTCTTCTTATTCTTCTTCATATTTTCATCCCCTCCATTATTTTCTGGACCCACCAACTGCATCCTCCAAAGAGTAGCACCAAGCTTTCTTGCAGAAACAATGGGACCCACTTTCTCTCTCCTCTTTTTCCGGCGACATTCCGGCGACTTCTCATCTGGGTCATTTCCATGCTCTTTCCCCTTTAAAAATCTTCCATTTTTGGGGTTTTCTCTCTCCTCATGAAACTTCCACCGGAGAAGTGGGGTCGGCGGGCCGGACTTTTTGGAAACCCGAGGGCTATTCCGGGTGGGTTTACGGGTTTTTTTCGGAAGATCTGGGTTTTTATGGGGTTGTGGAGGTGGGTTTTTTTTGGAGGAAAGTAAAGAAGAAAGGTCGGTGTTTGGAGTGATCTTCATTGTTGGAGGAAATGGGTAGCTGTAAAATCCGCCATTGAAGTGAAAGGTTGAAGCTTTTTTTTCTTTTTTTTTTTTTTTATGTAGCCTTCGGTTTTGAGGAGAGAGAAAGCTGAAAATGAAATGAATCAAGCAAAAATAATGGATTTTGAGAGGGGTGGGAGTAGAAAAGAGAAATGCGTATGTATGTATGTATAATTATACGGGTCAACGTATATTTCTACGGTGAGTTGCATTGGATTCTATATGTGTCTGAAACGATGTCGTTTTATAAATATATGCGAATAAAACCATACAGGATACAGCTCCATCATTTCGAAAAAAAAAAAGCTATACAACTTTATAAGATTAAGGTTTCTAAGTTTAGGTTAAAAGATTTGTGTAGTATTTGACTTAATAATTATGAAATTTTGCTTAACCAACTTGATTTTAACTCATTATTAAAATGGATTTATAATGATACAAAAATCAATCTACACATAAAACTTAATTTTGATTAATTTTGATATGATTCGAAACTATGATATGAAATCGACTGATGATCCAAATGAACACACTTTCTCAAGCTAAATCTAACTTTACTTGTCTTTTGGGTATTTAAGGTATGGGTTTGCTTAGGTTACAATTTTGATCAATTGAATAAAAACCTTACTAATATTAAATTGTGAAACTCATAACACAAAAGAATAATAGTCGAGTTGATATAACGGTGAGCACAGACTAGAGGCCACCCCATAATAAATACATAAGGTCTCCTAAGAGACCGTCTATGGCAAAGACGACTTTCTAAAACAGCTCAGCCCAATGTAATAATACAGTTTTTTTTTATTATTTAAAATATTGAAAATTAAAAACTAATATTATAATTGGGCTAACCTACGTTGAGTGGTTTATGACAAAGACCGTCTACAGTAAGAATTTGTGTAATAATATTAATGAGATAATGACATACCTAGGGGTGTTTAATGGGCCGGATAAGGGCCGGGCCGGGCTTAAGTAAATACGGGCCGGGCCGGATAAGGGCCCTTTAAAATTAATATGGGCTTTAAATGGGCCGGGCTTTGAAAGCCCAATCCGGCCCAATCCGGCCCATTTTTACTACTAAAAATATTTTTAATCCCCATTTTTCAATTTATAACAATTGAATTATCATTTATAATAAAAAAAAATTTAATAAAATATTAATAATTTCATTGACAATGTCATTTATAATATTTAAATTATACATTAATTATGTTATTTACAAAGGCCCGTTTTCGGCCCTTATTGAGCCCTTTTATAGCCCGCTTCATTTTACATAGAGTAAAGCCCGTTTTCGGCCCGGCCCATTTTCGGCCCGGCCCTTACAAAGCCCTTCTAAAAACGGGCCGGATAAGGGCTAAAAATGGGGGCCCGGCCCATTGAACACCCCTAGACATACCACTAAGGCACATATAATACAATTATTTAAATATAAAAGTAGAGTTAGGAGTAAAAACTAGCACGTTAACGCAATCCAAGTGAACACGAATGTATGTATAGAGATGGTGGCAAAATTTAATGACAGTACTTGTCTCCTTCTTTCTGCAACTTATATCTTGGCATTTTCTCCATATTTATTCTTGTTTCTCTACATTATTTAAAATTAATAATTAATAACCCGTCGGTCTTGAGATTTCAGGAGCCTGGGGTGAAAAATAAATAATGGATTCGAGGCGAAAAACAAATTATGGACTTCGGACGCAGACCCTTCTTACATTGCCCTAAAATACACAATTTAATCGCACAAATTCTCAAGTTTGATGCATATGAAAGTAATCATTATCATCATCATACCAAGTGTATCTCGCTCATAGACAACTATGGTCAAGGTCTCGGGAGGGAAAATAGACGGCAGTTCATACACGTATAGGAGAGTGCGGTCAAAAAGTCCCCGGTTAAAAAGAGTCTTCAAAGAGACAGACACTTACAACTATCTGAAAGTAAAATTTATCTATTTTTAATGAGCCTTGGCACAGGCCCTTCTTGCCCTTGCCTAGGACCAATCGGTCTAACCCCGACCCTTTCATATTTATGAGATCGTCACACTGTTCGTTTTTAGTATGTTTTATTTATGATTATAGTTTCTTTGATTCTTATTTACATATTTTAATTTTTCTTTAATATTATCTACACTATTTTAATTATTCTATAATTTCTTGATTTTTGTATTGTGACAATTGAGATCTAATATTGTCCACATATCTTATCTTACAATGTTGTGTAGCACTCTGTTTCTTGCATTATTTTTTCTAGCCTCATTTGGAATAGAGCATCCAAGGAAAATCTCACGTGGCTTCACATTGGGATTCAAATGTCAAAATATGTATTTTATTTATATAATATGATTGCATAAATTTACTTATTATAGGAGTATTTTATTTATATAATATGATTGCATAAATTTACTTATTATAGGAGTATTATTCCTAAACAAAGTTTCTGCTTGCCTCTTATTAGCATTATTTCATTTCAAATCGTAAATTTTAATTATAAAATATAAATAAAAAAAATTTGAAAATAACAAGGTTTATAAAGTTATTTGCAAATTATCAATTTTAACTATTTTTAAAATAATGCTCAAATTTATATTTGCAGTTTTTTAATTTGTCAAGCACTAAATTTTATCTAACTCTAGATTTCCAAATAAAATCTTTATTCTCAAATATAGCATAAGTGAATTATTGTTAGATTCCTCTTGATGTTAGGTTTTATATTTTGAACTTTTAAAAAAAATTAACTATTAAGTAATTGATCTGAGGATTTTATTAGTCGCAATCTTTTTTTTGAGGGTATGTAATAAGATGATATACTCTGTAAATGAAATGAAAAGGAAGAGAACCCAAGTATACTATATTAAAAAAGAAACTTATAACTTATAAGGGTCTGTTTGAAAAATAATAATTAGTGGAAGTTATTAACTGGTTCAACAGGTTGAAAGTAGTGGTTGATAAGCTTGTTATGCTAGCTATTAAGTCAATTTTGTTCCGAAGATATTTGGTAAAAGTAAATATTTGCTTATTTGTTGTTAATTGAAGAAGTTAGTAAAAGGCCAAAAACCAACAATAAATTTAAAAGTTACTAACTTTTTAGTTTTCTTACAAGTCATTTACTAAATATTTTTAATTGTCTGATCGAAGTCTAAAACCCAAATAAAAAACCAAAATAAAAATCAAATTATTGAAAGGGTTTCCAAGCTAATAGTGATAGTATAGGGCACAAATTCAGGACTCATGTGAAGAACTTTTCTTTCTCATAAAACTCATGTGAGGAGCAAGAGAAGAAGTCAACAAAGGATCTACAAACTACTCTTAACAAGTTATACATATTATTAATTTATTATGCTTTGGACTTGTTATAAAAAAATATATTATTTTCATTTCTTAAAGATAACCCCTCCTTGGAGTACGGGTATCAATTGTGGGGTTTCTTGACTGCGCGCATCTCTCTTTATCCCTCCTTGGGGGTACAGGTATGATTTGTCCGCATCCTTCAAGAAACAGAAAACCCCCACTCGGACCCTGCCTTGTGCGAGATACCGGGAAGGTCCTTTCCTTTCCTTTCTTAAAGTTAACCCCATTTACCATAAAAAGTCTCACAAATTCAAAAAGACAGATAGTCTAAGTTCAATCATCATATCAGACATAGTAAATATATTAGCACGTATTACAAAGAAGGTCGAAATTAAATAAGAATTTCTACAATGTTAAACTTATATAGGTTTTTAGTGTGCTATTTATTTTTATGAGGCCAACTATTTTAAATAATTTTTCCATTATTAATGATAAGTAGGGTTTATAAATTTTTTTAAAAAATGGCAAGATGGCAAACAAGGAGCCATGCTCGTTCAATGTATTATATTGGTCATAGTAAAAATACACAAATACTATTTTATTTTACATTCTATAGGTTAAAAATAAGTAATTAAACTTACCAAAATTATTCAAAAAAAAAAAATTATTGCATATATAATTATACAAATATATTTAATACTCGTTGTTTTTAAGGGTCATCAGATACTTACACAAATTTTTACTTGAGACTGTTTTTGTAAAAGACGGCTTTCAAAAGCTCAGTTTAATTCTGAATATATTTATTACAACTCTAAATATAGATTTGGGCTGGACTTTTGAAGGTCGTCTTACAAGAGACGGTCTATCAAGAGAGCACCTGAGATACTTATATAATTATATATGATCGAACATCGAAGTATTAATCAGATCAGATATATACAAGCCTACAACCGTATATGTTCATTTGTGACTCCATATATATATATATATATATATATATATATATATATATATATATATAATATATATATATATATATATATATATATATATATATATATATACATACTATATATATATAGTTTTAATAAAATCATTCCAAATTTTCAATATATATATATATATATATATATATATATATATATATATATATATATATATATATATATATATATATATATATATATATATATATATATATATATATATATATATATATATATATATATATATATAAAGAGAGAAAGTTTGAACATTAGGGCAATATGCACGTTGCAATGTCTAGAAGTGATGTGAGAAATACAACAATACTAAAATTTCATAAGCAAGTAAAGTTGTAAACATGTTTTGATGTCTAAGGAAATAACAACATGCATGATTTTCTTTCATTAATCACGTATATGCATATTTAAACTCTAACCAAATTGATTTTATGCATGATTTTATTTTCCATATATAAATCTATTTTGGTTAGAAAACTCAAATTTAATGTTTGTCTAATAAGTAATAAAGATATGTATTCAAATTTTTTTTTATTGAGTTTGAGTTAAACGTTAGATCAGGATAAATTGAATTTCATATTTACAAAAATTGTTGCTTCACTAAAAAGTTAAATTTTAACTTTAATTTAATTTGGATTTAACTCATAATAATATTCAGACAATATTATCTATACAGTAAAAGATATTTTATTTGTATACTTTAGTGGATCGATTTAATGTTGTCTTATTATTTGATAATGAATAATTAAAATATTATTTTTTTTTTTGAGTTGAATTAAAATGATATCTATGATAACTATAAAAGGAAATAAAAGCATGATTAAAAGCTTTGGTTGGATTTGAAAGCAACAAATGGACAATAATAATATTTTATGGATTATTAATTATGAATAATGAGATGTTTAGTGAGTAAAATATTTTTAATAATTAGTTAAGGTTGGTTATAGCTCCCTTGATTGACCCTACAATCCCAACCGTTGGAAGATGGAGCTAGCGCCTATCTATCCAATACCCAACATGTGTGGGACTTTGTAAAAAGGCTACTAGGATAGATGGCATATACTTCTACTACTTTGTATTTTTAAATTTGCTATAAATAATGAGTTTCTTGAGAGACTGTTTATAGTATAGACGACATTCTCAGTAGTTCAGTTCAATGGAAATTTCAATTGCTATTTTTAGAAAGTATAAAAATGGGCTGGCCCATTACACCAGTCTATGCTATAGACCGTCTATAGCAAGAATTTGTGTAAATAATATTCCCTCATATTCAACCTAAATGTCCCATTTTGTTTTTTCACACTTGCCGAGACAATATTTTAACCCTTAATATCTCAAATTAATCTTAATTGAAAATTATAAAAATTTAATATTAATAATCCTTGTATTGAGACGAATCAAATAAGATCCACATGACAAAAGGGAGCAATTGAAGAGGGAGGATGAGTTTTAATTGAGCACGTGCTTGGGGCATGACCAGGAGATCGGATGGTCAACGTCAACTCTGCCGGTCAACTAACGAAAAACATAACAAGGTAGTGTTTTGAAAAAAAAAGTATTATATAAGGTAGTTTTTTGTAAAATTTTTTACATAAGGTAGTTTTTAAAAAAAGAGGTATATACAAGGTAGTTTTCTATAATTTTCTCTAACCAAAATTTATAAAAAGCTAATATTTTGAAAATACGCGACTAGACAATTCAACCTAAATTCTCCTAACTATAATTTTTCTTGCACATTATTCGCAAAATTTAAAATAAAATTAAATGTTCAATGGCCTTGTGATATTCTTGTATATCAAATATTTTATCCCTTAATTAATTTAATCAAAATTTTTTTATGAAAAGCAAACTTTTTGTGATGCCTGCCGACTCTAAATATAGTCATACGCGGGATGATAGCTAGTTGGGCCATTTTTTCCCTTGTCACAACTCACAACTATTTAATTATTTTGATGCAAACACAAATTGACAATAATTTCAACTATATATCCACCAATCAAAGAATTATGGGCATTTCAAAAATTTAAAATTCAACCATATGTGATATATCAATTTATAAATAATGATATTTTCTTTGTGACCGCGGTGTCATTAATCAAAATATTAAGAATGTTATCGTTAATGAGAATTCAACTCAAGAAAAACTTATAAAAACATAATTGAAATTATTGTGAAAAAAAATAATATTATCAAAAAATATCATCATCATCATCATCCTACCCAGTATATTCCGCTCATAGAGAACTATGAGCAGGGTCTGGGGAGGGAAGGACGGCGGCAACTCATACCCAGTATAAAAATAAGATTATCAAAGAATATCAATAATGATATTTTCTTAAAAAACTGAACATGTCCATCTTATCCGTCGTTGGTATTGTTTCTTGCCTTTACATATCGCTATTTTACTCGTTTTTGTCTAACTACCTCTTTTTACTTTTTACATTTATGTGATACCCCAGATTTAGCTTAAAAAGGTATTGATAGATTACTCATATGACCAAGGTGTATATTTTTTTCATGGGAGCTAATTTGCTAAAAACTCCACAGTTAAGCGTGCTTGGTGCAGAGCAATCTTAGAATAGGTGACAACTTGAGAAGTTTTTCCAAGTGCACACGAGTGGGGCCAAAGTGCGCAGGAAAGACTTGTGTAGGTCTACGGGGCCTATCTACAGTCTCCATGAGTAATCTTCAGCGGTCCGAGAGGCTGGAGTGTTACATTTTATGTTTATCTTTATTATTTTTATGTATTATATATTTTATTAATTTTTGTTAAGGATAAAGGTGTGTTGTAAGTTCCAGGCTTCAAAATAGTTGTAGGCTTCACTCTCATTGAAGATTCTTTCTTGAGCCGAGGTTCTCTTTGACCGCACTCTTCTTTATTAGTATGAGTTATCGTCTTTCTTCCCTCCCTAAACCCTGATTATAGTTTTTCTATGAACGAGATACACTAGGTAAGATGATGATGATGAGGAGGGTCTGTTCTACATTCACATTCCTAGCCTAAATGATTCTCATATGAGAGAGCGCGTTAAAATATATAGCATTTTAGGATCTCGACCATCAGCTTTTTTTCTTATTTGGCCTTGTAAAGTTAGAGGGTGATAGGTTATACTTGTGCTAGCCCAAGAATACAACGAGGAAACCAACTTGGGCTGTATTGGTTGAATTGGATTGGACCTTTTATTTTAAAGTTAAACCCAATCTCATAATTATAAATCCAACCAAGTTCAATCCCAAAATCATCAAGGAAAAGGGGACGCTTATACATGTCAAAATCAGGTGATCTCTTGAGAGACTGTCTTTTGTAAAAACGATCTTTAAAAGTCTAGTCCAAATCTATATTTAGAGTTGTAGCAATATATATTCAAAATTGGACTGGGCTTTTGAGAACCGTCTTTACAAAAAACGTTCTCAAGTAAGAATTTGTGTTTCAAAATAGATAGGCTCTAAAAAAAAGGCGAATGAATAGTGATATACAACTCGAATAAGAAGACACCTACAACTGAACGAGCTACATTTAAATTGTAATTGTGCCTAAATAAGGTAACTAAATAACTGAATCATACTATCTACTAATACAATAAGAGAATCTCACACATGTCAACTATACAAGAGAGCTTTTCCCTCCAAAGAAAACTTTCCAAATAAATACTCTATCAAATGCACACTTTGTCAACTTCTAATTGAATTTAATGTTGACTTTCTAATCCGTAAAATACTAAGGTATTTTTTAAAGTAATCTCGGTGATCAAATATTAGTCTACAACATTAATTCTTTGTCCAAATCATGTGTCTTATTTCTTTGAAAAAAATATTTTTAAAAAATATAAATACCTTTGTATTTGAATAATTTAGCATTACGCTTTTTTTTTTTTGAAATCATTTAGTATTACGTTTTAGTCACATTAGTATTACATTTTAAAGACAAGTTTATTTTCAATCTATTTTTTATTTTACATTATTTAGTTCTTTACAATCTATTTTTGATTTTACATTATTTCTTTGAAAAGAACATTTTTAATGAGCGTAAATACCTTTGTATTTGAATAATTTGATATTATACGTTTTAGTCACATTATGATTGCAAATATTATTACAAGTTAATCAAGAAAAAATAGCTACAGTGTATTTTAAAATTATTTTTAGAATATATTTTAAATTATTTTATACATGTTACATTTTTATAATTAATTTTTATACATGTTATATTTGTATGGAAAATTACTTTAAATATCCCAACCTTAGTCGATTTGATTCTAAAAATTTCAACTTTAGATTAAAATGAAAAAATCTAAATTTTCGGATTGTCTCATTATAAAGCGCTGGACTCTGTAGTAATTCAAAGAGGGTGTATCTATTGACATCTCAATTCATTTATAGTTTTACGTATTTCATCTCTGAAATGGTTCGGGTCGGAGTAGTCTGGGTTTAAAGACAAGTCTATTTTAAATCTATTTTTTATTTTACATTATTTAGCCTACAACATTAATTTTTTTTTCAAATCATGTGTCCTATTTCTTTGAAAGAACATATTTAAAAAATGTAAATACCTGAATAATTTAGTATTACGTTTTAGTCACATTATGATTGTAAAAAATAATACAAGTTAATTAAGAAAAAAAAAACTACAATGTATTTAAAAATATTTTTTAATAGATTCTAAGTTATTAAGAAAAAGAACTACACTGTATTTTAGAATAATTTTTAATATATTTTAAGTTACGTTCTGGTATTACGTTTTAGGGACATATTACTCTTAGTTTTTTTCAACGTTTTTAGAACCCTTTTAATAGTTTCAAATTCTTACTCTAATTTTAGATGTAATATAGTTCTATTATGCGAACTAGAATGAAAAATTTTCCATTTTAGCTGCCATATATGTTCAACGATTTGAGCTAGAGATTTAAACGGTGTAAGTAATACTACAGAAATTAGAGAATTTTCTTATTAGATTCTTAAAATTAACAATGGAATATTTAGGGATCCTAATGATTGTGAAGTCGTGATCAACATTCTCATAAGGTGTATAAACAAGTTCATTTATCAAATACATTCTTTTAGCTTATTATACCAATTAAATCAACTAATTCCATCAACTAGAGGTGTTCATTCGGATCAACGGATTGATTTCGGTCAGGTGTTTCGGGTCGGTTTAAAATCGGGTTTTGTTTTCACATTGATTTTTACATAATGGTAGATCCATTTTTAAGTCGGGACAAATCGGGTTCGATTATAAAGTCGGGTGTCTATCGGGTCATCGTGTCTGTTTTGAACTCCTCTATACCCTCAACCAACTAATGCTCAATTCTCTCTTTTACCAAACACTCTCTTTGTTAGATTTAAAATCACATCATAATGTACATTTACTTTTGCAATAAGAGAATAAACTCTATGAAAGTTTGAGTTATAACCAAGTGAAGATATCAAGCAAATACTCTATCTTAGATGTTAAAAACCAAATTATTTATTACTTACATGATTTTCAGGTGATCCGTGCACGGCACGGGTAAATACCTAGTAAACAACTAAAGTAGAATTAAGGCATCTCAAGCGAGCTATAGATCACAAGATAAATAATACATTAATACTAAGCAAAGCCATAGATTTTGTACATGATTTTACTCTTCCAATCATTGTATTGAATCTTATTGCTCTAATTTTGCCCCAAGTTACATTAATATACAAATGAATTATTGCAAAATAAAAAAATATTATTTAATTTTTCTATACAAATCCAAAAAATTAATAGGGAACAAATCAATAAATTTGTACATATTTGAGTATTCAATATAAATAAAACTAATCTACACTATTATTACTATACATTTTTGTACAAGATATCCATTTAAAAAATCGAGTCTTGTTTTAATTTGAGCATGTACCATATTTTTCATGTGGGTCCCGAATTTTCCTCGAACTACCTTATACTCATCTAATTAATTTCAGGAATACTTTCCAACCTGGGTTTCCAACACCTATAACGAGTTTCACAATTAACACTAACTTTCACTAATTGCCCTAAAACTTGTTCTATAGATAATCCTTTTTGTTCTTCATTAATCTTCCCTAATAATCTCTCTAATTGCTTCTTAGTTACCTTTACTTTTACTTCTTTAATTTTTGTGGTTGGATTTCCTCCATATTTGCTACTTTTAAGCTCTTTTCCTTCCATTTTCATGGCCGATTTTTCTTCTTCAGTCATTAAAACCGGCTTCCAATCTTCTCCTCCCCATTCAGTTTGTGATTCATGGATTATGCAAATGCAATTCCCCATTAATTTTCCACTTTTCGAGGCCAATTTCGAGTTGATCTAGTGAGATTTTAACAAGTTTTCTTTTCTTTTCTTTTTTTAATTCAATAACAGGTTAGAAAAACGATACTGAATCCGTTTTTGTGTAAGAAAGCTAAATATGCTTATTTGAATTATGAATATGAAAATATGATGGTACCATTATGTGGGAGTGGTTTATATATACTCTAATAAGGATGGACTAATTACTATTAGAAATAAGAAAGGGTCAAATTAATATTATATTACCTCAAAAAAAAAATTAATATTATATTAAATTAATAGATGTGGACATGCATGCATGCATGACTAGAAAATAAGGAGGCAGTCCAGCATAGCAGGTGAAAATATTAGAAAAAGAAATTTTGACCTGGCTTTTTGTTACACTATGGAAGATATTTCCCGTTCTAATATACTTGCTACACTTTGGTTTTGGATACTGTTCATCGTTTATTAAGCTTATTTTATATATTGTGGCTAATATGTAAGTAATAATATAGTCAAGTACTGGGATCTTGTTTGAATTGTCTAATCGCATACTTTCATAATATAAATTTTTTATAATTTTTAAATGTGTTAATTTAACGTATAAAGTAATTATATATGGATTGGGATATATTGATCTGTTACACGAATTTGCCTCATTTTTTTTTTTGTATATTTTGTTAAATTTATTTTATTTTTTATTTTCGTCTATGAGTTACACTTTTTCTTTAACTTCATTCGTATTATCATATATTTAACTTATATTTACTCTCACCCATATATACATCTCTATCTCTACTACAACATAATTTGCTTTTAGTGGAATATATTTAGCGACGTTTAGTTTAAATGTCGTTATTTTAAATTTCTTATAGTATATATGCAGAATTTGGTGACATTTATTAAACCCTTTAAAATTATACTAAAGTTTTTTGTGACATAGAATTTAGTGACATTTCATTATAAGAAACTCCTGAGAGTTTTTATATAAACATAAGATTTTGTGTCCATTTCATATAATCATATCCTCTATTATTTCGAGTGAAAATGTTATAGATCAATCGAAATACTTTAAATTTTTATGCATAAAATTGATTTATCAAATATATATTATTTTGCCTTTATTTTAGTAATGAGCAACAAGATATAAATAACCACTAAACCTAGTCAAAAAGTTGATTAACTACCACCCATTATATCCAAATTATTGAGGTTAAAAAATTATTTCTTTTCTAAACTAATAAGGAGCACTTAATTTAGAATAATTGAGCAAGTAAAGGTAAAAAATTTAAAACTAAGAAAAGTTGATTATTTAGTGGTTTGATATATATACTTCCTTTGCTCTTTAAGTTACAAAATAAAATAAAGGCAACAACACATATCCTCGCCATTTTATCATTAAAATTTTTAAAAAGGCGACGTGCGACAGGGAAAGCAAAACGAACGCTAGCGTATCACTATACTTAGTTTATAATGGGCGACGAGATGGGCGACACCACAGATTGTCGCCCCATCCAATCTAAAATGGGCGAAGGCCACTTGCATCAATTTCTATTTCAGATTTATTTCAATTTCCTCACTTTCCTCTTTTAATATCACAATTTTCTTTTATTTTCGTTTATAACTATAAATTAATATTATTTACACCTCTATAAAAAGCGCTTGTGGCTCATGGATAAAGCATCTGCATGTGGAGCATAAGGTTTTTGGTTCGACCCCTGGGCGCAAGTATCAATTGGGGGTTTCTTGACTGCGCGCATCTCTCTTTACTCTCTCCTTGGGGGTACGGGTATGATTTGTCCGCATCTTTCAAGGAAAAAAAAACTCCCACTCGGACCCTGCCTTGTGCGGGATACCAGAGGTCCTTTCCTTTCCTTTCCTTTACCTTTATAAAAAGATCAAAATTGAAATAAAATAGGAATTAATAGGATGGAAGTTGTAGACTTTTAGTTAAAATGAGTCACGACAAAAACATGTATTCGTAATATAACACGTGCGTCAAGTAATAAATGACATACTAATACTACTACTAGTAATACAAAGGAAAAATAATAAAGAATTGACCAATGACCATAGAGA
Source organism: Amaranthus palmeri (assembly GCA_019776075.1). Taxonomy (NCBI): domain Eukaryota; kingdom Viridiplantae; phylum Streptophyta; class Magnoliopsida; order Caryophyllales; family Amaranthaceae; genus Amaranthus; species Amaranthus palmeri. The sequence goes on from JAAKBH010000310.1 coordinate 78,744, forward strand.
TAATTATAATCTTAACGTATTTACCATAAAATCTACAATTACTTTGAACATCTAGAAGAAAACTAGATATAGAACCAATCTAATTATTAGTAAATACGTATTTTTTAATCATTTGAAGACCCTTTTCGAGTCGGGGGACTCTTTGATCGCACTATTCTGTATGGGTATGAGTTATTGTCTTCCCTCCCTCCCCATACATACCCTCAGGGCCGTCGAATGGCAAGTGCAAAGCGGTCAACCGCCCAGGGCCCCGTGTTTTTTAGGGCCCAAAAAACTTATTTTTATATATATAAGTGATATTAATTTGAATCAAATTTATATATTACATTTTTTTGCTAAATATATGAGTTTTTAGTGTTTTTTTTGTAAAGTAGATTAAATATTAACAATAAAAAACAAAAGATGTATTATATTATGCGTTATATCTTAAGTTTTTAGGGGGCTATTTTTATCTTTTGCTCTGGGACCCAAAAATGAACGAGACGGCCCTGCATACTCTGATTATAGTTTTCTATGAGCGGAACCACATTAGGTATAATGATGATGACGACGTATTTCTTAATTATTACTTTTATTGTTTGATATTTGTTAATTAAAATAATGTTAAGAAATATAGTTATAAAAATAAAGTTATTTGAGTATTTTTTTCTTATTTTAATTTGTACTCTTTTAAATAAAAAAAATGTTTCTCATTGCTTTTACTTTATTGCTTTTGCAAAGCATGAAAATGTCACGATAATAATATATTATGTGTTTAAAGCAGTTTGAATCCACAAATTCGCTAAAGCAATTTGAATCCAAAATACTAATACTAAAGTTAAGTCAAATACATTTCTTCGTAAAAATCAACTCTAGTAACTTTTTATGTATTATATGTTACATAACTAAATATTAATAGGATTTTTATAAATTAAAAATATACGGGCAATGGCCTAGACTTGGGCCTAAATAGAGGTGTTCAATGGGGCGGGTCGACCCAACGGGTCAAGGGTCGGGTCACATTTAACGGGTCATTAACGGGCCTTGGTGTAAAGGGTCGGGCCGGACCGGTCGGATAATTATAACTTTATAAGTATTAATTGCGAAAAATTTTTGCCACTTTTTAAAAATTTTTTTAATGATATTATTATATACATAAGTGGGTCGACCCAACGGGCCATAAAGTATAATAAAAAAAACCTATTCTATGAACTTTTTAAAAAAGGGTCAAAGTGGGTCGAAATTAAATGGGCTTGACCCGCCCCGGCCCGTTTATCATTTGACATGACCCGTCCCAGCCCGATCCATTTAAATTTTGACCCGACCCGGCCCGTTGATCACCTCTAGGCCTAAATACCCGATCTTTCAATCAAGGGTGAAGATCTGACTTATTTATAAGGTGTTAATGTACACTTACGTCTGTTTATTGAGTCTACTTTGAAATTTTCTATCTCGATTTATCGTTAATTAGATTTTGAGTTGATTAGATACATATGTAAGTTTTAGGGCAAACACGATTTATATTAAAATCTTCTATGAAGACTTGTTAAGATTTAGAGTTAAATTTTTAATTTTTTTAATATGAATTTGAAGCTCTTATTTTTTCATCCCTTACATTTTCATGAATAAAAATTTCAAAATTTTCTTATTCTATATATACTATAGTCTTCAAAACTAAAAGATTCTAAATATTCATTATTTTTTTAAATGAGGTATATTCACAAAATATTAAAAAAATATTGTTAAAACTATACACATCTTTATTTTTATAACTATACACATCTTTGTAGAATAAATGAATTAAATTAATGCTAGGGCTTAATATTATTAATTCCTAGCTAATTAATTAATTTCAGGAATACTTTCCAAACTAGGTTTCCAACTCCTATAACGAGTTTCACAATTAACACTAACTTTAACTAATTGCCCTAAAACTTGTTCTACACATAATCCTTTTTGTTTTTCATTAATCTTCTCTAATAATCTCTCTAATTCCTTCTTAGTTATCTTTACTTTTACTTCTTTAAATTTTGTGGTTGAATCTCCTCCATTTTTGCTACTTTTAATCTTATTTTCTTCCATTTTCATGGCGGATTTTTCTTCTTCGTTCGTTAAAATTGACTTCCAATCTTCTCCTCCCCATTGATGAGTTTGTGATTCATGGATTATGCAAATACAATTTCCCATTAATTTTCGAGGTCGGTTTCGAGTTGATCAATTTAGATATTAACAAGTAGTTTTCTAATTTCTTTTTTTCAAGGGCAGGTTAGAAAATCTATACAGAACTGTTTGATCCTGTTCGATTAACAAAATAACCTAAATATGCTTAAATTAAATGAGTTATGAATATGAAAATATGATGCTACTTTTTTCTAGGAGTGGGTTTTATATACTCTAAAAAGATGGACTAATTATTATTTAAGAAAAAGAAAGGGTCAAATTTAACAAATATATTAAATTAATTATTGTGTACATGCGTGCATGGATTAGAAAATAACGAAGCAGTCTAGCATAGGCCATAGCAGGTGAATATAGAAAAAGAAATTTTGACCCGGCCGGCATTTTTTTTGTTACGCTATGAATTAGGATGAAAAATAATTATGGATTCAGCTCGTTTTGTATGAGATTATTTTATTGTGAGATAGATAATTTATATAAAAGGCTTATTATTAAAAATAACATTAAAAGATCAATATATGAGAAACGAATTTTTACTTATATAGTAAGCAGTTCTTTTTAAAAAATAGATTGGGCTAATCCAAATAAAGTTATCTTACGACGACAGCCTTAATAGAGAATTAGTGTCACTGGTTAGGATTATGTCTCTCAAAATTTGATTCAACCTTAGATTAACGCAAAAACGTTCGAAAATTTGTGGGTCAAACATAATACGGAAACTTTAACCCCTAGGCCTTAATCCAAAAATATTTTGACCCAACAAAACCGAACAAATGGGTTAAAAGCCAACCATAATCTGAAAATCACTATTTTGACATGTTTTCTTAATTCTGTCAACTTTTTCAGTTTCTCATTCATTTTTTTAAGTAACGACCCACTATATTTATAGTCAATTTTTGTATTTTGAGATATATTTTTTATAATTATTTGTAGAATTGGAATTGATTTATGATTATGTTTTATGAGAAAATAATTTTCAAATTTATATTTTTTAGAAACAATTATTGAAGTCAAATAATCATTATTGAAAGTAAAAATGATTATAACAAATTAAAGCTAACAAAAGTTGATTACCTTGGTGATAAAATATAATTAGACTTTTAAATAAAAGGGCACCACGATAAAAACGTGTGTCAATATTGTAACACGTGCGAATATTTTAGAGGACACAAAGAATTGACGATAAAGATAATCTTAAACGTACGTACGTATAAAATCTTCAATTTTGAACATCCAGAAGCTTTACTAGATAGAGCTAAATATAATAGTCACATTTTTAAAAATTTATTGTTTAATATAGTATGAAAATAGTTTGAGTAGTTAGTAGATTGATGATCACACACTAGTATTATTTTGAATTAAGATTGTTGATTGACGGAATAGCAGTTTAAGTAATATTATAGTGTTGCAGGTTTTATTTTCATCACGTTATAATTTATAGTAATTTCCTTAATAAAAATTTCAACATCTATCATAACAACTACTTTTACAGAATAATAATAACTAATACACATGATGAATTAAAGAGTTAAATATGTATAGCTATAGGCCTACAACTTACAGCGTACAGGCTAATACCCACAACTACCAATTACTTAGATATATATCGCCCCCTATTCCTTGCACCGATCAACAAGCACTATATTTGTTATGTAAATCACATTATTATGAAGTTTGTCGCGCATTTAATAGGAATTGAACTTACGAATTTATCAATATATATGAGTTGGGTGCTTTAACCATTCAACCATAAATACTTATTCTGGTTCATTGAAATATAATGTTTAGGATAAATAGTGAAAAAAAATATTTAAAGGCACTTAAAATAGAATTTCTTATTAGAGTATATAACATATCTTGGGGCCTCAACCATCAGCTTAAGCTTTTGGTTGAGATGGTTCCTTGACATGGTATCAGAAGCCATTGTGACAAGAGGTCACAGGTTCGAATCTCAGCCTCCCCTCATTTAAAAGTGGAATATTTAGCACCAGGTATAAGGAGGGCCTGTGTTGTATCCACACTTCTAGCCCAAAAGGCTCTCGTGTGAGGGGGCGTGTTAGAGTATATAACATATCTTGGGGCCTCAACCATCAGCTTAAGCTTTTGGTTGAGATAATTCCTTGACATTTCTCAGGATTTAAAAAAAGAAAAATGGATTTATTAATAACAATCATTTTTCACATGATGTCCTTAGTCATTACTTTTTCATTTTTTCTTGGTTTTAATGATAAATAAAAGTGTTCTCACACTTTTACTTTATTGCGTTTGAAAATTAAAGCAAAAATTGATCACAAATCATAATAATTACTCCCATTTAGTGGATCTTTCTACGTAGGAAAAGTAATTAATGCACTACAACATAATTTGCTTTTAGTGGCATATATTTAGTGACAATTAATTTAAATGTCGCTATTTCAAATTTCTTATAGTCTATACATAGGATTTAGTGACATTTATTAGACCCTTTAGCAGCATATAAAAAAGTCACACTAAAGCTTTTAGCGACATAGGATCTAGTGACATTTCTCACAAATGTCACTATAGACTATAGTGACAATTACATATGTCACTAAAGACTATATTAAGTGTCGCTAAAGCACTTTTATGGTGGAATTTAAAATAAAAACTAATAATTATTATACTAAAAATATGAATTAGTGGCATTTTTTAAATGCAACTAAATCCAATGTCGCAAAAAGCTAAATTTATTGTAGTGATGCCATTATATGTTAAGGATGTAAATTAATTTACTAAAAGTCTGGGACTTATTGACCTCATATAACAATTATTCTTTTTAAGTGTACGATACAAAAAGAAAAGAGAGAGTAATTGAAAAACAAAAAGAAGTCGTAATATTTACTTTTCAACTGAGAAAAATTCAATTTATTTGTATTTTTAAAGAGTAGTGCAATTAGTTAATACTCCCAAGACATAAATTTACCATCATAATACAAGATTACAAGTAAGAATTTTTAATAATTATCTAAACTTCAACTATATACTATTATTTTAAGATATATTGTCAAGGCACTATATGTGCATGTAAGTAGTTTGGAAAGATTCAAAGGTACATTGTAAATTATATATAGTCATGTTGGTCCATTATTTAGCTTAAAAATTAAACCGAAGAATAAGATAAAAATTAAATAAATAATAAATATAAGTAATACAAATATAAAGTTAATAAATTTATGAATGAATTAGGAAAAAAAAACTATTTTTAAAAATAAAAAATATATAAAAATGATAAATAAACTAAAATAAAAAAAATTCAAATTAAGATAGACATGGATCACTATCACAGTCAAATAAGTAGCCAACCCTAATTGATTTACTTTTCAACTGTCTCGTCTAAAAGGGGTCATTAACTTTTTGATCCATGCATGGTATAACCAATAAGATCAAACTATATCAAAGTAAGTCATCACAAGTGTGCCAAATTAGGCTAATCAAAACAAAACATTATTCGATGGTTAAAGCATCTGCATGTGGAGCAGAAGATTTGAGATTTAATCTTTACTGGGTGCTGGTATTAGTTGGGGGTTTCTTGACTGCGCGCATCTCTCTTTACTCCCTCTTTAGGAGAACAAGTATGAATTGTCCGCATCTTGTGCGGGATACTGGAAGTGTCCTTAAATTTACTATCATTTATAAATTTTTGATTATATAATGGAGTATAATATAATAGGGCAAAAGAAAGTAGAGAGTTAGATGAATGGAACTCAAAACCTTTACATGAGCAAATAATAACTTATTTCAACTGAGATAAACCTCAATTCTTATCATATTTCTCGATTTTAGAAATTGGATAGTTCAGCTACCTAGTTAATTAATAATTTACTCATGAAATTTTATTACTCACACTCATGTGAAAATTTTTTGATGAATCTTATAGAAACAAGTGGTGGATTTAGAATTCGAAACATGGGGTTATAAGCTTAATAAAAATATGGTTCTCATTTAATTTCATAAATAAAAAAACTATGCGTGTATATATAGTATTGGAGTTAAATTTAAAAAATCAAGCATTAATTACATTTTTTTTGAAGTTTGATTTAGTGATTATAAATATTTAATTTGTTGTCAGTTTAGACAATATATTTAAAATTTATATATAGCCCATAAAATAACTTATATTTGATATTTATGTTCGTTTAAATTAAATGTACAAATTAAAAATTTAGTTGGCAAAAACTCAACAATTATTTAAGGAATTTCCACCTCCACACAAATTAGAGAAAGTTACTAATCCTTTTGATGTAGTGAAACTTTGCAAAAGTATTACAATCTATAATAATCCCATTGCTATTAAATGGCTTAGGTACGTTTATGTTATCATTTAAAATAGATTTGAACAGAGAATTATGGATTAACTCAGTGATTGAGAGATTTTCTTTTTATTCTTGAATTGTGACTAAAGTTCGACTTTTCAACTTTTGCAGAACTGATTAATTTTATTTCCCTTATATGTAGAGATGCTCTATATAATTCAAAGTAAAAAAAATTACACGTTTAACGTTTGGACAGAAGCGTATATACACCAAAACTCTTAATCGGCCTTGTAATAACCAAATAATAGTTCGCTTCTAATTAACCTTTGATATATATACTAAACGATAAACCATAATTCTATAAATACTTCATTAAAAACCAAAATCAAAAAATTAAATCTTTTACCCAATTGAGAACAAACAAAAATAAGTCCATGGAAATATATTTATAATTTCTCAAAAATTATATACACGTTACAAAATTTCCAACTCAATCTACATAAGTATACATAAATCCTTGTTGAATACACTTTATCCTCTTTAATTTGCCACCTTTTTAACTAAAAGCCTTTCATTCATATATATATATATATATGATCTGTAATGTAGCAAATTTAAAAAAACAGGCATTAACGTTACCATTAAACTTCATCATAATCATTGTGATCAGCGAGATACACTAGATATGATGATCACAGTTCGGGAATGCTTTGCAATCTTGGTCTCCAAGATCTATGATGGGATTCACAATGAACACTAACTTTGACCAATTGTCCTAAGACATGTCCCGGAGAAAATCCTTGTTGCACTTTCATTTTTCCCAATAATTCTTGTAATTCCTTTTTTGTTATCTTTACCTTTACTTCTTTTATTTTCGAAAACCCTTCATTTTTGGAGCTTATTAGCTCTTCTTCTTCCATTTTCATGTCGGATTTATCGACGCCCGACGTCGTAAAAGACGTCGGACGAACTTGGGATTCATGTTTTAAGCAATTTCCCATTTTATTTTTGATAATGTTGTTGTGAAATATTTTCTCTCAAAAACAAAATGTTGTTGTGAAATATTAATGTGCATTTGTTTAAAGATGCGGGATGAAGTATATATATACACATGGATTTGTAAAAGAAAGTCAAAGTAAGTACAATACTCCCTCTAATTTTCCACCTAGTCATGGCCCATTTTTGGATTTCCGAGATAGCCAAACGCCTAGTGCGCTCAGAAATAAAAGATTTCAAATATTAAATGGATTTATTTAACACTTCTAAAGTGTTTTATTTGTAAACTTTTTTATATTTGAAATAATATAATCTTAAAATATATTTTGTTTTGAATTATTTTTCTTGAATGGGATAAATTTTATATTTTAATATAATAAAGGATCCTATTTTTAAAAAACATCGTAAAAATAAATAGGATTTCTAAAATCTTTGCTCCACCCCTAACATAGAAAAAATTTAGGGAAAAGGGAAATTGGGTTTAATTGTAAAAAATGAGATAAAATAAAGTAAATGATAGAAATAAATTGTTAAAATGGAGATATAACTTAAATTTGTGGATCAAATTAGAAAAATACATGTAAAAGTAGGACAAAATGTAAAAAAAGTACAAAATCAGTAACACAAATTAAAATAAAGAGATACTTCATCTGTTTCATAATACTTGCTACTGGCAATGATATTTTCCCACATAACATATCACACTCAGTAGCAAGTATTATGGAACAAATAAAGTAAAAAAAAAGCATAAAGCTACGTAGGATTGGGATGGTCATTAATCTTGATGACTTGGCAGTCTTACTTGGCTGCAGCCTGCAGGGAGTATTATTTAGACTTTAGTCTTTTTTTTCAATTTAAGTGAGTTGACTAGCTTCTTACTCTAACTACTCTTATCACCATATTTGCAAATGTGAGAATCGTGTTTTATCTCAGTTTAAATGTTAATTAATTTTTTTAAGTAAGGTTTTCGGTTTTAATCTCATTGCTTTTTCTTTAATTTTTTTTTCGGCATATTCTTTCATTGTACTATAAATAAATTTGCAAATGTGAGAATCATATAAGTTGGTCTAGTGATTGAATATACGTGTTCTTTTTATTCCATTCTCGTGATAAATGTTCAATTTTATTTTCACCATCAACTGGTAAAGGTGAACCATGTGCATTATTCGGCTGTTTGGGTGGATTTCGATTATAGTATATATCTCGGGTTATTAGGTCAATTTTAATTTTAAAGTGTAAGTAAATATCTTGACGATCTTATTCGATTTTTTTATCCAGGTGGGTTATTTCGTGTTGAGTTGAGTTATACTCAATCTCAGTTAATCAGTCAAATTAAAATTTTAAATCTTATTTGGACAAGTGATACTTACTCTTCAGGACGAAAGAACAGATCGTTCTCCCTTCTCTTTTTTTATTATATTATTAATAGCTTTATTTTTCCCTCTAGCTAATTAATTAGCAAGGTATCATATTTTGAAAAATGCAGTCAATACTATTTATTACTAAATAATAGGAGGATTACTTTTCCATAGTTATATAGTATGATTTGCAAATTAATTATATAATATTCCATATTTTTGTAAAATAATTGTAATATTCTTTGAAAATTAATTATATAACATCGTTTTCTTACTTATAGTATTCTACGTTGTTGTAGTCGTTGTTAGAAGTTAATGAAATAGGTTTTAATTGACCAATTAAAAATTCAAATAAGTTTTAAATTAATGTTTTAAATGGACAACAATTTTACGTTCATAGTCATAGTTATCAGCTTCCCGCACAAGTTAGAGTTTGACAACAATTTTATATTTTAATTAAATATTACATTTGAACTCATTTTTATTTGGGAAGTTCTTCTAAATTAACTGGATAAATACTTATTAACTTGCAATATTTTTATTATCCCTTCTGTTCCTTTTTTTCTGTCCATCGGACTTTTTCTCATATTTCAAAACTAATTTTAAACTTCGACATCTCATAGTACGCATAATAAAAATTGTAAATATTATATACTAAAATTCTTTGCATCAAGACAAATCTAACAAGATCCAATATAATATACTTCAAAAATCAAATATAAATTTCTCTCATAAAGTGGAAAAACTTAAAGTGGACAAACAAAAAGAAAGTGAGAGAGTATAAAAGTATTAATTGATCTCTTCTACTTTATTTAGTCCTTATTCATTTATTTTTTAAATTATTATTTACAATCATTTAATAATTTCTACTAATTTTTTAATATCATTATCATCATCCTACCCAGACCCAGTGTATCTCGCTCATAAAAAACTATGGACATGGTCTGGGGAGGAAAAAATGATGGCAACTCATACCCATAAAAGATAGCGCGGCCAAAAAAAATCTCCAACTCAAAGAAGAAAAAAATACGTTCCTGCCATAATTTTTTTAATATATGTGTCAATAATAATTATTAATGCTACAAACATAAATTCACAGAAAGTAACGTGCGGCATACTAACTTTGAACTAAAAAGCAATAGTACTCTCAAAGAAGAATGTTCAACATATTGAATATTACAATTTAATAAAATGAGCATATATTACATGCTTATTTTAGTAAATAAATTGATAAAAATAAATAAAAATATTATATACTCCCTCCGAATCATTTTAGATGTCCCATTTAGGTTTTCACGGTTATTAAGAGTGGTGTGGGGTCCATTAAAAATGTGATACTTGTGTATTTTAATTGACTAAATTAATTGTAAAGGTGGTAGTTGGGTATTGGGAATAATAAAAGTGGAGGTAGTTGGGTATTTTAATTGATTAATTAATTGTAAAGGTGGTATTTGGGTATTGGGAGTAGTAAAGTGGAGATATTTAGATTAAAAAATAAACAAATAAGAAAATAGAACAATTAATATGATATTGCCAAATAAGAAAATGAGACAACTAAAATGATCCGAGCAGTATTAACACCTTTTACAAATAAAGTGGCCAATATATATGAATGATAATAAGAACGCCTAGTAAAACAAACGTGGAATGGTCACACCTAACTCAACCATCTTTATTGCTTTCCTTGTCTTTCTTCTTTGTTTCCTCTTGCTTGCTTCAAAGTTCACAATTTGGAGTATAAATTTTCAAGTCAATTTCATTTATATTTTTAAATATTATGATTTTTGATTTTTAAAATACAAATATTTTGATCAAACAAACATATAATTCAATATTGTCTTATTTGAAAAGCAAATATCATTAGAAAATACGACTTATACTGTGTTATTCTCACCTAACTCTTTCTTCTCGCACCCTACCCTATAATTAAAAAAAAAAAAAAGAAAATTTGTAACTAGCTAGTCTCTTGAGAGACCGTCTCTTTGAAAGACGGTCTCTCAAGCCCAACTCGTTAAAGATTAATGTCTACTTACCGTATTCTTAATGTCTATTTACATTATCCTTAATACTTGCTTACTATATCTTAATGCCTATTTTTTATATCTGAGTTGTCTATTTACATCATTCTTAATGCCTACTTGCAATTTTTTAAAAATCATATAATGGGCCAACTCAATTAGAGATAGTCCTTCAAAGAGATTGTCTCTCACAGAAATTTGTGATATTTGAAACTCTTTATTATGAAGTTCTGTATAGTGGTATCACTTGTTTGAGTATAGGATTAACGTTCGGCCCACTCTAAGCCATGCCGAGTTAAGCCCAAGCTTAGGCCTTAATGATCTCTTTTAACCTACTAAATTTTAATGCACTAATTTTTTTTAGACCATTCCACTGTGAAACGGCTTTAATTAGGTAAGCCCTAACTATTTTTAATTCATGTGCAAGTGTAAATTGTTTCTTTTTAATGTTTTTTTACTAATTGACTATCGATTAATTGATTTCTATGCTTAGCTAACATGGGTGTCAGATGTAAGGTGCAGGCTTTCGGTTTTCTTGCAGGTTCCTCTCTTGAAGGCTCTTCTTGAGCCGGGGGACTCTTTCGACCACCCTCTCCTTATGGGTATGAGACGCCGTCTATCTTCTCTCCCTAGACCCTGAACATAGATTTATCTTTGTTCGGGATACACTGGGTATGATGATGATGACTCTATGGTCCGTCTCACGGTGAGACATTCTGATACAAGACTTGTTGATTTTAATAATCAATTAATAGCAAGATGAGTCCAACTAAAAATATACTCCCCGGTTCCTGTCCTACTGAAATTGCTTCTCAAGATGAATATTTTAATAGAATATTATAAAATTTAGTGTATGAATGAAAAATAAATTGTAAGTTTTGATTGGGTATTATAAGAGTTATGTCCAAAAAATGAGAAAACTAAATAGTATAGAATTGTAAGTTCTTTAGAGTTGGTCCTTAAGGATTTATACAATCGTGACAGAAAGATCACGGATTTAAACCTTATTCACCTTATATTTCAAGTTGAGCATTTAAGACTATGTATAAGGAGGCCACATGTATTTCTTTTACAGTTCTAAACTTCTAACCCATAACGCTCTTACAGTCTATAGAAAAGATCACGTGTTAAACTATATAACATATCCTAGAGTTATATTTATCAGTTTGAATTTTTGTTTAAGTTAATTTATGTCCGTTACACAATTTCTTCTTGACTAGACTATAACCTTGCCCAAGCCTAAATTCACCATGATCAACAAAAGATAAGATCAAACAAAATTAGAAGTACTAATACATTAGTTATGTTATTATGTATAAATAGACAATATACGTATAAAAAATTCATAAATATGTATATATGTACATATACAAGCTACAAAAAATACATACTACAATAATCAACTATACAACAACGTTCAAAAATCATATCATATCGTACCATCATATCCAGCTTCAGCTCACTGACACAGAACTATCAGAGATGAGCGGCAACAAACAAATCATACTCATACCTTCTCCGACCAAAACCAAAAAATAAAAATTAATAAAATAAAAAATAAAAATAAACTAAAATTCAGGAATACTATGCAACCTGGGTTTCCAAGCTCTATGATGTGTTTCACAATGAACACTAACTTTAAACAATTGTCCCAAAACATCATCACTTGAAAATCCTTTTTTTTGCAAATCCATTTTCCCCAATAATTTTTCCAATTGTTTTTTTGTAATTTTTATTTTAATTTCTTTTACTTTATTAATTTCACCTTTTTTGTTGTTTGTAAATTGTATTTCCTCCGATTTCTCGTCGTCGTTCGTCATCATCGCCGGCGACCAATCTTCCCCTGCCCATTCAGCTTCGGATTCATGTCTTAGACAGTTTCCCATCTTTCTCGGACGATTTTCCGACGATTTTCCGACGAGTTTCCGACCACGGAAAGTTAGGAGGGAAATATTTTTTCTTATATCAAATTATTTGGAAATGAATGGAGTGTTTTTGGGGAAGAATGGGTTTTTATTTATATATAATATAAAGGGTGTTTTATAAGAAGATTATTAGGTCAAATCAAAGACTAATTGTCCACGTAAGACCAAGTATAATACAGAAGGTCTCTTGAGAGACCGTCTATGGCAAAGACGGCTCTCCCAACAGTCCAGCCGAATGATTTTAAATTTAAAAATAAGGCTAATGACTAATCGATCAGTTACTTATTTTATAAAATGGGTTGACCCATATTTACCCGTCTATGCTATAGACGGTCTATAGCATAGAATTTGTGAGTATAATATAGTCTTTGAATATAATCAAGGCGTCCTTGAGGGTCGGCGAGGTGATCAGCCGCACAGGCCCCTCCTGTATCTCTCATATATGAAAAAATTAATTAAAAAAATATATTAAACTTATTAATAAAATAAATATATTTACTAAATTACGCGTAAAATTCACAGGGTCTCTAAAATTTTCAAGACGGCTCTATAAAATAATAATATACTTGAAGTATAATAGCGGAGAATTGACTTGGTTTTACTCTTAATTAATACGAATTTGGAAATTCTTATGAGACTCGATCAATCTATTTTTGTTTTGATTAATCTTTCAGATTTATATTTCACAATCAAGACTTAATCTTAAATGTAAAAGAATTGATTTTTGAATTTTAACAAAGATATATTATTGGGTGATTTTTGGATAGTATTAGCAATAGTAGAAAAATACTTTGATATTAAAGTTGTGACTTATTGGATGGACTGATTCAAAATTATTTTGATTCATTGTTTACAGAAGTAGAAAAAAAGTTAAGTGTTTGCCTATTTACCCTGGTGATAAAATTCGATTTTCACTAAATTTATAAGATGAACTGATTTCGGCTTTTTTGTATGTCGGAATTTTCTAACAAGCTCTCAATTATTTATTTATTTAAAAAAAAAAAAAAAAAAAAAAAAAAAAAAAAAAAAGAGGAGGTAGCTTATGAGCTTTGGATGTGTAATGTGATGACTCATTCATAGTGATTAATTATTAGTAGATATGAATATACGTAGATGCTTAATTCTATTCTATCTTTAATAGTTCCATAGTTATTTGTTGGTTGAGTTGTGATTGTACAACATTTCATATGTGGCTTGGCTCGGCTTGGCTAACCAATTAGCTGACTAGCTAGTTTATCATTATATGCTAATTTTATGTGTAGTAAATTTGTTCATCATTATTAAACCAATCACCCGCTCGAAGACAAGGTCTGGCTAAAGAAAGGTAACGGATAATTCGTACCCGTATCTCTTTGAAAGAGACTAACATAAAAAATACAGTCAATTTTACCCCCAAAAGATGAGAGCCCTGCTTAAAGAAGAATATAATTGACATCCTAGTTTTTACAGCAAAACTACATGCATAAAAACAACAATATACTAGTATTTGATCTATATCTTTATTTTTATTAAGTTGATTATGTATGAGCATAATCCATGAGATACTAGTTGTACGGTGTACACCAGAGTCTGAAGACAAACAGAAAAGGGAGGCATACAAACTCTCTCATGATCAAACTCGGTTTCCCACCTCGCTACCATATGACCGACTGTGTTACTCGCTCTACACACAAAACTAGCTCTAACATATTCAACATGTGGAAAGAATTAGGTGTTACTCTTTAAAAAAAAATTTAAAAATTTAAAAATAAATATTTTCAACATAGTTTTTATTTGTTAAGCCAAGCCAAGCCAAGCCAAGCCAAGCCAAATTAAGAGGTGGAGGTGAGCATTGACCAATAAATAAGTTTGGTCAAGTGTGAATGCAAAATTGGGAATGGGATCTTAGAATTTTAGGAGTGTAGTGAATGTGAACACAAATTTAAAGGAATCTTAACCTAATTTATTACGTGTGTGCTTACTTATCATCTTATTTTTATTCTTTTTATACGTTAACTAAACACACTTTAATTAATTATTACACCAAGATTAAGAGTAATTTTTTTATCTCTTTTTGCTCCATCTTTCTTGGAACTTTCTCCTTTGTTTAACTTTTAAACAAAGAATGATTCTTAATTAAAATAAAAAATTATGATTGGTTATAGATTTTTTAATCATTTTTCTTCAAATATATATATATATATATATATATATATATATATATATATATATATATATATATATATATATATATATATATATATATATATATATATATATATATATATATATATATATATCCTCTGACAAAAGGACAGATTAAGAACAGCGATAGAGTTTGTCTTAGATTGACTTAGTTTAAATTAACATATTATGCATCAATTTTGATTTTTTTTTCTACTTTAATAATTTGATTCTACCTTTTAAGCGAAAATGTGAATGTTATTTTAGTATGTACTAAGTTCATATATACAAGAGTATTTGTATTTCCTACTAAATTTCTTTTACAATTTTTGTGATTTTAAGCAACAATAATTATTAATAATTTCAATTAATTAATATTATCCTTAATGAAATTGTGCCACTGATTATTATTTTATTATTCCTTTTTTTTGAAAATATTTTATTATTCCTTCTCTTATTTCAAATAGGAAGAAAAAAAACGGAGTATTACACTACTAACTCGATTTATAAAAAGGCTCTTCACATACTCGAATATTAAACAAATATTCAAATTAGAACACATGTATATTTATATATATTTTTATTTTTTTTTGGGATTTTTTTTTTTTTGAAATAATTTTTTGGGACTTGATAAGCATTTAGACTTGGACTATCATTTGTCATGATCATGAGTACTGCTATTGAAATTGTTATAAAGTTTCTTCCAATAGTCATAAAGTATTGTTTTGGGTGAATTTCAAACCTTGATTTTTTTGAAAAATACTTGATTTTATAAAAAAAAATTAAATATAATTTTTGTATATCACTCTTAATATAAAAGTGGTTATATTTTGCATAATTTCAATGTTATTTGTACAGCTATACTATTTACAAATTGAATATATAAAATAGTACTATTTACTTTTAAAAATATGATTATCGTATTAACTAGGTTATATTTTCAATTTAGTTTATTAAATTTACTTTTAAAAAAAAACTGAATTATTCACAGAGATAGACAATAAATAAAATTATTTAAGATTGTTAACTTAATACCCAACAATAGGATTTACTAACACATAAATGATGTTTTTACATGTGACAATTTTAAATAGACTAAACAATCCAAATAAATAAATTAAAATATTCACTTTCATGTTTATGTGGAGCAGAAGGTTTGGGGTTCGATCCCTACTAGGCGCAGGTATCTATTGGGGGTTTCTTGACCACGCGCATCTCTCTTTACTCTCTTCTTGGTGATACGGGTATGATTTGTCCGCATCTTTCAAGAAAAAAAGAAAACCCCCACTCGGATCCTGCCTTGTGCGGGATACCGGAAAGGTCCTTTACCTTTACCTTTACCTTTATATTTATGTTAATTTTTTTTTTAATATTTAACATGTCATTTTAAACGTTAAAACCAACTCTTAACTATTTAACAATCCATTTTAATTGTTTAAAAAATCACTTTAAACATAATAAATTAGCTCAATTTCTAATTTCTGAAATTTTGGGCCCAATATATATAATAAGGATCACGTAGTGAAAATGTGGATAAGTAAATTAAAGGAATGCTTATTCCTAGTTTGGCCCAAGTCTTTATTCTGCTTATAATTTTGGCCTATAACAATAACATATTTAAAGGAACATTTAAAATTTTAAATAATGTATATTCAATAAGTATCACTCTTATACTCCATATTTTAATTAATATATATACCAAAAACGAAAATGAGACATTTAAGGTGACTTGACCTAAATGAAAATGCGACAATTAGACTGATTAGGTGGGAGTAACACTACAACAAAATTAGCTTTTTGCGACATTAGATTTAGTGGCATTAAAAAAATGCCACTATTCATATTTTTAATGTAATAATTATTGATTTTTATTTTAAATTCCACCATAAAGTGATTTAGCGACACTTAATTTGGTCTTTAGTGGCATATGTAATTGTCACTATAATCTATAGTGGCATTTGTGAGAAATGTCGCTATATCCTATGTCGCTAAAAGCTTTAGTGTCACTTTTCAATATGCTGCTAAAGGGTCTAATAAATGTCACTAAAACCTCAATATACACTATAAGAAATTTAAAATAGCGACATTTAAATTAATTGTCGCTAAATATATCCCACTAAAAGTAAATTATGTTGTAGTGTAATTAGTAATATATTGTACTACGGTAAGATAACCTCAAATCAAGAACATGTTTAATGTTTGCACGCAATATCTTACCCGACTTATTTTGATTTCTGGAGTTAATTTTATGCCATTTTTTAAAATTAAAATTTTGATATTATTAATATATTGTTACTATTAGTGCGGTCTATAACTTAAAAAAAAGACGCTCCTAATTTCTTCAATCTTCTGTCCTTTGAACTAACAATAAGTTTTAATTTTATACGTTTTTTAACTTTTAATATTTTTAAAAAAATTACTTTGAAACCCACTACCAAAACGAACATTAATTAAGTGATAAACAACACAATCTAATCTTAATAGGGCAATTTAATAATAATAATTGTCGTCATTTGTCATTGTCACCATAGTTGGTCACGTTATACTCGGTCATGAAAAAAAAAGATGTGAAAACAATATTATGTATAATTATTATACTTGAATGTTTCAAGAATCATTTGTTAGCCATTAATTAAACATATTTTAATTATCAATTTTGATCATAAATCATGATGTTATACCTTTACTTGAAACAATTTGATATAAAAAAATCATCAATTATTGTTATTCAATATTTTCTTCGTTACGTAATAATTTTCACAAATTCTTATATAGATGACATCATCTTTATTAGGTTGGCCCAATATATACTAATATTTTTAAATCAGCCAATTATAATGATACATTAAAATAAGCTGATTGTATAAGCTCGTCTTTTAGTAAGATAGTCTTATCCAAGACTTACTGAATATTTTTTTGAAATAAGTATATCAAACCTCAAGAAATAAAAGGAGTATCAATCAATAAGTCCATAACTCGAGATACGAGGTTAAGTTTAAAGGATTTGCACTACATCCGTTTCAGGTGGGGTAGATATGGGTAAGAATTTGGTGAATACGAGTATGACAAGGCGTACTCGCATGGGTATGATTAGGCGGTAGGTATGTGGTCTTACTCGCTTCATATCCACCCGCTGCATATATACAATATATGAAGTATTTTATATCAATTTTATATATTTTTATTAAAAACTAGTCAAAAAATATATAAGGAATTGTATTTTAATTTATTTATTGTTTGGTTTGAATAAAATCATATATACTTATGTTTGTAAAGAATTGCTATTTTATGGACCATAAAATTGGATATAAGGTGGATTATATTATCTAATAAGCGTAATGTGCTATTTTGACTATTTTTATATAGAATTACATACAATAAAAAATTTTAAAAAGTTAATATTATAAAAATTTACAATTAGACGATTCAAACAAGATTTCATTTGATTATATTCTTTTTAACACATTAACCCCCATATTTATAATAAACCTAAATGGTATATTTTACAAATAATCATAATTTAACAAATATATTAATTAAAATGAGAAGTATAAGTGAAATAATTATTAGAAATTAAATTTCACATGCATTGTTGCTACGTGTATGGGAATCTTATCTGTCAATGAACTAGAATATATTTGCTTCCATTTGTTTTTTCCCCCAAATTAAAGGTGGTTACTAAGACCTAAAATAATTAATGTCGTCCATAAATATATTTTGGTAGTTGTCTTATTGGTTGATTTTATTCATTTATTTTGTTTTCGGTGCTTTTAAAAACCACTAAAATATAATAATCATAATCCATATATATTATTAATTAATTAATAATACACCAATTTAGAAACCACTTTGACACGTGACAGCTTTATAATGAGAGTTGTGAAATTCTTATGATTCGCCACGTGTCACTTTGTTAAATTATTATCAATAATAATAACTCTAGAGTGTAAATGTTATTTCTCTTTTACTTTTTTATTTGCGTAATTAAAGTGGAATTCTATAAAATGTAACTACCTTACTCTTAGCACGTTAAAGTTGACTAAATATATAAATTGAAATAGGAGTAACATTTTTCTTTTTCAAATTAAATTATATTTAATATGATTAAAAAATATTTACATGACGATTTGGCAACATCAATATTATTTAGATTATGGGCTCTCAATGTATAATTTTTGATTTTATATAAAAATAAAGATCACTTTTCTCAAATAAAATCTTAAATTTAATTTTAACCGGCTACCTACTATGTATTTAAATAAAAATGCTATATTAATAAAAATTATTTAAGATACATATTTGATTAGCTAAGGATGTCTCAAACGATGATTCCATAAGTTGTCTTTATTTAATGAAGTTGACTAAGTCATGCATGGAGATAATTTAAACTAATACATCATCATCATACCCAGTGTTCCCGCACATAGATACTCTATGGTCAGGGTCCGGGGAAGGAAGGTCGACGGCGTCTCATACCCAGAAGGAGAGGGCGGTCATAAAAGTTCTTCAGCTCTATAATAGTCAAGCAAAGATAGGACCTGCAAATATCTGAAACCTGCATCTTACACCCATATTAGCCAAACAAAGGGCTCATTATTGTTAAGAGTTTTTGAGTTTTCCTTAAGAGTTGTCAAAATCAGGGTCTATAAGGATGTACGAGATGATTGATCGTATAAGGTCTTCTCTTTTTATCATATATGAAAAAGTTAATTAAAAAAGAAATATGTTAAGTTTATTAATAAATAAATAAATTTACTATAAATAAAGATTAAAATAAAATTTTGCACAGGGCCCTAAATTTTTTTTAGACGGCTTCGGTCTAAGTCATCTTAAATAATGTTTCTTCCAAATATTTTATCAAACTTTTGTATGAGACCGACCTCACAACGATACAAGTCTATACAAATAATCTAAATTCAAAAATAGTGTTTTAATATTTAAAGTTTCAATTTTATGATTTAAAATGACATGTTAAAAGTAAACAATAAAAAGTGAAATTGTAAGAACAAAATAGATCTTTAATTAATTTTGATAGGCTATCTAGCTCAACTTAGGACGGTCTCCCGATAAGACCGTTTTTAATTAGAGCTTGTGATTTTTCTATTTACTTTTGTTGTTGATAATATTAAGAAAACTGATCAAAACAATTGAGTTCAATAAATTTTTTGATATTTTTGAGTCCGATAAACTTTTGAGCTGGAAGACTCTTTCACCACACTCTCCTATATGGGTATGAGTCGCCATCTATCTGACCATAATTTTGCCTATAAGTAAAATACACTGGATATGATGATAATGAGTCTCGTATTTTCTGGACTATAAATTTATATTTTCAACTTTAAATTCGAATTAATTTTGAGTTAATAAGGTCTAATTATGACTCATGATTAATGAGTCAACCAACATGCAAGTCAATAAACAAACACAATTCTCACGTTTTCTGCCGGAATTTCGACTCATATAACTAATTAATTACTATTTTGTCCACGTAGCCACCTCAACTCAAGACTAGAACTGATTAACGGACGGGTTCAACCGAATTATCACGGGCCAAAAACAGGGCCATAACTCTATTTGCGGGCCGTGAGTTGGATTACGGGTCATGTGGGTTGCAAAGGGAATCAAGGGTCACTAATAGGGGTGTTCAAAGGGCCGAACCCTAGTTTGAGTTCTTATCCGATTCGTTTCTAGAGGGGTTTATAAAGGCCGGACCAAAAATGAGTTATACTATAATTAAAATGAAGCGGTTATAAATCTATAGAGTCATCATCATCATATCCGGTGTATCCTACTCATAGAAAACTATGATCAGAGCCCGAGAAAGGAAGAATGACGACAACTCATATTTATAAAGAAGAGTGCGATCAAAGGGTGTCCGGCTCGAGAAGGGTATTTAGAATATTCTAGAGGTGTTCAAAACAGACCCGATGACCCGATAGACACCCGACTTTATAACCGAATCCGATTTGACCCGACTTAAAAATAGATCTACAATTATGTAAAAACCAATGTGAACACAAAACCCAATTTTAAACTGATCTGAAACACTTGACCCGAAATCAACCCCGATGACCCGAAACCAACCCGATGACCCGAATGAACAGCTATGAAATATTCTAATTAGAAAAGCCGTCATTGTAATGTCTTGATTTGCCGTCTGATATTTTTTGGCAGTAGTAGCTACTCACTTCTTTCCTTCTTCTT
This sequence comes from Amaranthus palmeri, assembly GCA_019776075.1. Taxonomy (NCBI): domain Eukaryota; kingdom Viridiplantae; phylum Streptophyta; class Magnoliopsida; order Caryophyllales; family Amaranthaceae; genus Amaranthus; species Amaranthus palmeri. The sequence continues at coordinate 99,836 of JAAKBH010000310.1, forward strand.
CCCTGTCTCAATTCTTTATCCAACAATTTGACAGAAACTTTCAGCTCCCCATTATTTTAACACATGAATCTGCTGACTATTTCTCATTCAATCATAACTCCTCAATTTCAAACCTTCCATTTTTTGAAATTATAACAGTCTTTTTAATCAGTTTTTGCTCTTTGTATTTTGTAACGCATGATCCTGCATTTTCCCGTGAAATTTGCAACTGGGTTGAGTTCATTTAGTCCTTAATTCTCAAATTTAGTGCAGAAATTGAATACCCTTAACCCTAGATTGAAGAAATTTGTTGAACAAAATGGGTATTTGTGCTAGCAAAAACAAAGATTCAAAGCTAGAACAAAATGGGTATAAACAAGCAGGATATGAGTATAATCAACCCAAACAATCTTCTGAACAAAATCATCATATTCCTCAACAACCTCCATCGGAAAGACCCATTGCTCAACCTCCATTAAAAGCTCCAACCCCAGCAAAATCAGTTCAAAAATCCGACCCAAACACAATTCTAGGAAAACCCTTTGAAGATGTTAAGATGTACTATACATTAGGGAAAGAATTAGGTAGAGGTCAATTTGGGGTTACATATCTTTGTGTTGATAAACAAACTGGTAATCAATATGCTTGTAAATCAATCTCTAAGAAGAAGCTTGTAACAAGAGCTGATAAGGAAGATATGAAAAGGGAAATTCAGATTATGCAACATTTGAGTGGTCAACCTAATATTGTGGAGTTTAAAGGTGCTTATGAAGATAAGACATCTGTGAATCTTGTTATGGAATTGTGTGCTGGTGGGGAGTTGTTTGATAGGATTATAGCTAAAGGGCATTATAGTGAAAAGGCTGCTGCTATTCTTTTGAGACAGATTGTTAATGTTGTTCATGTTTGTCATTTTATGGGTGTTATGCATAGAGATTTGAAGCCTGAGAATTTCTTGCTTGCTAGCAAGGATGAAAATGCTGCTCTTAAAGCTACTGATTTTGGGCTTTCTGTCTTTATTGAAGAAGGTATAAATGGGAACTGAATTTTGTTAATTGATGTTATGTTGTGTTTGCTTATGTATGTTTTATCGGAAATAATCTCTTTGTTATCACGAATAAGGTTTAAAGTGTGTACATTTGACACCGTATCGTGCCTAGATGGAGCCAATTGATTGCTTAGAGTCAGTCGAAAACAACCTCTTGTTAGATAACAAGGGTAAGGTTGCGTATATTTGACTTCCTAAACTCTGGTTAGATGGGAGTATTGATTGGCATTGTTGTAAAGTTGTGTTTGCTCAAATGTTTGAGAGATGTGCTTTGATGGTAGTTGACTTGATGTAATGTTGAACACTTTTTAGGTTTTGAATATCTTCATATTTGATCTTATTCCCCCTTTCCCTATCCATGACTTTCTCCATCCATTGACTTTAAGTTTGCAAATTTCTTATTGAGGATTCATGGTAAGTTATGCTAATATTCAATTTTAGATGTAATCATGTGATTGATGCTTGATTTGATTTAGTCATTACCATTGTTTTGTGTTGATTGATTGAAGATTGCTAATCAACATTCTATATTTGAGATACAAGGAGATTGATGTTGATTGCATTGTTAGGCCGTGACAATTCATCACATAATCCACTATTTTAGTGATGTGGGATCTTCCACACGTGTAAAGTATTTCCAACATGCATCACAAATTTATGATATAGAATATGTTCTTGAATCTTTTGCGTTGAGATATTATATTTCGAATTTTTTGACTCGGATTTGTGAACCATGTTTTCAGGTAAAGTCTACCGGGATATAGTCGGTAGTGCTTACTACGTTGCACCTGAGGTGTTACGTCGTAGGTATGGGAAGGAGATTGACATTTGGAGTGCCGGAGTCATGTTATACATTTTACTTAGTGGTGTTCCACCATTTTGGGCTGGTAAACTTCCTTCTTGTTTCTATTGATTCTTTTGATGATACTAAAGTAGAACCTTATGTTAATTTTATCATGTATGCTTTGATGTAGAAACGGAGAAAGGGATTTTTGATGCTATACTTCAAGGGCATATTGATTTTGAAAGTAAGCCATGGCCATCAATTTCAAGTGGTGCTAAAGACCTAGTCAAGAAGATGTTAACACCGGATCCCAAAAGGCGAATCACTGCCGCTCAAGTTCTTGGTATACATTTTTCATGGTTATTAGATATATTCTTAGGAATTTGGATTATATATGTGCATTGTTAGGTCTTTTCTTTACCATTAGATATACATGAATCTGTCCATATTTTCCTGCATTGATCAGAAAATTGTTAAATGGCAATGAGAAATCTTTGGATTGGTATTGGAGTACTAGGATAAGAATTGTTTTGTGATGTTGGGGCGTACCTTAAAGTTGTAGATTTTGAAATGCATCACTTTCTCTATCAATTGATTCCAAGTTTGCAAATTGTCAAAATCTCTTTCTTTACGTTGTTGATGTGTCTACGGAGTTTACTGGGGTGTTTGGCAAAATAGCTTATTGGACAATTTTAGCTAATTTTGATTCAATAGAGGCTGGGTGGTCAAGCCAGCCAATGCTAATGTATGGTAAATTAGTTGTTTAAAACAACTTATTGTTATGAATGAATTGTTTTGGAACAAGCTGCTCATAGCAATGGGTTTAAAATCATCTTGTCAAACCAGTTGATAAAATCAGTTGGTCAAATCGGTCATTGTAATTAGCTATCAGCTATTTGCCGAACACCCAGCAAGTTTTAGTGTTATCTCATCAGTTCTCTGAAATGGGATCGTTTAGGATAACCGTGCCTTTGTGATGGGTGTTTCCTGTAGTAATGTACTTAAAAGTTGTGAATTTTAAAATGCAGATCATCCTTGGCTCAAAGAAGGTGAAGCATCAGATAAGCCAATTGATAGTGCTGTTCTTTCCAGGATGAAGCAATTTAGAGTCATGAACAAGCTCAAGCAGCTTGCTTTAAAGGTGCTTAAAGTTACCATATTCAACTAATATCATCACGAAATCATTAATTGTCCCTACGAATTCGAAGCATCTAAACAAGTCGGATCTTCCTAATGTGTATAGGTAATTGCTGAGAATCTTCCGGAAGAAGAGATCCAAGGGTTGAAACAGATGTTTGCAAACATGGACACGGATGGAAGTGGATCAATCACCTATGATGAGTTGAAGGAAGGATTGGCTCGACTTGGGTCGAAGCTTACAGAAACCGAAGTGAAGGCACTTATGGAAGCGGTAAGGCGTTAGTGTTTTAGCGACGATTCTTTACTTGGACATTGATTCGGCCATAGGCTAACTCCCTATGTTGTTTTTAGGCTGATCAAGATGGAAGTGGAACGATAGATTACATTGAGTTCATCACCGCAACAATGCATCGGTATAGGCTTGAGAGAGACGATCAACTTTACAAAGCATTCCAATTTTTCGACAAAGATAATAGTGGGTGAGTGGCTCATAATCTCGTCTTGGTTTTTCTTTATGGAAGTCGATACTGATACCGTTATAATTTGATTCACTATCACATGATTTACTAACCTACTTGCGAGTCGCGAATCAAAAAAGCGAATTATGGTCGGTTTTGGGCTATTTTAGGGTTTGTTTGAGCGAATTGCGAATTCAAAAAGCTACACTGATTTGATTAAATGTTACAGGTTCATCACAACGGATGAGCTAGAACATGAAATGAGGGAGTATGGAATCGCTGACGAGAATTGTATCAAAGATATCCTGATGGAAGTCGACACTGATAACGTAAGCAACAATACCCTATCACTATTTATCGAGTTTTCCCTGCAAGGTAAATGTCTAAATTCATGCATTGTATTGCTTCACATTGCAGGACGGAAGAATAAATTTTGACGAGTTTGTTGCAATGATGAGGAGCGGAACCCAAAATCCTGGCGCAAAGCTTATTTAACGTACTTCTTTATGAAGCTTGATTTTTCGAGCTTTTTGCTTGACGATGATGGTCGAGGAACACCGTTGGTTAGAATGACGGACGAGTTCCCCAGATCGAACGACTAAGTCGGATGAAACCCATCATTGGACATGTTTGACACTTGATTTTTTTTGTATAAAGCTTGTGCATACACAATATCCGTTGGGAGTGATTTTATTCATATTTGACTTGAAAGATTTTTGGACTTGTTTTGAAAACTTGTGTATTGCTCAAACAAACTAGCTCTCACTTGTGGCATTTATTTCCCTAGCTGTGGGGCTTATTTGTCATCTATCTATCACGTCGATGCATCATACAGCCACTGGTCGATCTAGACGAGCAGCCCATCAAGTTGTCTCTTTTTTCAAAGAATAAGGCGCGTTATGGCCAAACACATGCAGATTAAATTTAGTCATCACCTGAACAAAAACGGGTCGTATTTGACGAATGTCCAAAGGCACATTATAGCCAAATACAGGTAGCTTAAATTTAATCACAACTTAAACAGAAACGAGACTATATGAATTGTATATGCACTTGTGTAAAGAATAGCATCGGGATGACTAGATTCTATACCCATTAGTGATACTTTGGGGATGAAGGTTCCTTTACTTCGAGCCTCAATTCTACAAGAATACGCCCATTAGATTGGAACATTTTAAATGACAAACTAAACCCCTCTTACTCATTAATCTTTCCTTTTCACATACCCTTTTGAATTAAAAAATTTTTGAAATTTAAGTATAAATTATGACCGTAAAGTTCAGTATATAGAAGTTGTAGTTCTTACAAATAAAAAAAGTACAAGCATTATGATCATCCCACAGATTTCAGTCACTGTATATTAAATGACAATATGACATGTTAAAGTTAAACTCTTTTATGTTATTTGGCTCATGTTAATTACCTTATTGTAGTAGTATTAATTTTTGAGATAATTTACACTAATAATTACCGGTTCTTGAGATTACGAGGTAGATTAAGGGTAAAAAGTAATTAAGGTAATCAAATGTTATAAAAGAGTATAGCAAATATTTGGTGACCAAAATCAGATGAAATGGTTACAATGCTTGTTCCTTTTGATCTATTTTTGAGACTACAAATTATACTGAATGAAGGGAAGCGTCAGTGAAAATCAAACTCATATCCTTATCTGGAAAAGTGGTAGTTATTATTCGACTAAGACAATGCCAATACTATTTTTAATAAATAACTTTTGTATTTGTAATTATAACCAATAAGTTTACAATTGTCTTCCGAGTCGATTTCGGGTTAGGTATAAAAATTGACTATAGCTAGGTCAACCCGGCCCGCGATATTGGGGCCTACTGCAGGACTGGCGGTGGGTTTTGACGTCGGCGATGAATCGATTTAAGACAGACAATCACTCCGATTCTCTCATCTGATTCATTTCCTTCCATTAATGGAGAAAGGCAAAGCTCCAGCGTCCACTATAGCATCTTCCTTCGAAAACCTAGCTCTCAGTTCTTCTTCCAAGCACAATTCCTCCATTACCCCCGCTTCTTTCAATTTCCGAGGTTATTTTCTTTAATCTTTTAGATAAACGAAGGGACTTTGATAGTGGTACTAATTTGTGTGATTATTGATGTTATAGAAGTAGTTTATTTGCTGGGTTTGGGAATTACGTATCAGAATTATTTGGGATTTTATTGATGCTTAATATAGTTGTAAATGGGACATAGACGAGGGAATTTGATACTGTAACTAATATTTTTTGTTATTGATGCTATAGAAGTAATTTATTAAATGGGTTTTTAGATTTAATTGTCAGAATTTTCTGTGATTTTATTGATCCTGAGTATTGCTGTATATAGGTTTTGGGAATTATTGTATGTTTTTATTAACTGATGAAATTTGATACTGGTACCGATCAATGTGAGTATGATGTTATAGAGTAATTTATTTGCTCCTAAGGAAAATAATTGTCAGAATTCTTTGTGATTGTATTCATCATCATCATCTTACACTAAATTCCGCTCCTAGAGGTGACGATCAGGGTCTGAGGATGGTTAAAAAACGACATACTGTATCCTTATCGAAGGAGATAACAAGGTTGCAGCCAAATTCCTTGTGAATGTGTTGATGTTGAATATAGTAGTAATTGTGTTTGTCATAATTCTTTGTGATTGTATCGATGCTGAATATTGTTGTAAATGGGTTTAGATTTTAGATTTAGAACTTTAGGGGATTAATTGTCAAAATGTAATTATAAGTAGGTTAAAGGAATTAATTGTCAGAAACCTTTGTGCTGGTATTGATGCTGAATATTGTTGTAAATGGGTTTAGGGGATTAATTGTCGGAATTCTTTGTAATTGTATTGATGCTGAATGTTGTGTAAATGGGTTCAAAGAATAATTGTCAGAAATCTTTGTGCTTGTATTGACGCTGAATATAGTTACAAATGAGTTTAGGGAATCAATTGTATGTATTTGTTAATTGTTGAAATTTGGCGCTACCTTCGCAGTTCTTCCACCAAAAAGAGTAAAGCCTCCCAGTTTGGTTAGCTTATGCATTACTGTCATTGGGAAGCATTTGGAGGATCTCATTCCAGAGTTAGCTGAGATTGCTATCGCTTTTCCAACGCATGTAAAGGTTTTATTCTATTTCTTTCCTTTTTACTTCGAGTTCGTAGTTCTCTACATTGTAGCTAAAGTTAATCTCGTGTGTTGTTCCACGCGTTTAGTCATGTACATAGAATTAACAAATTAAGGATCTTTTAATTATCATCACTTAAGGCTTTGATTGATTTTTGTGTGTACCAATTGTAGGTTGGAAGAAATGTGTTTTAAAAAACCTGTTTTACTTTTATCACAAGTTGAAATGTATTAATGGGCCATTTTCCATTGTGCCAAACTTCCAATTGCCAAAGGTTTATACTTGGTGCATACTTGATCGAGCATATGGCTACTTGACCAATGTGTTCTTTTCTTGGTGTATTTGATCTTTTCTGTTAAATTTTGTTTAGTAGTGTGAGAATTTGGTTTGTTTTGCCTATCCTCGTGTCCTGCTTCACACGCCTTATGAAGTGAAGCTTTCATTAAGCTTTCACTAACAATGCAGCAAGAATATGTGTCGGCTTCTTGTATAGTGTCCCTTCTTATAGTGAGTTGGTATTTCTTAAGGCTTCACTAACGATTGAATTTCAAGTTGTTCAATTTAATTACTGAAAATAAATTTTTTTGATAACTGCTTATAAGGCCGTCAAAAGAGTTCTTTTGATTGCATTTGTAGCATAAGAACTAACTAAGTAGCCAAAAAGCTGAAAACACGTCACTTTGTTCAGTTTTTTCTGTAACATTTTGCAACAGACCGCTAAGATCCGTTACCGAAACTAGATAGTTTGGACACTTCAAGTCTGCTCAATGACTCCAATAGGACAATTCGAGTCTGCCCTCTAACTCCTAAAGCATGATCTTTATTATTATTATTCAAAAGTCAATTCATTATTACAAGGGTCATCCCTTGACCCCTTGACCTGAGTCATTACACATTTCTGAAGAGAAAGGGGGAGGGGTGCACATGCTTGGATCTGCAATTAGTATGTTTTTAAGATTGGTGCAACAACAACACAACAATGTCAAAACCTTTAAATTCTAAATTCCCAACATATGGGGTCGGCTGCATAATTATTGTCGTTGTAAAAATTGGATGCGTTACTTGTTATCTTTTGATTAGTAATAGCTCTAGTCCTAGAAGTTTTCTGCTGATTTAAGCGGTTTCCTAAGATTCTGTACTTTTGTTCTTAAATTATTATCTTATTAGTAATAGTTCTAATCCTAAGCTTTTGCTTGTTTGTTATCTTATGAACTGCAGATGGCAATTGCTGCAATTGCTAGAAGGCGAAAGCTTCTAGATGATGAAGTAATCCTTTCTCTTGCTGATACCACCTGGGAAATCCTTGACATTTCTTATTCAGATGTTTCAGATTCTGGTCTTGCAAAAGTTGCAGAGATATGTAGTCAGCTGCGCGCAGTTGATATAAGGTTGAGTATGTGTATGTTATAAAGGGTAATTTGTGTAAACTAATTGCGAATTTTTGGGCTGTTACTTGGATTTAGTGAAACTACACTAGGTGTTTCTGGACCTTCAGTTTAGCAACTGTGTAAGATAAGTACTTATCTGAGTTGAACTGGCGAAAAACCTTGTTATTGGAAAAGTTCCGAGGGCTACTTATAGAGCAGCTTCATTAACTATATATAATTTAGTGTCTGGGATTCATTGTGGTTCTTAATGCACCCTAGATCATCTTCTACGCTTTAGACGCCTTGGGGCTTTTTTAAAATGTACGGCAATTTTTTGTTTTTATTACCTGTTTTGTTGAAAATGCTAAGTTGAGTCTCTTCTTACAGCGGATGCAGCAGAATTACACCTAATGGAGTTACTCAACTGGTGCAGCACTGTCATTCCTTGGAGATATTAAGATGTGGGTATGCACAAACTTCCATTATCTGGGCTTTGAACATTAGTATGTGTAATACTTCTTGATGCGAAGATATACTATAATTGTTTGGTTTTGGATTATAGTGGTCAAATCATGTGCACTTATTTAGGTGAAATCATGTAATGATTCTATCAGGGTCAATTAAAAACAACCTGTTTATATTATCGGGATAAAATTGCGTACATGCAAACCCTCAAATCTTGCTTAGGATGGAGCTACCAAATGGCATTGGAGTTATTGAGCTGTGTGCACAAGAATTCGTATTGATAGTCACACATTTATTTGTTTTTTCAAGCTTCACAAACCTGTTTTATCTCGATTCTTTTCTCTTGAGAATAGTTGATATCTCTGCTTTATAAAGCGGGAAAAAGGTTCTTGGGAAATGTTCATGTGTATATATATCACAAATTCTTGTGAGAGACGGTTCTCTTTAAGAGACGATCCCTAATTTGATTAGCCCATTATCATCTTTTATGTTAATTAAGCTTTAATGGGTTGGGCATGAGAGAAGTCTCTCCAAGAGACGGTCTCTCATGATACCGGCTATATATATAATATTGATTGCCTAGCATTTTGTGCCATCAACAAACTGCTTGCACCAAAACGCGATGAATATAATTTTGGATTTTGGGACTTCATATATTCAGTTTTGTGAATTATTCACATATCATTTTGTCCATATGATGTGGTTGCCCGGGTTTTGGTGTGAATTAAACTTAATATTGCAGGGGCTGCCCTCAGAGTGAGCATACAGCAAGAATATGCTTGGGTTTGTTTAAACCAGTGCTGAAGAATGTAGAAGAAGATTTGTGGGAGGAACTTGATATGACAGAGATCACTCATGGTGGACAATCCCTGCAGTGGCTTGTATGGGTATGTATGACATTTCCTTTTTAAATTCAATATGACATTAGACGAAGACTACCGAGTACCGATAGATAATAAGTTTGTCTTATATTTGTGGCATCCTTATTTGTCGTTTCATCAATTTTGAGTGGTATCATTTATAGTAAGGTAGTAATCAACCCAAAGTCAAAAGTCCGTTCGATTGAGTAATTGTGTATATATAGCAGTACCTTGCCTTCAGAGAAGGCTCGTTTTTTCTATCCGTCAAGCGCATGTTTGGGTGATTTGTTGATTGTCAAGGGTGTCAACATAGATAAGACGTTGATTGTTTAGCCGTCAATTCTGGCACTCGGTCTTTGTATAATTGACAACTCCATGGACCTTGAGATGGATTGGGCTTAATCTAAATGAACCGTATTTATGCGCTTTCTTTAGATTCCGGCACTTTCACTTCCTCTCGTGTAGCTATAAAACTTTTTAACAGGTCGATATTTTCGCACAAGTCATTGAAGTATTATATTTCCCAAAGATTCAGATTTCCCAATACACCTTTCTCGGTCATATCTGAATTCTACTAGTCTATGCCAGAAATATATAAAAGTCTGAATTGTCTAATTGTATTATTACGATAGCATTTCCCGAAGACCCTTTCTATGTCTCATTCTTTTATATTCTTTGCAGCCAAAAATTGATCCCGATTGTTTAAAGAATTTCTCTTCGGAGTGTCCTCGTGTCAAGGTGAACCCGCAACCTTCACCTTTTGGCTTCAAGGGAGTTTTAGTCCCTAAAGGAGCACTTCCAGACACGGTTTTGGATGGCCATCTAGTGGAGGATATCGACCCCAGTATATGGGCATCATGTAGAACTACAACCACTATTTTACCACCGGTATCTGATCCGAGTGAGTTATCCGTGGCTGAGAAATTTAGGCTAGCATTTGTAGAAAGAGATACAAGGCTGGCACCGAAACGAGCCAAGAATGCAAGGCAACATCAGCGTCGTGCTGAAAGAGAGTGGATGATGAGCGCCGAAGCTAAAGCCATAGCTCTTGCTTCACGCGCAAACAAATCGTTACGAGGTCGACACTAGCTTTGTAGTTCTTTCGCGATTTTATTTTTGCCCGAAGATAAACTTGTAAATTATTTTTGAAGAATTAAGTGTGACAGACTATATTTGACAATGTGTAGAAGTAAAAGTTGTGTATAACAGAAGAAATTGTAACCAATGTCAGGTTTCTGAGATACATTCATTACGCATTTTAATTTATGTATTTTTTTCGTTTGACAATGTACGTATGTATGTATTTTTTCTGAGATATATACATGACCCATTTCAATTTATACTTGCTTGCAAAGCAAGAATAGATAAACATATACTCTGAAATATAAATAGTAGGTAAAATCAATTTTATTTTACTAAAATTAGTAACTAAAAGGTCTAATTTTTGACTAAGTTTACAAAATTGGATTTAGCGTCAATTTACATTGAACTTGTTAATACTGAATTTGAACATACAAACAAATAAACTGATAATATATAGCTTTTTAGTTATTGTTTACTTACAAAATGAAAAAACATGTTTTAAAAAGTACCCTTTTATTCGAATTATGAATACAAAAGGCAACCATTTACAATAATAAACCTTCACAAACATTGGCATATTAACTTTAAAAGCTTTAATTTTTTTGACATTTAACATGTAAATTATGAGAAAATAAATAGATTAAACATGTAAACTATTGCTTTCACCTATTGTGTAACAAAATTAAAATAAATAAAAACAACATATGATCATTAAATGTTAAAAACAATTTCCTATATAATTCATAATCAACAAATGCAAATTATACCCTTTTAAGTTTTTAAAAACATAAAAATAAAGTATGACATTGTAATAATCAAATGTTAAATAAAAGCACGATATAATAGGAATCAACTCAATGAGAATGAACAATAATTAGGAAAAATTTGAACTAATTACATTAAATGCATTCTGGAAAATAATAAATATTTATTAACCAAACCCTTCAACCTTTCAAGGCCTTAAGGGATATAGATCAAGTTTTGTATATCCGATCACGTTATTAGAATTCTCTAGCTCAGACTACATTTGAAGAAAACTTGTAGTCCATTCTTGTAAAAATTCATCACACTGTAAAATTCATAACTTATATAACCAATGTCACCTATAATTTCAATGAAAAAGACGAACAAAAAAGGATGAATTACGGAAATAAGCCAATTATTGCTTCATCAATTGGCGGATGACGTATGGAAGGATACCACCATGGTCGAAGTAAGCAAGCTCCACCTACGAAACAATTGTGCGCAAATAATTTCAGTAATCGTCAAAAAGGACTTGAACGCGTAAAATGAGAGATCATTATCAAAACAAACAAGGAATTCGTGAGCACCTCAGTGTCGAAGCGCAGGGTGCAGGTAAAGGACTTTCCGTTGTCGGTGGTTACTGTGACATCTTGTCCCGGTCTGATCTCACTAACTGAAGAGGGAAGGTCAATGGTGTATCGCTCATGGCCAGTCAATCCCAAAGTGTCGGCATCTTCACCAGCCTTGAAGCAAAGAGGAATGACTCCCATACCCACAAGGTTGCTACGATGAATCCTCTCAAAACTCTTGGCAATCACAGCTTTCACACCCTATTATATAGAACATTTATCAATTCAATATCGGGCAAAAACTCCATAAAAATAAGCAAAGTACCATTCGCGTAAAAGTCACTCACCTGTAACATTGGTCCCTTTGCAGCCCAATCCCTGGAACTACCACTACCATATTCAGCACCAGCCAGAACAATTGTCTGGTGACCAGCCTCTTTGTATTTCTATAAAAGCGACGAATGACGGAAAAAGGATGTATAAGGTTCAAATGATTAAGCAACCAGTTGCTATAAACAAAGACACGACATTATAAGAAACTTAATTCTTACCATTGCAGCATCGAAAACATACAACTTCTCCCCGGTTGGGATGTGAACAGTTTTTGGGCCAACTTCTCCATTCAAAAGCTTGTTGACAATACGGATATTTGCAAAGGTACCCCTAGCCATTACTTCATCGTTACCCCTTCGGCTACCGTATGAGTTGAAGTCCTTGCGGTCGACCCCACGTTCCATGAGATACTTGGCTGCAGGACTATCCTTGTGGATGCTTCCAGCTGGAGAAATGTGGTCGGTGGTGATACTGTCACCAAAGTTGAGAAGACAGTAAGCATCCTTGACTCCGAAAGGACCAGGTGGGTTCAAACTCATGTTTTTGAAATATGGGGGTTCATGAATATAGGTTGACTTGGGATCCCATTGGTAAAGGGTACCAGCAGGGACTTCAAGAGAATTCCACATGGGATTTCCCTTGGTAATTGCCTCATAAGTACTCTTGAACATGTCGGGCAACACACTTGATTGGACAACCTACAACAGCATAAGACCACACATGAAAATTTATTGTCATTGAAAAATAAAAAGATATGTTGCAAGGTTTCAACGCCGTATACCTCAGCTATCTCTTCATTGCTAGGCCAGATATCTCTGAAATACACACTTTTGCCGTCCTTTCCAATACCAATAGGCTCTTTCTCAAAGTCAATGTCAACCTATACAATGAGACATTATGAAATCAATCAATGATCCACCAAGTTACGCGCATAATCATTAGAACTAAGAAAATGAGAACCATAATCATGACTTGACAGATCAAAATACAGGTATGAAAAAAACATTTAAGCAAGCGAAGTCTGTTCTTCTAAGGTACTTCATCCTCAGTCCACATGACTGCATGAGTATTACTAAACTGTAATGGCAGGAATTTTTTTCTCCTATATTAATTCAAAGTACTATGTAGAATCCAATTGAGATAAAAGTTTACACTTTGTAAGAAAATCTAGAAATGTACTTACTGTGCCAGCCAATGCATATGCAACAACTAGTGGAGGGGAGGCAAGATAGTTGGCCCTTGTCAGAGGGTGAACACGCCCTTCAAAATTACGGTTACCAGAAAGCACAGCTGCCGCAACAATATCTGTAAAAAAAACCAAGCAGGCGTGTTATTATGAATTTCTTGATTCTACTAGGCCAAAGAACATGCATGCAACTTATTTCATGATATGATGCCTATGTAACAGTTAAGTCCCTGATTTTACACAAGATATCAGATTAAAAGCTCACTAAAATGATAGAGCATAAAGACCCAGTTAAATGTTGCACTAGGCGATTCAGAGTGATCAAACCAATGAACTTGTTCGAAGTGTTTAATGAAAGGCACAATGATAAGTTTCTGAAGCAAAATGCAACAAAGGCAAAATATAGTATTAAAACACACCCAAAGAATGTTGGCATGAAAGAGAGTTATATGACAAACCAGGCACCACAATTGAAAGAAGAGGCAAAGATGACATAAAACACTTACCATTCTCAGAAATAGCTGCTGAAACAGATTCATCTAAATCACCAGAATTTCCAATACAAGTTGTGCAACCATAACCAACAATGTGGAAACCTTGTTGATCAAAATACTTCTGCAGACCACTATAAAACAGACAAATCCAACATTTAATTCATGAACACGCAATTTGATTGTCATATTATAATGTGTACTACAAAACAGCAATAAATGAGAACTCAAACCTCTTTTGCAGGTATTTTGTAACTACACCAGAACCAGGAGCCAGACTGGTTTTAACCCAAGGCTTGACCTGATAAAAAAAGATGAAATACAACCTTCAGCAAAGAAAAAATGCACACACATATGTGCTGATTAGAAGCAAAAATAGTGTCAAATGATTTCGGTCAGAAGATATGTCAATAACTTTGTTGTCAGAAAAACACATCAGTTGCACCCAAACCTAACACCAAAGATTTAGAACCACCAGTCTTAGTAGACTGCAGTAACTGGTAAAAACATTTCACAAGTAAAAGTTCAGAACCAACACAATAACAAAAAACTATAGACCAAACATCTATACTAACTGAGGCTTCAGCACAATATCAACTATGTCAATGATACTATTGCGGTACCACTAGACATTGGACAACATTGATATTTTGCTTTTACCCCTTTTCTAAAAATCTGATAAATTGCTAAAAAGGCTACAGAAGAATCTCAGATAACAAAAAGCACCTCACAATACCAATCACCACACCACACTCCCACACCCACTACATGAGAAAAAGCTAATAGCTTACCCCTTAAGCTTTATATATCATAACTAGCTAACTAAAGGATAGGAGTAGCAAAGGCAGGCCCATTAGGAGTAAATTACCAAGAATAAAATAAGAAAAAATAAGAGAAAGAAGTTTACACTTAAGAAATAAAAGGGTAAAGTAACTAAAACATCATGTCAGAAGTCAAGTTACTGACCTCCAAACCCAGTTCACATGCTTTCTTTGCAACCAAAGCAGCACCCAGCATAACACTAGGGTTTGATGTGTTCGTGCAACTTGTTATAGCTGCTATGACAACACTACCATGCTTCAATTCAGCAGGCTGGCCATGGAATGAAAACTTTGCAACTTTACTCTGCTCTTCTTTTGGAATGGCAAAACCCTACAAGAAGTCACAACATAATCAGAAATGAATGTAGAACAGAAAAAAGAAAAAAGGAAAAAAAAAATTGGTTAGCACAAATTTTCTAAAATGCAGTGTACAGAATGTAGACTAGAGCCTACCAAATAAGAGATGAGTAGCACACTAAGAAAGAAAAAGAAATAGAGTTCACACTAAAATATTAAATGTTTCTACCTTAAAACCAACTTTGTTATCAAGGCATGCATGCCAATCCACCTTCATATCCTTCAAGGGAACACGGTCATGTGGCCTATCAGATAGAGTTCAAGTAAGTACCAATATAGAACCATTAGAGAATTAACACTTTAATAACAAAGTATTATTTGATGAACATACCTTTTCGGTCCTGATATGCATGGCTCGACATCTGCCAAATCTAGCTCTAAGTATGATGTGTACACTCGTTCTTGTTGAGGCTGAATCACAAACATGATAATTAGGCATTAGTTCATAGAGCACCTATGTCAAGGCAAGGCTAATTAATAACACTTCAAAAATCCAACGAGTTTCTACCTCGTTGTAGTCAACAAACATTTTGTTTGCGCGTAAATATTGCTCAATCATAGAAACCTGTAATATTAGGTCACGCATTTTAGCCCGAGAATATATGAAGATAAAAAGTAGGCGTAGTATTAACCTCAAAACATGAAGATAAGAGCAAGATAGAAGACTAGTTTGGAAACTCACTGTTTCATCGCTTCTTCCAGTCAATTTTAAGTAATCCAAGGTAACATGGTCCACAGGGAAGAAACCCATGGTCGCTCCATATTCAGGAGACATATTTGCAATAGTAGCTCTGTCAGCAAGTGATAACTGACCCACTCCCTCACCTGTGTGTGTAACAATGAATAAAAAAAATAAGAACTAGTCACCCTTTCCAAACCATAATTGCATCCCCTCGGCAAGTTACCGAAAAAAAACACTAACCATGAAACTCAACGAACTTGCCAACAACACCATGCTTCCTCAGCATTTGAGTGGCTGTCAACACCAAGTCTGTAGCTGTGACACCATCACGCAATTTTCCAGTCATCTTGAATCCAACAACACCAGGCAAAACCATGCTCATGGGCTGTGCAATTATATACATTGTGTTAAAAGAAAATTCGTTACAAAGCTTCATACAGCTAAAGCGCAATATGGGAGGAAGCTAAAGAAATCCAATCACAAATGTATTCACCCATTATGTCATATAAAGAAACAGGCCAAAGCTAGTATAGAAGAACAGCAAAATTGGTAAGTTAATCCTTTCAATTCTCAGACATCCAATGATTGTGGACCATGGAAAAGAAAAAAATGAAATAGCAGAACTTTACATGGCAATCACTGTCATCAAATTGAAAGACTGCCTACCTGACCAAGCATAGCTGCCTCAGCTTCTATTCCTCCAACTCCCCAACCAGCAACCCCAAGACCATCAATCATTGTTGTGTGCGAGTCAGTACCCACTACACTATCTGGATAAAGTACTCCAGAAGTGTTAAAAACAACCCGGCCAAGGTACTCCAGATTGACCTGTCATTTCATGTAAACAAACATTCTTTAATACAGACATCAGGCATAAAATCCAAACATAAGGAACATGATGACGTTGAGTACTAACAATTAATCCAAGACTTCTCTCACCTGGTGTACAATACCAGAGCCAGGTGGAACAACAAGCATGTTACGGAAAGCAGTTGAACCCCATTTAAGGAAACCAAATCTCTCCCCATTCCTTTTAAACTCAAGTTCCATGTTTGCTTGAACTGCATTCTCAGACCTTGCTACATCCACTTGAACAGAATGATCAATGACAAGGTCCACAGGAACCTGACAGGCAAAGTGTAAAAATTTAATTTAAGATCGTTTTCTCAAGAAAATGAAATGCATTCCCAAACTAGTTTGTTTCCAGATAAAAAAACATGCTAGTACTCATCCAATTCCTGCTCGGGATGATTTGACATAATCAAAAAAATGGAAATGAAATCAACCTTCCTAAATGGCTTATAAATTATAATGGGGAAAAATATTCAGATCAAAAATGGCTTAGAAATTATAATGGGGAAAAATATTCAGATCAAAAATGGCTTATAAATTAAAGCAGGCAAAGATACTAAGATCAAAAATGTAGAAACAGAAACAAACCAAAGGATTGATCTTGTTAGGGTCATTGTTGAGGTTCTTCATGGCATCCCTCATAGCAGCCAAATCAACCACAGCCGGCACACCGGTAAAATCCTGGAAGACAAAACCAAGGTAAATAAATTTAATGATTATCAGTTGCACATTGCAAATACGATACCTACAGCTAGAAATTGAATTAGTTAAAAACATTTTCAGAGGCCACAAACATCCAAGATGGCTTTTGTATAGTCCTATACACTATCAATTCGCAACAAACCTGTAAAAGGACTCGAGCAGGCTTAAATGGAATCTCAACAAGTTTAGGTGCTGAGTTTTCCCAGTCGATAATCTTCTCAACATCATCTTTAGTCACTTGGAATCCATCACAGTTCCTAATGGCGGACTCCAAAAGAATCCGAATCGAGTAAGGCAGCTTGTCTGCCAGATACAACAAAAAATGAGAAATAAGCAATGAAAATCAAATCCATTAATTATACAAAACAAGGAATTAAATTGACTCATATACCAATTCTTGGATCATTGAGAGCAGGTAAACTGTAAAACTTTCCGAATTCGCCACCACCAGGCTTAGGTAAGCTTGTGAAAATTCCCTTGTAAGGATGTTCAGATGCTGTATAATAAAAAAATAATAAACCATGAAGATAGTTTCAAGTTTCAACAAAATTAAAATATTGAAGTCGAACAATCATTTAACCAATAAGAAAAATTAAATTTGTAAAATGTTCTTCAATCCCCATCACAAATTCAACAAATAGTATAATTTTATTTATCACATAATCTGCAATCAGTCAAAAAAACCGCAAACCCTAAAAGCAACAGGATTTCCTTCTCTTTATTCGATTCTTAAAAAGCTAAAGCATCTTTGCAACAAGAATCTCCGCAAAAACAAACCAATCTAATCAAAAATCAGCTGTAATCAGCAGTCAAATCAAAAAATTCACTGAATAATAATTAATCACTTAAAGTACGAACTAAATTTCACATAATTTTAAACGCAGAAAAGAAAATGAAAATACAAAAAAGGTGATCAATACCCATAGTAGCAATCTGGCGATGAAATCGTTCGACAAGAGGAGTAGAAGTAGCAATCTGCGATCGAACAGAAACCCTAGATCGCCAATCCGAACCGTAACTCCACCTAGAAGTCGAACAGCAGATCGATCGAAGACTCGATGAAAAACCCAATGAACGGTGACCTAAACCAGGTTGATATCTATAAACAGAAAATATTCTAGACGAAGGAGAAGAAACTGTGGATGAAGAAGGAGCAAGTGTGGAAGCAAATCTTCGAAGAATAAATGGAGAAATAGATGTTTTCGACTTCGCTGCTCCTATCATGATTATTTACTTTTTTTATTATTTTTTAAAATTTGAATTAAATTCTAGATAAAAGGATATTTATTAAAATTATCGAAAGTTGTTGGAAATTAAATTGAGAGATTGAAGGATAGTATGGAGTACGAATCTGTAACCCTAACCCTAATTTTCCGATAATCGGACATTAAATTGAGAGAAAATTGAGGAAGATGACAAGGAATGGGAGAAAACAGAGGAGAATTTAAAGAGAAATGTTTCTCTCTTTAAAAAATAATATGAATAAATATTTTAATAATGGTTAGTAGTATTTATTTGTGCTTTTTTTTATAGAGCGGGGAATATTTTTTGATTTATTCTTGGGTGTTATCTGGTGTGACGCACTTCAAGAAAAAATTGGACGTCTCAATTCCCAAATGATGATTGGATATTTGGATGTGGCGTAAACTTACACTTTTTTTTTTTTTTTTCAGCTAGTGAGAGACCGTTTATCAAAGAGACGACTTTAAAACAAAAGATTCATATTTTTATTTTTCTCTCTAATTTGCATTAATTGGGCTATTTAGCCCATATATCTAATACATCTTTAGAAAAGACTGTCTCTCACAACAATTTGTGTTTTTTTTTCTTTTTTGAGAATATCGGTGAGACGATATTAAATAAAAACTCTTATTTTCATATATAAATTTTTGTCTTTAAGAGACTATTTTTAATTAGGTCGGTCAATTATATATTTTTTGACATATTATAATTACACAATAAGAATGATGCAAGTTGACATTTAAGATATTGAAAGTTGGCATTAAGGATACAGTAAGTAAGCATTAAGGATAATATAAGTAGGCATTACGAATATGGTGAGTAGGCATTAATCTTTAATGAGTTGGGTTTTGAAATACGTCTTTCAAAGAAACGGTCTTTCAAGAGACTAACTAATTCTCATAATATATGCTACTATTAGATGGGCTATATAACCCCATATAACACATGTCTCTCGGCGAAATTGTCTTTCACAACAATTTGTAAATAAATTTAATGCATGTCAGCATGTGCAATTACTTTCAATTGAATGAGTGTTAATTAGAAGGTCTGATTAAATAGAGTTGCATTTGAGTCGAATTCAGTCAAGTATATGTATTTGATCTATTTGATAATGCAATAGCCTACAATTGCATATGAATTAAGAATTTTGAGAGGATGATTAAATTGTGTGGATAAAATTTTATAAAAAAAATATATGGATAAAAATTTAAAAATTAGTGGAAAAATTGCTCAAAATAAAAATATAAAAAATAAATAACAGAGTAAATATACAAATATTTGTAAATTTTATTTAGTCTAGTTCTCAAGGATTCAAAATGAGTGTATTTTTACTCCAATTTCTAGAATTCTAGAAATATTGACTTTAAATTAATAAGACGTATTAAAACCTAAATATCTATACTTTTAAATTAATTTTATTACACTAATTTTATTATAATTTCTTATTCATAATAATATGTATTACTTTTATTATTTTTCTTTTACATTGGAGTTGTTTAGCAATTGGTTGTTGACTTTTTTAGTTGGCTTGTTTGACCAGCTGGAAATTTGGTTGTTTTTGTTGGCTTTTAAGTTAGCTTAAAAAGCTAGCTGTTTGTGAAGATGTTTGGTAAATTTGAATATTGGTTGTTGGCTGTTTATTAAAGAAAAAAGTGGGTCAACAAGCCAAAAGTCAACCCAGCAGCTTTTTCATTATGACTTAAAAGCCAGCTTTTCAGCTGCTTTAGAAACCATTTACCAAACACCCTTTTTGGCTGTTTGACCAATCAACAAGCCAAAAGTCAAAAGCCAACTGCCAAACACCCAATTATTTTATATTATTCATAGCAATTAAACTACTATGATGATCCCTAACATTAGTATACTAGTAGTAGTACTAATGTTGGCATGTGTGATGGTGACGTGATTTGTTGGATTGTGCAGCAACAGCCGTTTGATTAGTTGAGGTGATGAAATGAACGGCTGTGATTTTGTATGATTGTATGAGTGAGTATATGATAATATTCTGAAAAAGAGGTTGACTTGTTTAAATTTATTGGAGGAAGTGGAGATTTTTAATTTCCTTTTTTGCTAAGTGGGCCAAAGCCCATGTAATGTTCGCGTGGTTTGCACAAGTGACTCATTTTATTTTATTTTTTTCTATTGGAATTAGGAATAAAATTTCAATTTTGATTTATAAAAAGTGTATGAAAAGTATTTAATAACGTCTATGGATATGAGTTGTCGTCAGACTTCTTTTGGCTGCGCTCTTCTATATGGGTATGAGTTGTCGTCGTCCTTCCCTCCCCAAACCATGTCCATAGTTTTCTATGAACGGTATACACTGGGTAGATGATTATTAGGCCGTGACAATTCGTCACATAATCTCACCGTGGCCCACTCGTGGGGTCACGGGACACCTATGGGCTCGGGCCCACAAACCCACAGGTCAAGAGCGTTTGACTTGCATATACACTCGGTAAGGTTCATTGTTTCCCAAAACCATATGGGCCTATGGCAATAGGAGGATTAGCACACCAAGTATATATGCAAGTCCAAAATCCACTTTTTTTATCGATATGAGATCTTGTCTCACATGTGAAGTATTTCCAACAATGATAATTATGATAAGTCAGGCGTTTGGAAATCAGATATTTGATGTTATTATATGTATATTAGAGGAGAAATGAGTTAATAGACTAATAGGTCAAGAGCTTTATAATGTCTTATGATGACACCATCTCGAAGAATATTTGGTGAACGAAGTAGTTAAATTTCATCATATAGAAAATACTAATACAACATATATATTTAATTAGTATTCACTAATGTCAATTCAAAAAAATGTATTGACAAATTTTGCTTCTATCTCCTTATGCGTAAGGTTTGGTATATTCTAAGTAATCAAATTTCATATTGAATTGACACATAGATGGATTCCAAATAAAACATATTTAATCTATTTCAATTAAATGTCCAAATTGATTTTGCATACTCACCAATGCATTATTTTAATCCTAATCATCTCTAATTGTGTTTGAATTAAAATTATAAAAATTTTATATTAGTAAAATTTACATTAAGACGAAATAAATAAGATTTAATTTAACTGGGTTTCAACATATAAACTAAAAAAAACTTACAAATAAAATCATAAGTGATCGAGAAATAGTGAAAAAAAATTCAAATAGGTAGTTTTGATTAAAATATAAACCATGTTTATTCTTTAGAAAATTTATTGAATGCTTGAAATTATTATTTTTTTTTTGAAAGAATGCTTGAAATTATTAAAGTAGGGAATGGGCATAATAAAATATTACGAAGAGTGCAAAAGATTGTCATTGATGATGGAATATGTATATATATATACAATTATGAACATTTGATGATTTCATGAATTAAATAGGAGTATTCTTTTATACAAGTACCGTTTTTTATGATGAAATTTAAAAGTTTTATTTAATGGAAAACCTAAAACATATATTATCGTTTTAATCACTAATAAGATTATATATTATTGATAAAGAAATTTATACAAGTTCTTACAATTCATTTTTAATAAGACGATTAAGATATTTTCTGTTGGCAATTAGTTATCACATGTTGACTTGCTTAACTAGCTGATAATATTGATTTTTTTCTTTTTCTTGTTAAGCTTGTTGTATAAGTTAAATATTGCGAAAATGTTTGAAAGTTCGATAAAAAAAACATTGGGTAAAAACCCAAAATGCTAATAGTTAACTGG
Organism: Amaranthus palmeri; assembly: GCA_019776075.1. Taxonomy (NCBI): domain Eukaryota; kingdom Viridiplantae; phylum Streptophyta; class Magnoliopsida; order Caryophyllales; family Amaranthaceae; genus Amaranthus; species Amaranthus palmeri. The sequence continues at coordinate 121,856 of JAAKBH010000310.1, forward strand.
CTTTTCAATATTGACAATTTAAAAATCTAACTTTTCAACTAGCTTAAAAACATTTTATCAAACAATTTTGTTGTTTGACCAGCCAAAACTCAACCAAAAAGTAAACACAAAACCCATACAAAGCAACTAAAGGTGTTTAAACCAGACCCGATAATTCGAAAGACACCCGACTTTATAACCGAACCCGATTTGACCCGACTTAAAAATGGTCAAATGAATCTACAATCATGTAAAAATCAATGTGAACACAAAATCCGATTTTAAACAGACCCGAAACACCTGACCCGAAATCAACTCGATGACCCAAATGAACTCCTCTAAAAGCAACTTTAGAAAGGGTAGAAAGAATAGTCTTAATCAATGATATTAATGGGTTATTTGGGGTGTAGGTGGAGAGCATGTGCTAAGGGTGAGATGGCCCTTGACCCTCACCAAAAGGGCATGTTTGAAACAATACTTCTATTATCTTATGCTTTCTATAAAGAAATATTCTTTCATTTGTGTAAAAGGTCTTGGTCCATCCATGGTCCTCAATGTAGCTCCAATATAGCAAAGTTCACATAACTAGTTTGGACACCAAATGAAAAAAAAAAATCCTAAAATAAATTTCGGGAAATTTTTTAATTTCCATGTTTGACCCCCGATGTCAGGGTTTGTTTGATATTACTAACAGCAAACAAAAGAAAAAAAAAATTTACCATGACTTGACGTAACTAAAGAGTTATTTAAGTAACCACCTTGATGATGAACTTTGGCCAACAACTACATAATTGAATCAGCCAACCACATATATCAAAAAACAAAAAAAGGGTTAGAAATTTAGCAATGGAAGGTGTACATGAAGAATGTGGACAAGCTTACAACGACAATGAATCAACTAGTGACTACATAAACCAAAACAAATCAACGTGGGAAATTTCGATAAACAAAGAATAAATAACAATCAAAAGTTCTGCGTTTCGCGCTTCAATGCTCTACTTCGACATTGACAGTATGTATAAACTGAAGTTCTGTGTCACAAACTTTGCCTTTACACATGAATTCATACAGTCAATGAGCATCATCATCATCATCGTTATAAGGCGTGACAAATTCATCATATAAGCGACCCACTCATGAAGACACGGGACACCCATGGGCTCGGGCCCACAAACCCACAAGTCAAGAGCGTTTGAGTTACACATACACTTGGTGAGGTTCATTGGTTTCCCAAAACCATATGATACCAAGAGGATTCCAATATATTTTCAAGTCCACAACCCACTATTTTATCGATATGGAATCTTGTATCACAAGTGAAGCATCTCCAACAATCATCATCTTCGTCATATTCATCCCAATGAGTCCCACCCAAGGCAAGGTTTAGGGAGAATGGCAAAGAAGGCAGACCAATACCCTCGTCACGAGAAGGTCGCGATCAAAGAAAGCACTTAAACTCAAGTATCGCCCAACATATGACATCCTTTACAAACGAGAAAACTAAACAGAAAGGCAGAAAACACAAAACATACGAACACATTCAATGAGCATGAAAGGGTCAACAAAACAGGCCAACATACATCAAAGTTGAATCAATGCTATATAAGAGCAAATGATCAAAGAGCTTGAATGCCTTACTAATCAAATGATCTAATAGCATCAGCACCAGCAACAATCTCCAAAAGCTCTTCAGTGATCTTTGTCTGTCTTTCTCTATTATAAGCAATAGACAGTCTCTTCTTCAGCTCCACAGCATTATCAGTTGCACTATTCATTGCATTCATCCTAGCCGCGAGCTCACTCGCCAACGATTCTTGCAATGCTCTAAGTATCTGACTATTAAGATATAGAGGCATCATAGCATCAAGAATCTGAACAGGGTCTTGTTCAAATTCCAAATTTATCTTCCTTTCTTGCTTACTTTTATCCACTCTAAGTCTTTCAACAGCCAATTTTCCTTCTCTAGATGTTAACCTAAAAAACTCATCCTCTAATGCATCCACACTATTACCATAAGCATCTACAGCCTTCCCTTTAGGCGAAATCGGCAGTAATGTCTGAATCACAGGATCTGACCTAACTAGAGACACAAATTTAGTATACAATAACTCTACTTTATCAACTTCTTCACTCACAAACAGGGAAAATACATCATCTGCAATGGTTTGTGCTTCTTTAACTGTTGGAAATCCCTCACCCTCAACAAATCTATCCACCATTACAGAAGGTAATCTCCTTGCAAAATAAGAATTACCCTTTTTTCCTACACTGATAATTGTACAATCTAACCCTACCCTTTTCAATTCAAGAACCCTAGATTCAGCTTTCCTAATGATTGAATTGTTAAACCCACCACAAAGCCCTCTTTCACCAGTAATAACAACAAGTGCAACTTTTTTAACAGTCCTAAAACTAGCTAAAGGAACATCTACATCTTCTAATATAAGACTTTGATTGATATCATATAACATATCAGCTAAAGATTCAGCAAAGGGTCTACCGTTTATAACTGCTTCTTGAGCTTTCCGAACTTTAGCTGCAGCTACGAGTTTCATAGCTTCGGCTATTTTCTGGGTGTTTTTTACAGTGTTGATTCTTTCTCTAAGCTTTCTGATGGTGCAATTGATTTGGAATTTGGATTTGGGTTTTGATGAAATGGGTGATTGGAAACATGGGTTGAATTTAGTTTCAATGGAGATTGAGCTTCTAGGGTTTATTGATGGGTTTGATTGTACATGAAATTGGGAAATTGAAGAGAAAAACATGGTAATTGTTATTTGTAATTGGGATTTAATCAGAGGAATTTAGAAATCAAAATCTAAGAAAGAAATTGAATGAAATTGGAAATGAATGGGATCGAAACATTGATTAAATTCATCAAAATAAAAACTAAAAACTACTCTAGAGAGTACAGTCTATACTCTTTAGTATAAAGTATAAACCTTCCCTAGGTTCTATTGATTATGATCTTGTAACTAGAAAATCATATGTACATTGTACAAGTTTAGTATAAACATTTAAGTTAAATTGTTAGGAGAATTTTTAATGGTAACCTATTTGAAGATTATATGATTGAACTAGAGTAAAATGACGACCTAAATTAAGGTGGGTTGGGAAAAAGGTTGACAAATTAGATCATCTTGTGACTTGTTCATTCGAACGGTTACTAAATTTTTTCAATAAATGTGTCACGTGTCCGTTGTGGGTTTATCGTTGTACATCTTTTTCAAGGCAAATGAATTTTAGCTGCATTTTCGGTGTAGTGTGCATGTTTTGTATCATTCCCCAAATTTCGATCATTGTTTTATATGAGCGGAATGCATTTGGTATAATGGCGATTGTGTTAAAAGTAGGGTAAAATTGAGAGTTCAAACTATTATAGATTTAATACATTGCGTAAGTTAGAAGCTACGTGGTCTAAAGCGTCTGAAAATCTAGCTTTATTGAGACATGTAATGAACATGACTAATTTTGCAATAAATAAGATTAAATGTTGCAAACAATAACACTTAATTTAAGGATATTTGTTATTTTTTAGGATTGTATTTTGTAGTTTTTGTTTATATGATGGTGAAGTAAATAGTTCAAACAAATACAATGAATAAGTTCCATCAATGGAAATGGTGTGAGCACAAAGATGAATAAGGGATACAACATACAACATTAACTAATAACTATGTTCATAGGCAAAGGGCAAAATAAGTAATGTGCAAAAGTTAATATAACATGTAAAACGTGTCAATAGAGGATTGTCTGTTCGAGTAATGTTTTATTATAATTTAATTTTTTTCAGTAAAGTAAGCATGTTTAAAACAATTTTTTATGCTCATCATCATTATAGTCGTACAACAATCTTGTCCATAAAACAAATGTCAAAGATATGTTCAGCAAAAGTAGCAACGATAAAGCCACATTCTAATGTTTTGTAACGAAAACATCCTATAACAAAAAGATCAAGAGAGTTCTAAATCAAAAAGTCCAAAATATTGCGTGACTCAATTCAATATAACAACACAAATAATGGATGAAATAATAGGTATATATCAACAAAAATAATCAACATACAAACAAAATCATTATAGTAGAATAATTTGTAAAAGACCATACTCTCTCCGCATCAATTTAGTTGTCACATTTTTTTATTTGGCAAATTCATATCAATTGTCACATTTTCTTTTTTATCAATATTTTTTACCTAAAAACCTCATGTTCAGCTGTTCACACAAGTAAATACTAAAATAGCCCAATTTTACTATTTATAATATTCTAACTACCACATTTACAATTAATTTAATCAATTAAAATACGCAACAACCACATTTTTAATGGACCCCACAACACCCTTAATAACCGTGTCCAAGCAAATGAGACAACTAAATTAATTCAGATGAAGTATTTTTTTATCTGTATAAATCAATGCCTTAAATATGTAATCTTTTATAATTTAAATATCTAATCATTATTATATCCAGTATATCGCGCTCATAGAAAACACGAAAAAATTTCAAAATGTTTCACATGTTTTGGTCATTCTAAAATGTAACCCGCCCTTCTTTCAAAACTCAAAACATTCCAAAATCCAAAACCTCCTTTTCCATTTCCCTCCATCCCCAATTCCCGCCTTTCCTTTATTTTCCACACTCCATTATAAAACCCTAGTTTTCTTCAATCTCAATTCCCAATTCCCAAATCCCATAAACCCTTCTTCTTTTTCCTCAATTCATCTTCATCCCACTTTCAATTTCTACCCAAAAAATGAAAAGGAGGGTCCGATTCCACTCAATTCGGACTCAGCGGTGTAACAAGTACTTAAAACCTGGTGCTTTGGCTCGATTAAGGGATTCCAGGATCCAATCCCATGTCCGCGTCAAATCAGTGATTCCTTTAGTAATTCAATCTATAAGTGCCCAACAGGAGAATTCGCCGAATACCCAGATCGAGATACTGATGCCTGAGTTCCCGGGTTCGGATCGTGGGCCGAAGTGTTTCGGTAGGAAGAAACTTGTTGCTGCTAAAAATTATTTCATTAATAGTCTTGATAGTACCCCTGGTTCAGATGATAATGATTCTTTCATTAGTATCGTAAACCCTAATTTACTTGTTCATTGAATAAAACAGTATTTTGTTAGGGTTTTGGATTTGATGTAAAATGATGGTTGTATTTATGTGAAAGAAATAGTGAAAATAAAATACTAATTTTTCATATATTCTGATTTATTCGTATTTAATTGGATCTGGGTTGGATCTCTTCCAACATATTTATGGCTCAATTTATTCGTTTCATTAAATTATGTCCAAATTTAAGTGTTAATTGCAGTGAAAAGAAGTGGATTGTGCTGCATTGGTGCTAAAATCAGTTATTAATATTGTAGTATTATTGGATTGGAAATCAAAATAAATGGATAAATATACTTCATTAAGACGATCATTAAACTGATCTATTAATGGATTAAGACTTTGGTATTGTTGTTTGTCATATGCGGCTAAATAAACAATTTATACATAAGTAGTAAAGATTAATTCAGCTGAAAATTTGCTTCAAAATTCAAATGTATTACTCATTAGATTGTTTATTCATGTGAAGTTGTAGACGATGCTTGCTACAAAGGGTCAACTGTTACTTGTTAAGGAACTTTGATCTCATAATGTGCTTATTTTAGTGTTGGTTATTTCCTGTTATGTGCTTGATCTAACACTAACTGATTCCGCGAGTGATTGTTGGCTAAAACTGTTGGCTGGTTTGTCCAACTGGAGCGATTGCTAGTGTGTGCACATTGGTATTTTGCTTACTTCTGATGGCTGGAGATGTAGTTGTTATTGATGGAAAAAGGGTCATATGATTCGCTAATTTCGCAAAGTGTAAATAGGAAAAGCGAATTATGATAGGTTTTAGACTATTTTTTGGTCATTTTTTGAGCCAATTGCGATTCTAGCAGTTAGCATCGTTTTTTTTTACCCAGCTTTTAGATTTGTCAAGGGATAGATGAACTGGTTGTATACCCTTGTAGGTACTAATCTTCAATTGAGTATTCGTCTGCGATAAATCGTTCTGAAAATTAAATGCTTATTAGCTCAGTGTTAACTTGCAGTGTTAACTTGCACAAGTGATATATGGACTTGTGTTATTGAGAAAGTTAAGTGGTTATTTGACTAACTGCCAGCTCTTGTGCCTTTTCTTTGCTTGCGGAGCTTTCTGTTCGATGAAAATAGAAAACGTCTGATGCTGTCGAATGCGATTATTTCACTGACATTGCTTGATCCTGTATATTTGCCCTGAATCCTGATGCAATTTGTCATGTAGATCGCAGCAACATACTTTGTTCTGTTTTCCGAGGTACTTCAGGGGATAAGACTTAAGAGCGACTCATTTAAGTATTACGTTAATTTGGTTTAGAAACCCGAACCATCTTCACATCCATGTTCAAGCTGTTATGCCTTACTAAACCAAGGTTGAATCTGCTATTTTAGCAATGTAGCTCATTCTGTCCCGCCTTAAAGCTGGTGTCCATTTCGCGGTATGGGACTATCACTCTTGATCTATCGGTGTTGGGGTCATCATAGTTCTTTTGTTGTGCATTGTTCGCAGGTACAGATGCGGGTTTTTGGACGGCGATCCAAGAATCTAGCATTTGTAATTACTTTGACATAGTACCGATTTCATACAGCAGCATCGTTAAGGCTCAAAAGGTAACATATTCTTCTGCGTGCTCAATTTACATCAGTTATTTATGAGATGCAATTAAGGGTTGAACAATCTCACTTGGGTGTGTATTGTTGGGATGACTTTCCAAGTTGGATGAATAAAAGATAACATCCTAATAGGAAAACCTAAATACAAAAATGTTCTATTAAGTGTTAATTGTCATTCTTCATGTAAAGATCCAAGAAAGATCCATGGATTTGTCTTATATCGATGAATTAAAGATGATGTGCACACTTTATAAGTCATTGGAGCCGTTCCTTCCATTGCCCTACGGTTTTGGAATGGTATCTCTGCGGCTTATGTAGAGTGTGCACCCCGTGTGTCTCCGATAACATGCTGACGTTAACAATGAGTATAGCTCAATTCAACATGTATGTCGACTCATATTCTTCATATATTTGTATCATCATCGTCATACCCAATATCCCGCTCAGGGCAGGATCTGAGTGAGGTAAGTTGACAAACAATTCATACCCGTACTCCCTTTAAGGAAGGACTAGAGGAAAGGGATCTATATTACATTATTACCTAAATGCAGTCATGGATCTCTACTTTGATTATACTAATAATGTCACTCCTTCACTAATCGAACTTAGAACCGGCAAGTAAACTTACTGTAGCAAATTCAAATAGACAGAGAAAATATTTTGACGGTGTGCAGGCCGTGTACTAAGGTGCTTTCAAGTGTCCAATCTAAAAGAGGAGAAATTCTTATTGTCTTCCTCTTCTAGTACAATCACAAGTTTGTTCCAATAACTCAACTTGCTTAATCTACCAAGGTACCTTGTATTTGGTATTTTGGCTGGATCTTAGAGACAGGTACACTTAAGTGTGTTTTTAGTTTAAATCTTTTTGTTTTCACCGACATGAGTAAGTTGCGTATATTAGGTCGCGTGAATTCTGTCTATTTGAGACTCAATCAATGTTGTTGTAAAATGAATACATACGAACATTACCCTGATACCATTAATGACTCACACTTTTTGGGGATCAAATGTAAGCAACCGTTAGTGATAACACTAATAAAAGGCTGTTTTTTTTAAAATAATACCTGATTTATTATTAAAGACTCATACGACATCTACAAAATTAACAAGTACTCCCATAACAACTTCAACCAAATATAATTTAAAATTAACAAAACTACGATCGTTGTGTATGAGATCTGACAATTCTAAAGATTGTTCTGATTAACTTTATTAATTAATATTATACAATTTCACATAAGAAGAACACATGATTTAATTACCATTTTAAAGGTTATTATTCATTTAATTTACATGCACTTTCTTTATTGATGCATACAATCTCAAGTACTATCTATTGTGAACGATCACTTCAACGTACAAGTCTTTGTTTACTTGAGTATTTTTGTTTCTTGTTCGGTAGACTTTAATTGACTATTATGAATTTGACACTTTCTAGTGAGTATGTATCATATGATTTTTAGTTGCATCTCTATGTTATATCATCATTATATTCAGTGTATTTCGTTCATAAAAATCTATGATCAGGGTCTGGAGAGGAAAAACGTCGAAAACTCATATCTATAGAAGAGAGTGCGATCAAAGAGTCTGTTATATAAAATAGTAATATTTATTTTAAAAATATAAAACCTTTTTAAGTCAAATAGTGTTATTCTAGAGAGACGAAGGAAATATTAGTTAGTAAAAGTATAAAAAGTAAATAATTTGAATCTGCTTCAATATTATTTCTAAAACATACTTTTTAATATTTTTAAGGTAATAACCTTTCTTGAAGCTCCTATATTAAAATTGTGACATTATAATCAACTTATCTATAACTAATACTAAAACAAAACACAGCTTATGTCATCATTTTTTAAAATTGCTTACGTGTCACTTTCTCAATAAAAAATTTCCCTCTAAAACACAATGATGATGTCATTGTATTTATTACTGACATTCATAGCTTTGACTTTTTTATTTTCTAAGTATGACTAATATTATCAATATTGATTTATTTTTACTTTTTAGGTCATATCATTTAATATATGATAATTAAAATCATACTATATATTATTTTATTTTCTTTCAATTATTTATAAAAGCTTTATAATGTTATAGGATATTTTGAGATGGTTAAAATATAAATCCATCAATTTTTTATTTTTTTATTTAAATAAATATATCAAAAATTTAATAAAATCGTGCATCGCACGGGCATTATCTAGTTATTGAAATAAAGTGAAATCTTATTTGTTTCTTTTTTAGTTAAAAATTATTATTATTAATAATTTTTTATAATTTTTAGGAGTAATTATAATTATTTTTAATTAAAGATGTTAAGACTTAACATAGATAGAGCAAATACTACCCTGCACCCTGCAGGGCCGTCTCATTTATTTTTGGGTCTCAGAGCAAAAGAGAAAAAAGGTTTCTAAAAACTTAAGGCATAATGAATAATATAATACATCTTTTATTTTTTTTATTGTTGATATTAAACTATTTCATAAAAAGTACTAAATACTCTCATATTACTTAGCAAAAAATATAAGTTAAATTTATATTTAATGCAAATCAATATCACTTACTGCGTTAAAAATATCACTTATATACATAAAAATAAGTCTTTTAAGCCCTAAAAAATTCGGGTTCTTGAGCAGTAGCTCACTTTACTCTTGCTAATCGACGGTCATGCTACCCTGTCCCTCTAAGAGCCGCCTTTTTATGGGGGTATCATGATACAAATGAATCTAGTCACATCCACATGGTTACAATATCTGGATTCTGGTGGATTCTTTTGATTTTTGCTGATTTTTAATCTTCTTTTTATTTAAAAAAAAAAACTGAAGTGGACAAAAATATCTGTAATTTAATTGGGTCTTCAGTTTTCTTCCCTCAGTAATTATCTTCCTGCTGTGAAATACTTCGTGCATTGAACTTTCCTGTATAAATCAGGGCGGCTTCTTGCCTTATAAATTAGTTCACATGTTTTTATTTTCTACTATAAGAAAAATAAAGTATATGATATTTCTGTCTTTTTGAGTTTATTATCGAAAAGAAATATAAATTATTAGAAAAGCAAATATAGGAAGGAACTAAGAAAATGCTCATACTTTAGTATTTTATTAAGGAAAAATTACTTAGAATAATTCAATCTATCCGTGATTATTTTAGGATAATCCTAACTATTAATTAACCATGAATAATCCCAACTTTAACGGCCCATTTGGTAGGTGGTAATATATTGTGTCAATGGGAATGAAAAACTAGTGTAATTTTGGTTAAAAAATCTTTTGGCTATCTTAATGTTCATGCTTGATAACCTTCAATCATCTCATTTTGTTCATAAAATTCATTTTAATGCATTACCAATGAGAGAGGTGGTATTAGGAGGTAATGGAAATCTGTGAACAAAAAAACCTTTTTGTGATCAAAGTTTCATTACCATGGGAATGACATGAAAGTTTTGATGAAATTTTACACTATAAACCATTCTCATTACCAACATTTAATGCCACTAACCAAACAGGCCGTAAGGAGTATTTTCCTAGAGTAAACTTGGTAACCCGATGACCTGTGCCGTGACTTGAGTTTGTCTTGTATGAGATGGGGTCAATGAAAAAAATGACGGCTGTCTTTGTATTTATCCCTGTAAGCCAATTTGAAAATTAAGGCACAAAACTAAACAAGATTCACCCTCTAATCTGTAGATCATAAACAAAACTTTCATACTTATACTATATGCCTATTTGCTACTTAAATATTTACTCCAATCTAATAATTTAATTAATTATAAATTAACTTTTGGAATTTCTTGGGTGTGTAATGTGTATATATCTTTTTTCCTACCTGTATTAGATTCTAATTGTTTAGCTGGAAAATCCTTAAAATTTGTATTTAAGGGCAGAAAACTAATTTTTGGTCTAAACCCAGAAAAAAAAATGGAAAATAAGTATTGGAGGGCTTATAGAAGTGAAGAATTCCAGGAGGAAGATATCTGGGAAGTGATCAAACATGAAGATGATTCTGGGTTTAAGAAAAAAGAAAATCCCGACTCGGACCCTGCCTTGTGTGGGATACCGGGAAGGTCCTTTGATCATCTAAGCTCGCCTCGTACGATCTCGAAACGGGTTCCTAGTGCTGCAAGAATGATTCCAGGACTCAGAAAACATCAGCAAATTGATGAAAATGTGCACATAATGCAGAGTTCTGCCCCTGTTAATATCCCTGATTGGTCTAAAATCTATGGTTGTTGTTCTTCATCATCATTTGATCATGATCATCATGATCATCATGATGATGGTGATGATGATGATGATGATGATGGTAAGGATGGTAAGTTGCCACCTCATGAATGGTTGGCTAAGAAGTTTGCAAAGAATCAGATTTCTTCATTTTCTGTTTGTGAAGGTGTTGGAAGGACCCTTAAAGGTAGAGATCTTAGTAGGGTAAGGAATGCTGTTTTGTCTAAAACTGGTTTTCTCTGATTAAACTTTTGGTTGAGTTGGTCGGTATCAGGCTTTGTGTCGTGGGTTCCAATCTCATCTAGTTATCATGTTACGTACGTGTCGACGTTGGAAGTTGGGTCCTCAACCGTCTATTTCACGAAAGTTTTTAGTTGAGTTGGTCGGGTAGTCAGGACGTTGGGAGTCAGGTCCTCAAACATTAGTTTGAGGAAAATTGCTTAGTTGGGATGGTTGGTGCTCTCGACTTCTTCTTACGTAACAGTCGTGTGTTGCATCCATACTTTAGTTCAACGGGCTTTTCAAACATGAAAAGTTGTTAGTTTGTAGTTTTCTATCAAGTTCATAGGAGCAATAGTTTATTGAGTGTTATGTACAATATAGTTGGATAGATTTTGGTACATTTCTATAAGCTGGATGCTATAAATTAAATTGTAAATTAAATATATGTGCAAGATTTAGTTGCTACTTGTTTCTTTTAAAGCACATCTTGTTTCCCATTTATGAGTTATACATTTATTCCGTTTATATATTGTAATAGAGTAATATACTTTCTCATTTCCATTAAGTTTGATAGAATTATCTCAAAAGTTTTCAAATTTAAGTTATAAGAGCATCAAGTTTAAATGACAGAGAAAGTATGTTCTAATGTAAGAGGGTATTAGATTGGTATTAGTCTTTCTGTCTCTTTTGAAGTTAACTCTATGTTGGGCGTGTTGGATGTATCAATTTAAGTAGCCGTTGTTTGATGAGGCAAAAAGACCATTTTTGAAAAATGCCACAATTTAGTAAACTAACAACTTAAGTAGTATTTAGTGTCGCAAATAATTTTCAAAACGTCACAACTTGTAGTCTTCTAGAATTAAAAGTAGTTGTTTATAATTTTCATTATCTTTTTCTCTAATAAATTAAATTCTAATAGCTATCATAATTATCTTTATTTACTCAAAATTAGACAATTAAGTATCCCATTTTTTTTTTTTGGAAATCAGTATCCAATTATAATTGTACATCTAACCACAACTACTACTATCTAGACAATTAAGAGGTACTTGCATAGTTACCTTGCACCAAATGTTCATATTTTCTTAAAAATATTATTTTCCCTATAATTAAAAATCAATAGCTATTCTTGTGAAAGACCGTCTTAAAAAGAGACGACTTTTAGTAAGAACCCCTAATTTTTATTTTCTCTTTAATTTGTATTAATTGGGCTATTTATCCCCTATGTTTGATGCGTCTTTCAAAAAACACAAATTCTTACTTGAGACCGTCTATACAATAGACGTCTTATAAATTTTTAAAAAATGATTGGTGGTTTTGTAAGTTAAAAGGGAGATATGAGCTGGATTCTTGAGAGATGTCTATACTATAGACGGTCTCTCAAGAGAGAACCTATTCAAAAAAAACTGTCTCTCACAATAATTTGCGCAAAATCAAAACTATGAACCGGCAGGTGTGTTGGGCTGTTGGCCCGTGAAGCGAAAGGCAACAAATTCTCAACCACAGAAATTGTGAGTCTGTAACTGATAGTGGGCCAACATCAAATCCTTTTTATGGATATCATTTATCCATGGCCCATACCTATGGGCCATGACCCATGGGTCATGAATTTGGGCCTTGTCTTTTGGAGCCCATGAACTGTAGAACGTACCCAGCATTTATTAAGTTCAATAATTATGGAAATGCTGAGAGGCCCATATTATTAAGACGTTTTAATTTTTTTGGGTCCATCATCTTGAAAGGTTTCAGCATGTTTTTCCGAAACAGCTACTTTTGTGAGAAACCGTCTTTTAAAGAGATGATCTCAAAACAAAAGGCCCATGTTTTTATTTTCTCTTTAATTTTGTAATAATTGGGCTATTTAGCCCATATATCTAATGCGTCTTTAGGAAAGAATGTCTTCCACAAGAATTTCTGTTTCCGAAAAAGACTAAAAGATCCTTTACAAATAAATAAAATGAATTTTTTTTTTTTTTTCTGTAGTTGATGAGGATGAAAGTACGAAACCATTCAGAAGAATGAGAGGAAAAACCTTTAATAATTACGCTAATTCATGATTATCAATACTTTTTATTTTATTTTTCTTTTACTTTGAGACAAGGTGATTTAATAAAAATATCGTTGTTTGCTCGTTCGGAAGTGAATTGCGCTCATCTAAAACACCCCATTATTTGTGTTTTCTTGTTTCTTAAAATCTCATTCGATCCCTTAATTAAGTTTCCCTATATTTGTATATGGTATTTGCTCTATTAGAGTATTTTTTATGCCAATATATATTAGCTTGTATCTCGGTGCATCATCATCATCATACCCAATATATCCCGGCTATAAAAAACTATGGTCAGAGTCTGAAGAGCTTGTATCTCGGTGCAATTATCAAAATTTTCCCAATGTTATACCTACAAGCTAAGAGTCACACAAATACTTCTTCATCACTTATTTTTGCTACATTTATATTAAAATCTCTCATGTAAAAACCATAATATAGTAAAATAACTAAGATAAATTACTCAAACCAATTTGAAAAGTACATTGATCCTAAATCATTGAAAGCCACTTTAATAAATTTGACCCAATTTTTTTTCAATCTCTCCACTAAATTTATTTTATTTTTATTTTTGACTATGACTTAGATTTTTTCTTTAATTATCATTACACATTTAACTTTTTTTTCATTCCATTCACAGATTTCTCGTACTTTTTCATAATACTTCCTCCGTATTCAATTATTTGCAACTTTGGGGTCTTTCACGGACTCCTAGGCAAAACTTTTAGTAGTGTATTAAAATAGATTAATGAGGTTAATGGGGTGGGATTATAGTATTATAATATTAAAAAGTAAGAGAGAATATTAAAAAGTATGAGAGAGAGTATTAAAAAGTAAGAGAGAGTATAAAAAAGTAAGAGAGAGATAATAAAAAAGTAATAAAAAACTTTCTATAAATAGAAAAAAAAGAAAGTTGCAAATAATAGAATACACCATTTTTAGTAAAAGTTGCAAATAACCAAATACGGAGGAAGTATATCACTTTACTCATTTTTCTTAATTTAACTGTTTTGAAAGGCGGTTTATTTGAGAGACCATCTCTAATTAGCTGAGCTCATTACTATTTTTTTAGTTTAATAAGCTTTAATCAGTTAGACTTGAGAGACGTCTCTCAAAAAGATGATCTCTCAAAAGACCGACTATTTTTAAGTTTTCAGTCAATTACTTTTAAGACAAATTTAACGGAACAGATAGATTATTTTAAAATCAAAGTGGAATGGAATAAGTAAAACCCAATCAATCAATGAATTAATCATAAAGGTGTACTAAGGCGTAGGTATGTTACAATCAAAGAATAATACTCCTTGTAGACTGTGCGATTCCATGTGCTTCTCTTCATGCTTTGTTTCACTAGCATGTGCATTATCAAATATTTTTTGATTGCTTAAGTATAGGTGGCCAAATATTAGCTAGCCAAGAACAATTCAGGCAGATTTTCGGCATGTTCAACAAGTTTGATCGTACAAGAGGTAAAGGTAAAGGTAAAGGACCTTTTTGGTATCTCGCACAAGGCAGGGTTCGAGTGGGGTTTTTTTTTCTTTTTCTTGAAAGATGCGGATAAATCATACTCGTACTCCCAAGGAGGCGGTAAAGAGAGATGCGCGCAGTCAAGAAACCCCTCAATTGATACCTGCGTCCAGTAGAGGTTGAACCCCAAACCTTTGACCGTACAACGTACATTCCAAAAATTCAGGAGTCTCAATATTAAATTACGTTGTATAAAAAATTATAATTTTTAAAATTGCACAGGACCTCTGAAAAAATTTTCAATTTTTGCTCAGCCCCCGCTCTTAAATCAACCCGACTACTCGAATATAAGTTGAATCGAATATCAACTGAAATTGATAAATAATTAATCGGTAAAGATGCATAACCTCAATGTAAAGAGCGTAATCGAATTAAATTATAAATAATTAATTCGGCAATAAGAGATTAGATGAATATTTTTTCTTTTTCGTAGTTAAACCATAACTATTTTTTAAAAGATAAACGTAACTATTATATTTTTAATGACTATTTAGCGATGAAAATGCTAGCTCTAATTAAAAATTTTCAATTACGTATACTCTAGTAACTCTACTACTAACTAATTAGTTGACATGACATTAAAAGAGGTTGAATATTCTTCAAAAAAAAAGAGGTTGAATATTGACTTTTAATAGTAATTAGTTAACCGTTGACTTTTATGGTAGAAATCAAGTCAATTAAATAAGTTGAATCGAATCCTATTTTCGAGCAGAATATTAGATTGTTGTTGATGATAATAGATAGGCCGAGGTAAGAGGTGAGATAGAGGGGAACAAAATTGAACAAATGACTTTACTTCAGTATGGCAATAAATTATTCAATTGAGACAAAATTCGATTTTCTAATAGGTTTAATTAAGATTCAATTAATTAAGAGCTACTGTTATACTTCTTCTGTTCCACTATACTTACTACATTTGACTTTTTACGCAATTTAATGTGTTATTTTGATAATTTATATATTGAATTATACACAACTAAAAATTACAAAAAATTGATATTATAAAAGTATGCGATAAGACGATTCAACCAAAATCTCACCTGACTATATTTTTTCTTACACATTAGCCGCAATATTATAAAATAAACTTGAACGATAAATAGTGTCAATAATCGTTAGAAAGCGAGTATCTCAGATCGGAGGAAGTTTTCAATGAAACAATCTCATAACAACGAACCCATATACTAAGCATTGTATTAATTGGGCTATTCAGTCCACATATTGTAAATTTAACCGCTTTCCTCTAGTATTCTCCTCAAGAGAGCACGTGTATAGATTGTTCGTCACCTTTCCTCACCCAGACCCTGTTTTCGAACAGGATATTGAGTTGATGATAATGATGATTCAGTTCATATATAAACGTTTCACAGTGAGAACATCTCATGCAAGAATTTGTAGTAACTAATTATGTAATTAATTTTATTCCTAGTACCTATTAATCATGTCATGTACTGCCCAACATACTTGGGTGGCAGAAACCATCTTCATGTTATGGCTTTTGAATCTAACATTGATTTAATCCCCTGCTCCAATCATTATTTTTTAGATCTAGAATACATCTTTTATTCAAAAATGTAAATTTATTTTTTTTTATTTTTGTTAAGTGTACTGAAAAATTGAATTTTGTCTCAATTAAAAATAAATATCACTTATTAAATTAAAAACTTATACGTTCGATTTTCACCTTAAAAAAGCTTTTGACATGCATTTATTATCATCATCATCACCCTACCCAGTGTTTCCCGTCCATAGAGATTTGACATACATTTATTATGGCTAATTATTGTTATATTAATTATTTAGTATTATATTAAGTTGATCGCTCTATAATTCTTCAAAAGCTCTCATTGTTTAATACATGATTCAAAAAAAAGATGAAGTAATTTATTTAAGTAATTACACAAATTCTTGCTATAGATCGTCTATAGTATAGACAGGTAAATATGGGTCATCCCATTTTGCAAAATAAGTAACTGATTAGTCATCAGCCTTATTTTCAAATTCAAAATCATTGGACTGGGCTGTTGAGTGAGCCGTCTTTGCCATAGACGGTCTCTCAATAGACCTTCTGAATCAATTAAGCATTATTGTCATAAATTATTGTAATACTAGTGTAATACCCGTGCAATGCACGAGAATATTTAAATTTTCATATATATAGTAATTTAATAATTTTGATAATTTTTTCTTAGCATAATTATTAATTATTTAGATATAAAAAAAGTATTTCACAATTAGATTAAAAAATTACGTACTTGATCAAAGTAGATAATTCAAAATTAATCCCACATGAATTATATGTAAATATAATGAAGAGTTAAAGTCTAATATATTTGAATGGTGAAAATAAGTACTCCCTCCGTTCCTTTATGTTCTTCCACCTTACTATAACGGGTAGTTTCAAAAGTTATTCCACTTTAGAATACTTTTTATTTTTGGAAAATTTTCATCTCACTTTTACCCCCCACTTTCCTTACTTCACATTACTATTTAATTATTTTCTCTCTCATATTTTCAATACAATCATTACTTTACATTATATATATTTAATTATTTTTTCTCTCATAATTCCAATACAATTATTACTTTTCACTACTACTTCCTCCGTTCCAAAATACTTGCAACACTTACCTTATTTGGCTGTTTCACAATACTTGCACCATTACTATATTTGGCAAAGAATAATCTTATTATATTATCACTTTATTCCTACTCCACATATCACCATCAATCATATATCATCTCATTAATCATTTAATATACCCACAAGGCCACAACCAATACCTACCTTCCATTAATTAATTTTTTATTTCAATTATTTTATTATCACTTTATTCCTACCACACATATCACCATCAATCATATATCATCAGACCTGATGTGACAGCCCTTAATTCTTGTGCCAAGAGGGTGTGGTGCAACTAAATTGGAACGGAGGAAGTATATAATTAAAATAATACCCACTACTACTAAAGATTCCATTTTTCTTAATCTTTGTGAAAAACCCAAATAGGAAGATCAAATAGGAACGGAAGGAGTAATAAATATAAGGGATAGGTAAGGATGTTTTCTACTAATAATTTATTTTTTTTTTTTGAAGATTATACTAATAATTTAATCAAAGCTAAAAATTAGCAATGAAAATTTAAAGTAAATGATAATTGAGCTAATAACAAAAAAAAATTAATTCAGGAATATAATTTAAAATGACACGTGGCAAATAATTAGAAATCCTCAACTTTCATTCTAAATATGCCACGTGTCAAAGTGGTTTTTCAATTACTTTATTGTATGATATGCTTCATTTAGGCTAAATTAGAATTAGAAAAACAAATAATTAATCAACTATAAATTTTTTTGAATATTAATCAAGTATAAATTAAAAAGAAAAATAAATAATGAAGAGGTTCACGTTTGATGCACGTGCAGCATGTGTGTTTGGCATTGTTGAACATGAGTTGTTTGGTTGTAGTAAGAAAGCAACAAATGTTTCAATTATTATACTACCTTTTTCTTTCTACAAGCCACAACAATATTTAGCTTTCACTTAATTTCAATTATTAATTATTAATTATTAATTAAAAAAATATTAATTATTAATTATTAATTATTAATTATTAATTTGAAGTAATTGATTATTAATTATTGAAATTCAATTGTATGCCCTAATTACAAACTAAATATTAATCCTTTAATTTTAAGGAAAATTTGCCAAGAATAATCTCAACTATCAGTACTTGTTCGCCAAAAATAATCCCAACTATCGATTATTTGTTAATAATCCTAACTATTCATCGAATTTGCTCAAAACAGTCCCAAAATATTTAAAGTATATTATAATGTTACAATACATTTTCTCTTGAATTATTTTTCTTGAAGTGGAAAATTTTGAACCTTTTGATATAATAAAGGGCCCCATTTAAAAAAAATCGTAAAAACAAATAGGTCCTCTAAAATTTTTAATCCGCCCCTGTCAACATTGAAATAACGAATATTAAGAGAGAGAGCAATCAATGATACGAAAATTTTATTCAGATGTACGTGATCCTTCAATTTCTCGCAACGAGGATAATTTTAAATCTTATAGAGAAGATAAATCATTAAATGCATGCACCAATCACCATATAAGATATAAGATGTAATAAATTAAATGAAAAATTATCTACAATAAATAATTTTACCTGTTGATTAATCATTAATAATTCCAACTTTGAAGGGTATTTGTCTAGAGTAATCTTGGGTGACCTGAGAACTGCTATAGTAGATAATCACAAAAAAAAGTAAACAGAAAATTAATTTAAAATTAGAGAAAAATATTAAAATTTTACATAAAAATTTTCTAAATAATTGTTGAAGCGTCCAGGTGTTATCCACATCGGAGAAAGAGAAGAGTATACATTACTCTATCAACCCAATGACTAACTCCTACTATTTCCAATTGGTTTTAGTGGTGAACCTTTTTTTTGGGTTATGAGTAAACTACTTCTTCTCCTCCCTATCTGGGTTGCCCATGCCCATTTTCTAATTCTATCAATAATAAAAAAATCATAAATTTTTTTTTTGATATTTTTTTAACATTTTTTTCGATATTTATTTTAATTTATCTTTCTTTAAATAAAACTTATTATAGCAAATCATCCAGTCACTGTATATACTCTAGAAAATACCTTTAAAATTGAAATTATTCATGGTTAATCAATAGATGAAATTATTATAAAAAAAACACAAATAAATTAAATTATCCTAACTAATTTTTCCTAAATTAAATGGCAATAGGTGAAAATGTGAAAGTTGAAGATCCAAGATAAAGGGAGAAGAAGATTTGTAGTTAGTTGCATAACCTGCAAGTTGATAAACCAACGTACCCAAACCGTAAAGGAACCGCCTTTATTTTAATGAGTTCCCAAAACATTTCAACCAACAACCCTACGGTGTAAGCTACATTTTTCATTTTTGTAGTACCCCTCTTTTATTTATTTATTGTACATAAAAAAGATAAATTCACATGTGAATTTCTGGTTCATACTTCATACTTCCCCACCGCATTTTACAATATTTATATTATTATTCATCATCATCTATACTTAGTGTATCCCGTTTATAGAAAACTATATTCAGGATCTGAGGAGAGAAGAATGACGGCAGCTCATACCCATAAAGAAGAGTGCGATTAGAGAATCCCCCGGTTCGAGAAAGGTCTTCCTAAAGAGACGAACTTGCAATTTATTATTACATATTAATTAATTAATTAATATTCGGAGCTGGGGACTCCTTTTGGCCGTGCTCTCCTTTACGGGTATGAGTTGCCGCCGTCCTTCCCTCCCCAGACCCTGCCCATAGTTTTCTATGAGCGGGATATACTGGGTAGAATGATGATGATGAAGAATTAATTAATTAATGTGGGTTATTTGTAGGAGAGTAACAAATAAATTAATGATGTGTTTAACAAATGGTAATTGGTAAAAATGTAGAAGATTTGACAAGCTAGAGTATTGGTGATTATTGATCAATTTGTTAGCTGTTTAAGCTAATTGTTTTGTTTTTCAACGCTAGGTATAGAAATACTTGTAAACTGTTAATACATTGTTTATTAGAGAAAAAAAAATAAGTTTTAAAAAAAAGTTATTTATGGTAGTTTTTTGAATTGACTTGAAATTTAACTTTTTCAAATATGGTAAAAAAAACTTTTCAGCTTATTTAAAATTAAAGTCATTTATAAAATATTTTTTAACTGTTTGACTTATAAAAAATCATTAGCCAAATACATCCCTAAAAGGAGTAAATGAAAAAACTAGAAATGAGAGTGGGAGAGAATTTGGAAATGTAGCATAATAAACACTAAATAGGGTGATCTTAAATCGAAAATGCAATGTACTATATTTGTTCCTTTAATTATGTTATGATGGAAAATTAAGTCTTGTCTCAATTGGAGTATATATCACTTTTCTGGCAAATAAGGTATTAGGTTTAATTTTTGCTTTCCTACTCCTTTAGCCATCAACCTACTCCCTTAAAAACCAATTTTGCTAGGATCGTGAAAAACACATAACGTAAAGAATATATTCCATCCATAACTTATGTTTTATTTGAATTATTATTACATGACAGACTAGAAAAAAAATAACATCAGGTGAAAATCGAATTCATAACCTCTCTACGATCATATCCTCATCAATGGGATATTAATTATTAATTAATGAATTATAATTAGGGATATTCTACCTGGTAAGCACCAGGTATAACGAATTTCACAAATTAGCTAATCTTATTTGCAATTCTACCAATGCAATGTACTATATTTGTTTCTTTAATTATGTTATGATTGAAAATTAAGTCTTGTCTCAATTGGAGCATATATCACTTTTCTCATAATAAGGAATTATATTTGATTCTTGCTTTCCTTCACCTTTAACCATTTCTTCCCTTCAAACCACTCCCTCGAAAACCAGCTTTGCTATGATCGTGAAAAACACATAACGTAAGGAATATATTCCATCAACGACTTATGTTTTGTTTGAATTACTACATAATAGACTAGAAAAAAAATAACATCAGATAAAAATCGAATTCATAACTTGTACGATCAGATCCTCATCAATGAGATATTATTAATTATTAATCAATGAATTATAAATAAATAAATATTGGCCACCAATTTCCCCCTTGTATAAAAGCATATTTATTTATCAAGCATTGATTTGAAAATTACTCAAGAGTCAAGAAACAGTTATAAAGTTTGGTGGGTCGTCTTCTAAAGACACTTCTTCCCCATCTTCCACTAGAAAGGGACTGCCCCAACGCACAAGCATTTGTTCCCAATTCCCATTTCTATTTCTATAATATAATACTCTTTTTTCTCTCTTCTCTGCCCAATAACCGACATTTTCAGTAAAGAATCCTTCATTTTAATTTCAATTCTTGCAGATTTAATTAATTCTAGATTGGGTTTTGGGATTCAACAACTTTTGTTGTTACTCTGAACTTCCATTCTTTACCCATAAACACTCTTAAATTTTGATGGGTTCTTCTTAAATTTGCTCAATTTTGATCAGATTTTAATTTCTGGGTTTTAAATAAGTTTTGGGGGAGATGGGTTCTTCTTAAAATTGTGTAATTTTGATGGGTTTTTGATTTCTGGGGTTTCAAAGATTGGCAGAAAACCGGAAGAACAGCAACCAAGAAAAAATAGATCAGATTTTAGAAAATGAAGAACAAAGGATTTGATTTTGCACCAAAGAATGTAGTTTCTAAGAAATTAACACTTTTACTTTGCATTGGGTGTTTTTGTGCTGGCATGTTATTCACTACCAGGTTATTACTTTTTCTTGTTTTTATCAATTATTGATTAATGTCTGTATTTGGGTATTTTTGATTATACAATTATTGGTGAGAATTTTACCAAATTGATGGGTTTTATGATGTGGGTTGGTGTAATTTTTTTGGAATTTGTGATTTGATTGTTAAATTATTGGCTGAATTTTTGTCATCCAAGCTTTAATTGCATTACTATAACTGATTGTTGATTGCATATTTGTTGGAATTGGATTAAATTGCTGATTTTTTGACTTTCAAGTAGGTTGCTGACATAGTAGTTCCACCTGGTTCCATAAATTTTGATTTCATATGTCACTTCTACAAATGGATTTATTCTTACTTCTATATAGTTATTATAACCAAATTTATCATCATCATACCCAATATATCCCGCTCATAGGAACTACTATTAGAGGGTCTGGGGAGGGAAGGAAGGCAGCAAATTATACCCATAAAGGAAAGTAAGTCCAAAGAGTAGGGATGGCAATTCAGTCCGAATCCGACCCTAGTCCGACTTGATCCGAGGAAAATAATCCGATTCGAGTCCGAGGAATAAGACATCCGACTCCGACTCCGACTTTACACTCCGAGTCCGAGTTAGAGACGGACCGGAGGTGGACCTTATTTAAAATCCGAGACTCCGACCCGACTCCGACCCTGAAGGACATCCGACTTTGAATTTGACTTTAACACTAAAATTTTGTTTTCATTAAAACACTAGACGTGACTAATTCAAGTTCTTTCTTATACTAATTGTAATTTTCTATTTTGAAAAAGTATTTGGTATTTTTATTTAGATTAATGAATCAAGATAAGACAAATGAAATCAAGAGAAATAGAATACGCCAAATCAAAATACGAGAAAACTTTGTTAAATTTTAGTAGTATGATTATTTTTGTTGTTAAAATTGAATTCAAATTAAAGTACATATTTATTTGTTAAATTGTATATGAAAAATATATTTTGTTAATTTTGTATGCTTTAAAAATCATTAGTACAATATCACAACGATACTGTTTGATAATAATCCGACTCTGCATCCGACTCCGTTGGAGATCCGAGAATCCGAGTCGGGGCAAACTTGGAGTATGCATAATCCGAGCCCGAGTGGAGGTGGACTGAAAATAAAGTCCGACTATTATCCGGAGCAAAGTCGGAGTATGTATAATCCGAGCCGAGTCCGACCCATTTCCATTCCTACCAAAGAGTCCCTCGGATCCATAATGAATCCTCAGAAAATATAATTGAATTTATACTGTTGAAAAGTAACTGAATTTAGCTGTCCTGGATCATATAAGGTTATTAATTCATGTTTAATCTCTTAAGGTTTTAATTCTTGTTATGGGGCACCAAGTTCTCTTGTAATATGTTTGACATAAAAAGATTAAGAAGTAGTTTAATTGTTAGGAAAATAAAATAATGAGTTTAAATTGTGTGGACGATTTTAGGAGAGGGAAGAAATATGTGGATGAAAATAAAAAAAATGTCGTGGCCATTAATCCAAGTGTGACGAAGGAAAATGGAAATGGAGCAAACTCGGATGGAGAGAATAAGTTGTTTAGGTGTTAACAATTTAGGGTGAAAGTTAGGTAATGGGATTTCCTTATTTCCTTTTCCTTTAGCTAAATAAGCATAGTTAACTTGAATGTGTTCTTTATGTTTGGTAGGATTAGGAATGGTTTGATTATGATATGATTTGGAGCTCTTATGATTATATTACTATATGAAATCATTAATATAACTTTTTCCTTTTTTGGATTAATAAGATCTTGGCCATGCTTTAAACAACCAAATTGTGAATAAAGCAAAAGTATATGCATACTACTTTAATTGTAAATTGATTGTATTGTGCAATTGAGTCGGTATCGGCAATCCCTTTTCATGTTTTAGGGATCAATCTTGGCTTTTTATTGTACTTTTCAAGCAATTATGTGGAAATATAGCTAAATAACACTTTGGGCAGTTCAACACTTTTATCTTTTTCTTTTTGGTGTTTGTCTTGACTAGCTATTTTTCAGTCCAACTAGTTTGTAATTGTTGTTTCATTTTGACATCAAAAGATGAGGATAAGCTCATTTCTAATTGTGTTTCGAGACGTCCTTACCGACTTCTTATGATATGATCTTAAAGTTCTTTTCTAATGGTGTTTCGAGGCGTCCTTACCGGGTTTTATATAGTGTTTTACGGCATGTCCAAACTATTTTCAATAATCTTCTCCCTCGCCTTTTAATGAACTAGCATATGTTTTATTTGAATCATAACTTTATACATATATGCAATCAACAAGTCTTGTATGAGACCGTCTCACCGTGAGACGAGCCTATAAGTTAGTAAAAAAACATAAAGACACAATGAGATTTGAATTGTACAGGGCATCAGTTTTTTTATAGAGTTTGGGCTGATCCAATTGAGGCTATCTCATGACGAGACGGTCTCAATAAAGATTTAGTGCTATGCTATATGGAATGTTGTTGTTGAACGCCATGGTCAAGGCTTTGGCGGCGGTGTTCATGCCAGCGTGATTAGACTCTTTAAAATGATGGATGTAGATAATGTTGGATGATTTTCTGAGTGGTGCTTTTCGGTTTCAGGATGTCGGCAGAACCAGAAGAGAAAGGGCTGTTTCGACGAGCTACAATGGAAGACGGAAGACAGAATTTAATCAAGGAAGGCTGTGGTCAGAAAAAAGTCAGTTGGTTGCATATCAAAATTGAGTTTCCATTTATTTCATAATTTTTTCTTGTTAAAAGTTAGTACTATGGCTGCTTACGTCTGACATGTATAAATCCTCCTCCTTGGCAGAACGACGTGAAAAGTGATCCTAAAAATCTAATTGGCGAAGTTTCAAAGACGCATCATGCTGTACAGTAAGCCCAGTTCCTGATTTGTGGTGGTTTGTACGAAATTTACTTCATTAATTTGCTAATGTCTATATTTGTGTGTGTGTGTCTTATATAGAACCCTAGATAAGACTATTTCTAATCTAGAAATGGAGTTAGCTGCTGCAAGAGCTACACAGGAATCTATCATGGACGGATCCCCTGTGTCGGAATCGGGCAACAAAAGGAAGTATCTGATGGTAGTTGGAATTAACACTGCTTTCAGCAGTAGAAAGCGCAGAGATTCGGTTCGTGCAACTTGGATGCCTCAAGGTTTGTTAATCACCTATGTTTTGATAGAATGAATCATAGCATGATGTTTGTTCTTGATGTAATTATTTCTCTTCCATCGTCCTTAAATAGGAGAAAAAAGAAGGAAGTTAGAAGAAGAGAAGGGCATCATAATGCGATTCGTCATAGGTCACAGGTAATTTCGAAATACTTCATGGTAGTCACATTTTATACCCATCTTCCACGATTTCAAGAGCACAATTTTCACCCTTTTGATCGGGGTTTGATTCTTACCACTCACAAGAAAATTAATTCTCCCCCCCCCCTCCCCCCCCCCTATTGCCCACTATTGCTTGTAAGGGATTTTCCTTACCCTATAATAAAAAAGAACATAATTTTTTGGTTGATCTTGTACAATTGTGATTTGTGAAGCATAGCTTGGTCAAACATTTAAAACAAAGATTAGCTGGCAAAAAAATTTGTTACAATTTTAGTTTCACTCAAATCCTTTTCGTTTGCAGGTTTCTCTCTTTCTGGGGAGTTTTCTAGAGCCGAGGGACTCTTTGGCCGCAACCTCCTTTATGGGTATTGGTTGCCGCCTCTTTCCCTCCATAGACCCTACTCATAGTCCCTATAGGCGGGATACACTGGGTTCGATGATGATGAAGTTTATTAATTTCTCTCTTTTGCTATTACGAACGAGTCTTACAAATAATATCTACTACTTTGAGCTCCTTCTTTGGAACGATGTAAACCGGACTTCTATATCGTTGACATGTAGTCTGTACTTGGAAGCTCCTAGGATTTGCAATTTACCCCTCGTTTAGGACTTTCTCGTTTCCCACCATTGCATCCCCATCTAATACCTACCTTCAAATGCACTTAATCATAAATACATCTTGAACTAAAAAGACTATTCAATTCACTAGTTTCATGCTTTAATACTTAGTTGCTTTCTTCTTGTTTTCCATAGCGCGACAGCGGGTGGCATCCTAGATAAAGCTATCGAGGCGGAGGATCAAAAGCATGGAGACTTTTTAAGGCTGGTAAGTTAACGGTTTACTAATAGATAATCGGTTTATTATGCGACACAGTACTGAAGCAGCTAACTAGGTGCCCCTTGTGTATGGATAATGTCGAACAGGAACATGTTGAGGGATATCTAGAATTGTCAGCAAAGACAAAAATATATTTTGCCACTGCTGTTGCTTTGTGGGATGCTGAGTTCTACATCAAAGTTGACGATGATGTACATGTAAATATAGGTAAAAGACCATTATCTTGCGTTTGGTTTGGCTTTCAATTAATTCCTGTAAAAATTACTATAGGACTCTACGAACTTTAATTCCTGCACGTTCTGCTTTACTTCTCGGTGAAGAGTAGATCTATATAGTTTCTTACATTTGAACTCTCAAAAGCACACTTGAGTACACCAGGGGCGGAGCAAAGAGTACGTTGGCCCTATTTACTTATTGATATTTAGTAGATTGAGGCCCTTCATCAACCGTTTATGGTAAAATAGGAACTAATTTTTTTCGCAAAAATTTAGCGCTAGTAGGTTTTGAACCCCAACCAACAAATATCATGGAGACACATCACAAAGTGAGCTACACTTGACTAGTTAGTGTTCAAAAGATCTAATGAACCGAAATTTACCCGGCTTTACAACCGACTGTAAAAATTATTTACAATTAAGCAAAAACTATATGGACAAAACCCGATTTCAAACCGACCCGAAACACCTAATCAGAAATCAACCTGATGATCTGGCTGTACATCTCCATGGTTAACTATAAGGAGTTTGTTTATGTATGAGGCCCCTGTTTTCTAAGGACCCTAGAACCATCCCTGGAATACATACAGTCACAGCTTTATTGTTCGCTTTCTGTCATAGTTTTCCGAAGCAATCAATCCTCAATATGTTTGGGTTACTGGTTCATTTCTTGCAATTAAAATTTGACATGGGTTCATCTACTTTGGTGTATTCCAGCAACTCTAGGAGCAACCTTGATTCGGCATCGTTCAAAGCCTCGGGTGTACATAGGATGCATGAAATCTGGTCCCGTCCTTGCTCAAAAGTATGTTTTAAGTAACGTTTTGACTTATAGCTATTTAGTCCAAACCTGTTCATATATAATCATGTTCTTCCTTTTATGCGCAGGGGGGTGAGGTACCACGAACCAGAGCATTGGAAGTTTGGAGATGACGGAAACAGGTACTTCCGGCATGCTACGGGGCAGCTGTATGCCGTGTCAAAAGATTTAGCGACTTACATATCTATAAATCAGTGAGTGCAAAATCTAAAAGTACTTATTTTTAACGGGTTTCATTTTATTTGAACGGGTGAATCATTTCTTATATGTTTGTTTCTTTTGAAAAATTTCAGGCATGTGCTACATAAGTATGCCAACGAAGATGTCTCGTTGGGTTCTTGGTTTATCGGGTTGGATGTGGAGCATATAGATGACCGGAGATTGTGTTGTGGCACTCCACCTGGTAATTTTTTCTATTCTTTCACTGTCAAGCTGGATTCTAAGTTTTCCTAGAATTTAAAGGAAGCCAATCGATCTAATACCTAAAATCGAGACGATAATTTGGGGAAATATTGTGTATAAGGCGGAGTAATCCATTGACACCGTATGATCGTGAGTTAGAAATTGGTTCGAGTTTGTCCATTATTTACGCTAAAAGTTGGTTGTCTTTTTATGATCATTCATAGCAAGTATATGGCGCTCGTTTTTAAAAAAAATCCTCTTCTACTTTGAAAATTTTAGACGCATTAACGAAATAATGAATGTTTTTATGTTGCATGACATAAATCTCATGTCAACAAATACGCCATATTAGTTCGGCTTCAAATTCGAGCCTTGTACTAAATAGATTTACAAATCCCTTACCTGAACTTACCCATTTGGGAACGAGTTGTGAAAATTAACCCTATTGTCACATTTTTATGATTAATCTAGTCACGTCGAGGTTCAAAAACTATACACTATGAAAGATCAGAGCTCGGGCATCCCTGCTCGTCTTCGGTTAAAAACATAGTTTACTAGATTATTGAACACAATGATGCCGCACATTAATACCATACAATAAAGCTAAAACTATAATCATAACAATATGAGGACAACTACATGAACCAAAATTAGATCAACGCGAGAGATCGTAGCACATTTTTAACAGATAACAGCATCAAACTAACGATCTTACTGCTTTTATTTCCGTATACTAGATTGTGAGTGGAAGGCTCAGGCAGGCAATGTCTGCGTTGCATCATTCGACTGGACGTGCAGTGGAATTTGCAAGTCGGTCGAAAGGATGAAGGAGGTTCACCGGCGGTGTGGCGAAGGAGAGAATGCCTTATGGAGCGCGACTTTCTAATCAACAACACGGCCTTATCACCCCGATACCAAATGGGTCCCACCTTTTTCTGATCACAACGCATACAACCAATACAATCCTCGGAACTCCGGAGGATTTGATCAAGTTTTTTTAGTAGTTTGATCAATGTAGCTAATACCACTATATGTAGATTTTGGATGTGTAAAATGAGAGAGTAAATGAATGCATATATAGAGTATGATTCTGTTCTGTTCTCCATTTTAGTGTAGGAGAAGAGCTAATGGGTTGCATCTTGCAAGCCTCAATATTCTTTGTATCATGATAGTTATAATAATAAGTTTTAGTGTTATTTTATATTATATCCTCTAAAAAGTTTTTTTTTTTTTTTTTTTGAAAAATTTGGGCTTTTTTTTAGGTTTGTGCACTATAGGAATTGCTCATATATCATCATTATTTGATGAAGACATTATGACTCTTGCCCTTATCTTTATTCAAGTCTTTCTTTTGATTAAAGTTACCAACTTTTCTATCTTGCTTTCTATAAAATGTTGTTGGATGTGTCCCTTATTTTGATGGGATATAGATTTTTAGTTCTTTGATTTCAGATTTTAATGGATTATAGTGAAATGATCCATTAAATTAAGTGTATTTTTTATTTAGGTGAAATTTGATGATTTTTGCTACCGAGGTTTAATTGAAAACAACCTTTTATTACTAATAAAGGGGTACGTCTCATGGAAGACGGTCTATTCTATAGACGGAATCCATGAAGCTCAGTCCAAAATATAACATAGTATATTTGGGGTTATAATAAATTATTTGGGTTATAATAACTTATATTTGGGGTTATAGAATAGTATATTCGAGATTATAATACCTTACATTTAGGATTATAACAAAATATAATTGATATCATAATAAAAAAAATCAGTTAAGGGAAATGGGTTGGCCCAATTTTGTGGTCTATCCTATAGACCGTCTCTTGTGAGATTTTGTGTAAAGGGTATAACAGGGATAATGTTGGGTACCTTTGGCCCTTCAATCTTCAAATGCTATTGAAGTGATGGAATATTATTGTCATTGTATTCTTGATGCAATTTGAGTGTTTGATGAAGCATAGATGATTTAGATGTCATGGATTTGGGCCCGTCTTTTATAGAAATCTTGATTATGGTTTGCTTCTATTACAGTTCTGTGGTAGGACCCTTAACGGAGTAACAAAATATTGTTTGGTGAAATTAATTTTATATTTGCTAACAAGTTGAAGGTTTTTAAAATTTGTTAAACAAGTTGAAACTTAAAAGAAATAACCGAGTTTTTTAATAACAGACAATCTAAGAAATAACAAAGACTTTTATTTTCTTTATTCTAAAAACCATTCAAAATAAAAGTGAAACATAATATTAATTCATTCGAGTAGCAAATTCAAATAGACAGACTAAATCCGGAAAGTCCCATCACCACCAACCCCACTAAAGAACACCTCAATACATTACATCTTAGGTGCACTTAAAAATTTAGGTAAGCACAAAGGTTTGTTTGACAACAAATAACTCTATTACAAACTTTTGCCACCCCCATATGAATTTCCTTTCCCTAAAGAACAATCATTTCATCACATTCCCACTACATTCCAAATAAGGCCTTCTACAAAACCCTATTTTCACATCTTATAAAATAATTTCTTCTAAATAATCTTCAATATTATTATCAACTATGATTAACCAAAATCCCAATTCAAAAACTTCAAATCCAAGATTAAAATTGTTAGATTTTTCATTAAGAATCTCAATTATTCCTCTTAGTATTGCTTCTTTATGGCTTTCTCTCACTAACAATGAAGACAATCCTGATTATGGAACTATTCATTTCTTTAACTTCACAGCACTCAAGTAATCAACTTTCTTCTTTTTTTTTTTTTATTTTTTTAATTTATAGTTTTGAGTACATTTGGGTCTGCCTAGGCTATGACTCGGTTTGGTATACTCCTAATATGGGGATATATATGTTTGGGTCTGTATAGGCTATGACCCAGTTTGGTGTACTTCTAACAAGGGGAACATACACTTGGGTCTGCCTAGGCTATGACCACGATCGACCCTAGATATTTTTTGGAGCTCTGGACGAAATAACATGGTCTTTTTTCTTTGTAATACATCACCTATATGGACCCTTCTACATCCCTTAACTTTGTTTTTTCGACTGATCCCTCTTGCCCACCCCTAGGGCCAGCCCTAGCTATGACCCAATTTGGTGTACTTCTAACAAGGGGAATATAGGTTTGGGTTTGCCCCATGCTATGACTTGATTTAATGTACTTTTAACAAGGGAAATATACGCCTGAATCTGTCTAAGTTATGACCTTTTTTATTGCCTATTCAATTAAAACACGACCCAATTTTTATATAACACAGAATAAGTCGAGTTGATTAAACGCACATAGTAATAAATAATAATGTTGGGCCTTACTAAAATTAAATTTGTGTTGTGTTTGAAATTAAGGTATATGATATCTATTGCGGCCATTGCTGGTGGGTATGCGTTTGTTGGTGCAATTTCAATATGGATTCCTTTTTTAGTCAACAAAACTTGGATTTTCTTCGTCTCTGATCAGGTTTGTTTCTCTACTTCTCTAGCAATGTCTTTCTCGAGTCGGGACTTTTTTAGCCGCGTTATCTTTTATGGGTATGAGTTGCCGCAGTCATTCTCTCCTCAGACTATGTTCATAGTTTTCTATCAGCATAATACACTGGATAGTAGGATGATGTTTTCTTAATTGCCCATGATTACATTTTTTTAATTTCTTGATGATAGTAAAATAGATTAAGTGTAGTTTTCAAAATTTCCTTATTATAAGGCTATTTTTTAATTTTTTAATCTTTATAAATTTAGTTGTGCATAACTTTAGATATAGCTGATCCGACAAACACATTGGACTATGTAAAAAAGCATATGGATAGTTGGGTACAAGTAATAAAACAAATGAAGTATAAGATATATCTATGATTTTAACTATCAATCATTCAACTTAACATTTTGATTGAGTTTGACTTTTGATTTGTCACTAACTTATTCAACAAAAAAAACTTAGACCAATAGTTGAGGTATATGATAATAAAGTACTTCCCCCGTTCTACAATACTTGTTACATTTAACTTTTTTACGCAATTCAATGTACGAAATGTAACAATTATTTCAGTTATGAAAGTATGCGATCAGACGATTAAAACAAGTTTATGTTATGAAAGTATGCGATCAGACGATTCAAACAAGATCCCACTTTACTATATTATTACTCAAATATTAACCGCAATATATAAAATAAACTTAAACAATGAATAATGCCAAAAAACAAAATGTAGCAAGTATTTGGAAACGTTAGAAGTAATTTTGACTAAAGTCAAAACATGACAGGTGATGGCCTATCTGATGGTGACATCTGGCACAGCAGGAGCAGAGTTATGGTACTTGGTATACAAAGGTGATGTACAAGTTTCATGGAGTGAAGCTTGCTCTTCTTATGCCAAATTTTGCAACAATCTCAAAATTTCTGTGTTTATTCAATTCTTAGCTCTCTTTTGCTTTCTTATTTTAGCTATCATCTCTTCCTTTAGGGCTTTCACTATTTTTGATCCCCCTTTAGATGTTACTTCTCAACCTCAAGTACAACAACTACAAAGGGCCTAATTTAATGTTTTTTTAATAAGATTTCACGGGCCGAGTCCGAGCAAAGTCAGATCACGCATAAAGTCTAAGTGGGGTCGAAGTCGGGATTGTGTAAATTCCGATATGAGTCTGATTCGTGTCATGACATCCCTAGATGTACTTCTTACTTCCTAGTTATTTACAGAAAACTAGTAAAATTACATGTATTATGTATGACTCATTGGTCAAGAGGTTTTTTGGCCGCATCTTTTATTGTGGATATGGATTGTCGTCGTCTTTCATTTTTATTAAGCGGGATAATGATGACATGTATTATGAGTTACCACTTAATATAAATATGAGTTGATCTTTTCAAGAGTTATTATATGGTACAAAAATTTGGCACAATTGTTTTAGGTGGTGATTATTAAAGATCTGTAATACTTTAGGTTGAAGTATGGATTAATCTTATATGGAGTACTGTGTTTTAGAGAGGGAAAAATCAATGCATTAATCAATTTACTTTAAATTATTTAGGGAAGATTTATTAATCATTAGTAGATTATTTTTTAAATCAGTAATTTTATTTTAATTTTATTTAACTTCTTTTTTTATTGTTGTTGTTGTCAATTTTTTCACTTTGTTACTTTCTTCCCTCAAAATTACACAATTTCATTGTTGGATGTCAATGGATGACATTAGAATTCCATTAGCACATTTGGCCATAAAAAATTACTATTTATGTAATACTAAAAGTTTATAATAATAATAATAAATAGTAATGAGTTAACAATAATAAGAAATAGTAATGTATATATTGTGGGTACCTAACGATCACGTATGATGCTTATGATAGTGCCGGTCCTAAGCAAGTGCAAGTCTTGCTTAACAACATATATATACTATTTATTTATGACAAGTAAAACTTTTCATAGCTACAACTATTTACTATCCACAAAATATATACCCATATCTGATTTGATTAGAGTTCATGCTATACAAAGCTCACCAAATTTAACTCGAAAAATGATTTCAAAATTCAAATTCAATATACTTTCAAAATCCGAACTCAAACTCATTTATATTTGGAACTTTTGGAAGTAATTTTAGTTTCAAACAATGCTTATTTTAAAATTTTTAATTAAAACAACTTATGAGTTACGCTTACAAATTTAAGTAATCAATTAAAAAATAAGTTAATTATATAGGTTTTTCTCATAATCAAATAGTCTCATACAAGATAAAATGTTAACTTATGTACGGAATGCATTTCTTAATGAGACCATCTTACAGAAGAATTTTGTGTATTTCAAAAGTCGTTTAAACAAGTAAGCCCATTACATTATAAACCAATGAACTGTCTCTCTCAAAGCCCGTTTTCTCTAGTAAGACTTGGTAAGAATATTGACTTGTTAATAAATACTTTCATCACGACACAAATTATTTTGAAATCATTTGTAATTGGACTGGCTCAAAAAAGATTATATAGAATAAGTTTCTCTGTTTCTGATAGGCATTGAGATTATTGTGAGAGACGGTCTCTTCGAAAGACGCATTAGATATATAGGATAAATAGCCTAATTAAGTTTCTTTATAATTAACACTAATTATAAAGAAAATAAGAATGTGAGCTTCTTGTTTTGAGGTCGTCTCTTTGAGAAACGGTCTCTCACAAGAGTAGGTAAGTACTTAAGTACTTATTCGGTGGCGCATTAAGTAGTAAGTGGGCACTAAAATATTATAAGTAGATATTAAATAATACGGTAAGTGGACTACGTTTCTCAATAGACATTAAAAATATTATAAACAAACATTTTAAGTACCTTTTCAATGAACATAAATATATTGTTAGGCGTTAAGAATATAATAACTAAATCACTAATTTTTTTTTCTATGTGCGGGAACAATTGATATGATGATGACGACTAAATTTTTTTTGGAATGACTAAAATTTAATACACGTGGCTGTACTTTTATTTTTTGAATTTATTTTATTGACAAATTCTTTATACGCAAAGAATTTGGATCAGTGGGACTCCTCAATCTTCATTTCTTATTTATCTCTCTTAGAACTGGAACCAACTCTTCTCTCTTCCCTTTCAATCTCTTATCTTTCCATTTTCTCTACCTAAATTGTTCCCAGTCTTCTTCATTAATTTTCTGGTAAGGTACGATCTTGATTTTATTCTCTTGATTTTTGTTTTTTTGTGTTGTATAATCTTTTTTTGGGGAAAAAATTGGAAACCCTAATTTTTGTTTCTGAATTTCAACAGAATTCTTTGTTGATTAATCTTTCAAATCGATCATCATGTTGAAGAGCTCCTTTAAGTTACAACACCCTCTTGGTAATTCTTAGATTTCGTCTGTTTGTTGTTTAAATTGATTGATGAGGCTTTTGGATTGATTTATTTCAAAGTTGTCGACTTTTTCTGGATTTCGTGAAACTTTTTTGTAGTATAATTTGTTGATTAAATTGTTTAATTTAGGTACAGATCTTGCTACTGTTTCTGGGTTATTGTTGGTTTCGTTAATAAATGTTGCTATTTTTGATAATCATGTGATCATGTTAAAATTGAGTCTTTAAACTGTTCACTTTTGCTCAATTTGTTTACAGTAGGTCTCATGGGAGACCGTCTATTCTATAGACGGTTATCACAAAGCCCAGCCCAACCACAAAATGGGATTTTAATTTTTGGAGAAAAAGGAAAAAAAATAAAAAAGAAAAATTTTAATAACTGTTCTTTTGGGCAACCGGATGAAACCATACATGCATAACTGCCATTTTTAACTAGCAAAATTAACGGGTCCCAAAAAAGCAAGAATACCAAAATCTTCCAAGTACAGCGAGTTTCCATACACGCCCTCTTCCTTGCAAATTTCCAGAACAGTAAAATTAAAGAGCAAAACTCCTCCATTAAAACAGCAAAATCTTCAACTACAATGGAACAAAGTATAGTTGTTTGTTGAGTATGCTTTTGCTTTTGCTTTTTTCTTTGTTTTGGGTGTGGGAAACTGTGCAAAAATATTTGTTTTAGTAAAAAATTTGTTGTATTTGGATTGGGATTATGAGTATTGTTGCTTTGAAGAATAGGATGAGAATCAGGAGACAGAGAGGACTAGAGAAGATGAAATGGGAAAGTGTAAGAAAGAATGAGAGAGAATCAGAAATTTGTCAAACAGAGAGGGAGGGAAGTCATGACATGAGGCCGACCATTCCAATTGCCAATTATAATTCAGTATAACTCAATATAGCTTACAAAAATTAGACATTATAACGCCAAAAATTAGACATTATACTACAAAACTTAGACATTATATCTCCAAAACTTAGTCGGTAATAATATTATAGCTCCAAAATCTGGTCATTATAGCTCCATAATTTATTCAGCTAAACGCCAAAACTTAGACATAATACTCCAGAACTTAGTCATTATAACTCCAAAACTTAGACATTAAAACTCCAAAACTTAGACATTATAACTCCAAAAATAAGTCATTATAACTCAAAAATAAATATGACGAATAGGAGAGTAGTAAATGGAGGAAGTTGAGGAGAAAGGAAGGAGGGAACGTAGGAGATTAGAGAGAATATTGACGGTTTGTGCAAGGGTGAAGGAATAAGATTTGAATGAGATGGATTTAGAGGAGAGTTTAAGGATTTTGTCTGAAATGAGAAGTGGGTTTGTGAGGAGCTTTTCGAGTGGTGGTTGATTGTGAGACGATTGTGGTGGAATCAAGGTCATTTTAATGGCGGATTTTGTCATTTTAATGGTGGAATAGGAGGGTAGTAAAAGGGATGGATCATGAATGAATTTGTAGAAGAA
Source organism: Amaranthus palmeri (assembly GCA_019776075.1). Taxonomy (NCBI): domain Eukaryota; kingdom Viridiplantae; phylum Streptophyta; class Magnoliopsida; order Caryophyllales; family Amaranthaceae; genus Amaranthus; species Amaranthus palmeri. Next base: position 157,780 of record JAAKBH010000310.1, read on the forward strand.
TCGGAAAAGTAAATAGTAAATGTTTAAAAAGGGCAGTTTTCTAAGAAGTTTAGTTTTAAAATCTCTTTCTTATTTTAATTTTTTTTTTTTTTATTTTAAAAACCCTTGATTTCCTATTAATAGTAGATGGGCCGGCCCATTTTAGTCCGTCTATAGGATAGACGGACTTCCCTAAGAATTTGTGATTTGTTTATTATGCTATGCGATCATGATAATCTAGCAATTTTTGTGGAGTTATAGTGTGATATTACAGTATTTTTATGAAAAATTGTGTTAGTTTTAATGTTTGGAATAGTCTGCCATTGTCCACTGCTGTAGTTATGTTGTATTTGTAGTATTTTGGATTAATTTTCTATTTTGATTGAAGTGATTGGAAGGAAAGGAAAGGAAGGAAACTTGGGATGTACTCCATGTTTCACCATCGTGTTTTGTGACAATGGAGAAATTCGGAAGGAGAACTTATCCATCATTCTCCTCATTTGTTTCCCTTCTTTCTTTACCCGAATACACAAAATGTTTGATAATTTGGAGTTTAACTTAAATCCAATTAGTGACCGTTTCATAAATCTTTCGAGTTCCCTGTGGTATTGTTGACGGCCTTTTTGGAAGTCATGACTAGTATACAATGCATCGTTCTTGTGCTTGCTTCTTTGAGTATATGAACTTGACAATTGTTTCTTTCTGTAACAGAACGAAGACAGGCTGAAGCTGCTCGTATCAGGGAGAAATACCCCGACAGAATTCCTGTAAGATAGCACATTGTGTTTATCCTTAACCACTTTTAAAAGGGGATACGGATGTCCTACATTGTATTGTGTTTTTGTTAAGAGATTTGTTTATATTTTTTCTGTAAATCATGTAGGTTATTGTCGAGAAGGCTGAAAAAAGTGATATTCCTGACATTGACAAGAAAAAGTTAGTTATCTCTTCTGCTAATGAAGCTTCTCTTTGTGTTCTTTGGGTTCATGTGTTCGATTTTTATTCAGTTGTTTGTGAATCATACGAGCTAAACTACTTTATTTTACTTTCTTGTGTATTTAAATCCCATATCAAGTAACATCTCTTTTAGTTTGCCTATTTCTTCGTTTCGTTGTGTTGCTTGGTTATTGCATTTCATCTCTCTTCTTGATCTACCCTTGTTTATGTGAGAACCTGATCCATTGGTTATGCGATGTATAACTGTACTGAACTTTGTATGCTTTTCCACATCCCAAGTATTTGAGAATAAATCCCCTTTTTTCCGCACTTATCTTTTTATACTTGTATGTTACAAATATGAAAGGAACTGCCCTTTATGCATTAGATTAATAAGTGATGTAGGTAATTTAATTGTTTGATGGGTTTACTCATGTCAAGCTTGCATATGCTTTTTGGAATTTTCTTCCTGCTGATTTTGAGAAGTCAATATTTGGATGTGATGGGCCGAAAGAGCTCTTCGCCTCTTGTGCTAAGCTTGCATCATTCCTTGCAGGTACCTTGTTCCTGCTGATTTAACTGTGGGGCAATTTGTCTATGTGGTACGCAAAAGGATAAAACTCAGTGCCGAGAAGGCCATATTCATATTTGTAAAGAATATTCTACCACCCACTGGTATGATTTTTATCCCCAAAATCTCGTAAACTGTTGGCGCCTTGGCGGACCAGTGTTACATAATTCGCCTTTTGAATTCGCTATTCGCTCAAAATAGCCTTAAAATAGCCCCAATTCGAAACTTTTGCGATTCGCGAGAAGACTAGCGAATTATGTAACCCTGTGACGGTGAAGGGGACCGATCGTTAATTAATATTGATTTTCATAAGAAAAATTGTAAAGAGTTATATATATTCTTGTGTATTCAATATCGTGATCTCTCCAATTATTTTCGTTTTTGTCTAATTATTATTATTATCAATTTCGAGGATCGCTATTGTTGTCCGTTCCTTGATTGCGTGTATTCGGGAATTTTATTTTTACTTCTATGTTGCAGCTGCAATGATGTCAGCTATCTATGAAGAGCACAAGGATGAAGATGGTTTCTTATACATGACCTACAGCGGTGAGAACACATTCGGAGCTTTCTAAGTGCATCGCTGGCTCACTACCTGTGGTTTACGTAAATAAGTTTCTACGACAAACCAACCAAGTTTGTAAATAGTTTCTGCTAATTATCTATCAAAACTATGTCGCTTAATGCAACCGTTCCTAAAACAAGTTCCATTTGGATAATTTGGATCTTATACATTCGTTAGTTTATTTGATGCATGTATAGTACTTATATGATGGAATCGTTTGTCGTTTTTAGAATGTTATACCATGCTGAAGCTTGAAGTTCACTCGATGATGTTAACAAGCTTCCGATTTACTCTATCTCTTTTTCGTCTGATGATGTTTGTGTTGTTTTTTTAGTTCGAATATACTCGGGTTGAGTGTCGATTGCAGGGATGAGTTTTTCGAGGCCTGTTCATAGCTGATCTTTCGGCTATGACTAAAGTTTTCTTTTCTCGATTTCTTATGACATCAGGATTAGCCTTTGTTGATATCTTCTGCAAAAAATGTTTTGATCACCAACTTACCAAGTGTGCTACAATTTTGCTATGGCCTATGCGCAAACGTATGGCGTTTCCTATTAATTGTCTTCCCGCTTTATACTTGTCCGCCCCAAACCTGCCTCATACTTGTTTGCCCCGCCCCATACCTGTCTGCCCCGCCAACCCCCCCGCCCCAAACCTGCCTCATAGTTGAAAAGCAAATACTATATTTTCAGTAAGATCCTTATTTGATTTTCGTTAAGTCCTTCCCTTCCCACAAACCTAACAAACCTAACCAATAATCAACGAAAAAAGCTAAGCAAAATTGAACCAAAATGAATTAAAGACCCCTTAGATAGGCAGGTGTTCTCTTGAGAGACCATCTTTTGTAAAGACGACTCTCAAAAGTCTAGCCCTGTACTTAGAGTTGTAACAATACATATTTAGAATTGGACAGGGCTTTTGAGAGCCGTCTTTACAAAAGACGGTCTCAGTAAGAATTTGTGATAGGCAAAACTCATGACAACAATAATTGGGTCTTTGTTAAATTGTTGGTTTTTTATTAGGTGAAGGAGATAGAAGAAAATAATAATTAAAAAAGTGAGAAAAAAAGGTAAAAATAAAAAATAAACAATGTGAGTTATAGCAAGATGAGTGTAATAACTATTAAGTGTTTTTCTCATGTCTAGTGACTAAAAGTTTATCAAATTCATTATATTTGCAATTATAATTCATATAAAGATACTCCTATTAAATTTCAATAAATGAAAATTAAACTGAATATATAAAAGTGTCATCATAGCTTGTCAAAAAAAGACAATTTATAATTATATGTATATACAACTGTTGACATAACGTTAAATTTATATTTTGACAAAATTTCTAAACTAAAATAAGGTATTGAAATTAAAATGGGCCCATACCATTACCATGATGTTGAACAAGAAATACAATTGGCAAACACAAAAACTTGAACGAGACCATCGTAAGTTAAGACGAAGTGTGGATCGGTCCATTTCACGCGCGTGTAACGACATTTTAATTTTCTGGGTATTTTTATCAATTTTGACTTTAAAGGTGTCAATTTTGAAAATTGATACCTTTTAGGTCAAAATTGATACCTTTTAAGATTATAATTGAAAAATGTCCAGAAAATGAAAATAAATGTCTAAATTATTATATGCGCGAACTGATCCGACCCAAATTAACGGTTTTATTATAAGGCCGTCTTGTCCAAGATGAGCTGATTGGCAAATCACCAAAATAAGAAGTGACGATAATAAAATCCAAAAGATATGATGATAAATAGTCCAAATTAGAGGTGTATGGGTTGGCGGAGGGGACGACCCGTTTGTATGGTGAAGGGCAAAGCAAGACTTTTGCTTTGCATGACTTTTACCCTTAAATTCTGCTTAAAATAGGGATTTTTGTAATAATAATAATAATAATAATAATAATAATAATAATAATAATAATAATAATAAATAACAGTTTGTCTTATATGAGACTGTCTCACTATGAGAAGGAAGAGATGAACTCATATCTTTAGCTGATTTTTCTAATTTATCAATTTAAAATTGTAAGTGATCAATAGTACTGATATCATTAATAAAGTCGTCTCTTTTAAAAATTTGTAAACAAAAAAACTTTTTCAATTTTTTTTTTTTGATTCATTTGAAGTTACTATGTCAACTAAATTAAACAAAAAATTAATGAAAATAACAATTTCACTAGAAAATTTTAGTCTAATTAATTTTTTTTGTAGGGATGTATTCTAATCGCGAAAAAGCTCAATACAAGTCGAAAACATTAGAGTATTTAGGCGGTTTTGTTAGAATGGAATGAAGCCGATCCACGATAGAGGCGAAGCCATGACCTTAACTTAATCTTTATTTTTCAAAAACTTAATTTTAATTTCTTATCATCCTACTCCAACCGTTAAAATGTCAATTTTAGGGCTTATATTCTGTACTTAAATTTTGAAAGTTCCTATTTCAAGTTTTTATTTTCTTCACCAATGGTTAAAATGACTTCTCCGAGACTCAAAATGTCTATTCTAAACGCTTAAAGTTGATAGTTCCAAGACTTAAATGCTTATTCTAAGGTATATATGCTCATTCCAAACTTTAAAATCTCTACTGTAAGTTTTAAAGTCCCTACGAAATGAGTTAGCCCTATGAGTGCTCGCAAATATGCCGCAATCTCACTGAAAATTTATAGTGAGACGGTATCATAATTCATACAAGACTTGGCGAACCCAATATGAAACTGACACAACCGAACGTCCCAAGATACCTTTAAAGTATATACATGTCTAATTTCCATTGTAGACCATTAGTTTGTATGTGTTGTGAACATGAAATAATAGCAAAAGAGATCAAAATGCATGTGAAGACATATTTTAGGAGTGAAAAGGCATGAATAGTGGAGGATTATATGCCATAAAGCTTGGTTGTGTGACACAAAATATTAAAAACCTACACTTTTATTTGGCCATGCAATGCAAATGGCCCTTATGAGGATACCATACCATAATTGTGCCCTTCCTTCAATCTTGCAATTTTATTGCACCTTATCTCTTCTACGTTACACGACCCTAATGTCATTAAGTCACTCCACCTACGTATGATAGAGTTTAGGAATCAGATGTACACAATCTTATTTTTGTTAGTGACGTTGTTTTTGATTACACTCTCTTTGAAGACCCGATGGAGCCGGGGGACTCTCTGACTGCACTCTCCTATATGGGTATGAGTTGTCGTCTATCTTTTCTCCTCAGATGTTGACCATAGTTTGTCTATAAATGGGATACAGTGGGTATGATGATGATGTTATTTTTCTATCACAAATGTAGCTAACATTGTCAAGGAACCAAGGAACCAACTCAACCAAAAGCTTAAGCTGATGGTTGAGGTCCCAATATATATTATATACTCTAACACGCCCCCTCACACAAGAGCCCTTTGGGCTAGAAGTGTGGATGCAGCACATGCCCTCCTCATACATGGCGCTAAATATTTCACTTTAAATGAGGGGTGGTTGAGATTCGAACCTGTGACCTCTTGTCACTCTGGCTTCTGATACCATGTCAAGGAACCAACTCAACCAAAAGCTTAAGCTGATGGTTGAGGTCCCAATATATATTATATACTCTAACAAACATCACATGCTACTTCACATCAAATGAGCAACACATGATTTAATAAGTCATTTTAATACAATCGATTATAATCCAAAACCAAAAATATGACATGCATTAACAACTTATTTCGTCTACGTAAACTATATTCATAATTCATGTGTTGTAATTAATTTATTAGGATCATCTGAGGAATGGTAACTTAAATTGCGTAAATTTATGGATATACTTTTCATACAAGTTATATTAAAACTCAATTTTTTTATATCTTGCCATTTTCTATTAAAAAAATACAAGGCCATATTGGAAATAAAAATTTTTTTTGTGTCAATATTGGAAGTAAAAATTAAAGAACAATTAAATATTGTTATTGATATTTCATAAAAAATTTCATATGAATTAAGAAATTAGAAACGTATAAGGTAGATATATAGTGAAAATATTTTATATATTATATATATATTGATTTAATTTTAAGCGGAAAATATGTAGACATCATTAACATAAATTTTGACAATATTAAATGTGATAAGAAATCCAATAAATAAACAGGAGCTTTATAAAAAATTAAGGACAATCTTGTCTAATTTGTTACTCCCTCCGTTTCTTTTTATGTTCCTATTTGGATTTTTCACCAAAATTAAGAAAAATAGAATCTTTGATGGTAGTGGGTATTATTTTAATTATATATTAGTGGAAAGTAATGATTGTATTGGAAATATGAGAGAAAAAATAATTAAATAATAGTGTAATGTAATGATTGTATTGGAAGTATGAGAGAAAAAATAATTAAAAAGTAGTATGAACTATGAAGTAAGGAAAGTGGGGTTTTAAGGGGTAAAAGTGAGATGAAAACTTTTCAAAAATGAAAAGTATTCTAAAGTGGAAAAACTTATGAAACTACCCGTTTTAGTAAAGTGGAAAAACAAAAAGAAACGGAGGGAGTAATAATTAGGGTTAAATATGATTAAAATTAGAGGAAATTGTAAAAAATAAATTAATCTTTGCTCGATCCGTTGAAAATAAATCCAACTATACATTGTTTTATTTGAAATAAATCCACCTATTAGATATAATTACTGAAAATAAATTTAACTATTGTTTATTCCTAATTCTTGATTTGTAAAGAAACTTTACAAATGGTTATAAATAATAAGTCGGTTTATTTGTAGCAAATATACCTAATGAGTGAGTTTATTTGAAGACATATAATAGATGATTTTATTTTCAACAAAAAGCAAATATTAATTTATTATTGACAATTTACTCTTAAAATTATATGATAATAATAAATTCTTCATGGAAATATCAATTGGAACATATATAAAGGGACTATTAGCTAAATAAAGTAACAATTTTTTTTGTATGCAAAGATAAAAATTACATAACAATGTCAAAGTCTTAATTCCAACGATCGAAAATTGGCTAATATACTATTAAAATTGTAAATCAACTATAGATTAAACAACCTTTGATCATAAATCCCTTAGCTTAATAATACTTAATAATCAAAATGGTTCATAATTAAACTTAAACAACATTAATTAATTAAGAAATTAAATAAAATACTAAAATTACTCAATATATTTTAGGCAAATTATCCCAATTATAGCATCCAGGATTCCAATCAGCATCATCAGCATCATAATCAAAAGATGGAAGTTGTGGGTTGTGATCTTGGTAATCATACTTTACTTCTTCTTCTGATTGATCTTTCATTCCTACATTCAACAAATTAAATAATTACCTTGTTACCAGGGGCGGAGCAAAATTACACTATTTCGATCTTCGTTTTACGAATTTTAAATGTTTTGGGCTAAAAACAAGTCATTATCATTATCGTGTTTAGTGTATCTCGTACATAAAAATCAATGCCCATGATAAAGGAGGATTCAGCCAAAGAATTCCACTGCTCGAGAAAGATCCCTAGAACGGGGCTAAAAAGAAGTGATTACATCACAGCAAAATAGAGTAATGTAATAAGCTAATGTAGAACTAATATTACTCTTTTTAATTTAAATCATCTATGCAATTGAGCACCTTACACGTATATATCCGAAACTATTAATATTTATTATTATTTTAGTTGATCTTTGAGACAACAAATATTAATTGTAGAGTCGATTTATCAAGCTATTAGGTCGATCAATTAATTAAAAAACCAACTCAACCAAAAACTTAGCTGATGGTTGAAGCTCTAAGATATGTTAATTATATACTTTAATTAACACAAGTATCCAACTCAATCAAAATATTACGTTTATGAACAAAGTGGGTGAACCTAAGGTTTACTAGCTACAAAAGTATATCATTACTCGAATGGTGGTAATCGACACCGTCACAAGTGTAAAAGGATCATTAACCATTAGATAAACCCATAATTCACGTATATTAAATACAACTTTAGAATATTTCTAATGTACTATATAATTGACAGGGTTGACGCTAGGTTTTTAGGGGTCCAGGGCGAAAGATTGTTTATGGGCTTTTAACTATTGTATACATACAAAAGTTCGAACTTTTAGCACTAATTGAAAATTAAAATTCATAAGGAGCCCTGCACGTAGGCACACCTTACCCTTGCTTAGGGCCGGCCCTGATAATTGATGAGTACAAAAATTTAGCATGAATAAATAATAGTAACATAAAATATTAATAAAATATAATATAATTACTGACCAGTGCAAGAATTCTCAGAGCTGGAAACATCCCAATGAAGAGCAAAATCATCATCTCTTTCTCTTTTTACACACACCTTTTTTTGAGCTTCAATTAGAAGATCATCCAATAACCCACTATTACTCCTAATACCCATATTTAGATTATCCTTTATTATCTCATCTTCCATTTCTAAATGATCATAATTATAATTACCACCCACATTTTGGTTATATTGGTTTGAAGGGAGCTCAAAACTAGGGTTACCCAATCCAAAACCCTCATCAAAACCCATTTTCTGACCCGACTGTAATCCGAACCCGATTGAGTTCATTTGAAATGAACCCATTTGAGAAGGGGAAAAATTAGGGTTACCCATGAATGAGTTTTGTTTAATGGGGTGATGGAATGGGAGAAATGGAGGTGGAGGATTGTGAAGAGGGAAAATTGGGGATGGAAGAGACATTGGATTATTGAATAGAGAAAGAGTTTGTGGTGGGTTTTTTGGAAGAGAAAGTGATGGTGTTGGATTAGGAGGATCATTTGGGTAAAGTGATAAACCTTGTCTAATTCTTCTCTTTACCCTTGTGTTCCAATAATTCTTGATTTCATTGTCCGTTCTGCCGGGTAACTACGTACAAAAAAATTAAAATTCAATCAATAGTTGAATGGGAAGGGAGAGTTAGGTGAAAATCGATCTTAGAATCCGAAAAGATAATAGTACTTGACTACTTGTTTTCTAACTGAGATAAAACTGATCTAGTTTCATACTATATGTAGTTTTAATTATACATCTATATATATATGAGCTGAATATACTGATTCTGCTGGATAACGACATACAAAAAAAATTAAAATTCGATGAATAATTGAATGGGAAGGGAGATCAGTTAGGTGAGAATTGAATCTTAGAATCTGAAAAAGTGATATTGGTTTTCCAACTGAGATAAAACTCTAGTTTTATGTTATATGTAGTTCTAATTATACATCTATATATGAGCAGAATATACTGAATATGATACTAATGTATTTCTAATTATGTATCCCAAAGATATGAATTTATAAAATTTATCATTAAGTTATGTATAAATGGATGTAGAGCTTGTCCAAATTTGACTTATTTTGTTGAAATCAAGTGTGATTCAACTTGACTAGAACTAACCCACAAATAAAAAAGAGCTAAATAATTAAAATATTTACGTACATATAAAAACCGAAATTGAGACGATCCCAAATATTATACTCAAAAACCTCGTCCGAATACCAAAATATATATATTTCTAAATTGGTGTATTAATGTTTGGTATTATTGTATCTAACTTTTTTTCTTATGTATTGTACAAAGAATAAATAAGTATCTAATAAAATCCATAGGTTTGAAGTATTTATATGTGACAATATCTTGCACCCAAGTGTGTTTCTTAATTGAAATTAATGTAATTATTATTTGGTTAGTTAATCTATGAGCTTGATTTTTTCCACACCCCTTTATTATTGTTAGAGATGGGCATGACCTCATCATCACCCCATTCAACATACTTTAGAAAACATATGAGTTTACATATGATGAACACATTACAATAAAATTATATCTATACCGGCGCGTCGTTATGACATCATATCTATACCGGCGCGTGGCCACGTCGTTTTAAATGGCCAATACATAATCCACATATGTTAATAACATGTAAATATGCATATATGTTTTTACCATACATGCACCTTTTAAAATGATGCATGAATTTATGAGAAGTTTTAAATACTGAAAATGAGGAATTATATTTATTTCAAACGTTCACGCTATCGTAACTTGTTTTCATTATATAATCAATTTTACTTCATTCAATAAAAAAAGTTTCATTGAAAATTTAGTAAACTTAAGGCTATATTCAACGTATATAAAAAGATATATTAATATACATATATGACTACGTAACAATGACTTCATATCTACATCGGCGCGTGGTCATGACATCATACCTATACCGGCGCGTGGCCACGTCGTTGTAAAGGACTAATACACAATCTACATGTGTTGATAACATGCAAAATATACATGTTTTTACCATACACGCAGCTTTTAAATCGGTGCATGAATTTAAGAAAGATTCCCTACTAGACCAATAATTGTTTCAAACCCATCAACTAAAAATTTATTAGAAACTCATATGTTCACATTGCCACTAATTGTCTCCATCAAATACATTTACAATTTTACTTCATGCACCATAAATTGCAATTGAAGTTTCATGTGATCAAAAAACTCAAAATTATGCTAAACAAAAATTAATCACAATTTTGATATTTTAGTTTTTTGGTGATTAATTTTCATAATTAATTATTATTCACATTTTTTTATACGTGCTATTGATAATGATATTCTAATGTTATTGTAAGTGTCTCGATAAAAAATTACTTCTACATTGTCAGCATTGTAAGCTTGTGCCAAATAGAAATAATACTTCCTCCGTTTCATAATACTTACCAGTTACCACTACTAATAACATTTTTCCATATAACATGTCACATACAGTAACAAATATCATAAAACTGAGTAATTATGAAACAATGAAACAGTAAAAATGATTATGTCAGAAAGTTGTCCCCCAAAATTAGTTGCAAAATCATGAAATTTTAAGTCTCAGACTGATAATTATAGTAAGTCACAATCCCAACGTTTGCATTCGCCAATCGTGGGCATTTTATTATCTAAATCTTATTCGTTTCAATTATTAATCGTAAAATAAAATAAAAAGTTATTATTATAAATTTAAGTATCAAAACAAATTTAAAAATATCACTTATAATTTTCTCTTATACTTTAATAATTACTTTATTTATTTGTGAATAATAAAAAAATGAAATAGGACAATAGTAAAAAAAACTAACTACTAATAAACACAAACTATTTCACGATGAAAATGAGCTAATTATATAAACTCATTTTAAAGTAAGACGATGCAAAATGAACTAGTGCAACTTAAATCTCGTAATTTAATCAAAAATAAAGTAACAACATAATTTTCGATCATTAAAACTGCACTTCTTCGTATTTATATCCAATAAAATTAAAGGGTAAATATTCAATAAAATTAAAAGGTAAATAAATAAGAATCAACTCATAATTTTTCATCACTTTATTAAATTCTAATACCAAACCAACCCAACCAAAAAGTTAAACCCACGTTTAAAACCCAACATATATCTCGTAATTAAATTTTCGATCATTAAAACCGCACTTCCTCGTATCAAAGTTATTTGAGTTAGAATTACACTAACACTAAATATTCAATAAAATTAAAGGGTGAATAAGAATCAACTCATAATTTTTTATCACTCTAAATTCTGATACCAAATCAACCCAACCGAAAAGTTAAACCCACGTTTAAAACCCAATATATATCTCGTAATTTAATCAAAAAATCAAAGTAACAATATAATTTTCAATCACTAAAACCGCACTTCCTCCTATCAGAGTTATTTGAGTTAGAAAGATATTGATGCTAAATATGCAATAAAATTGAAGGCTAAATAAAAACCAACTCATAATTTTTGATCACTTTGAATTCTAATACCAAACCAACCCAACCGAAGAGTTAAACCCACGTTTAAAACCCAACATATATCTCGTAATTTAATCAAAAATCAAACTAACAATATAATTTTCGATCATTAAAACCGCACTTTCTCATATGAGAGTTATTTGAGTAAGAAACTAAATATTCAATAAAATTGAAGGTACTCATAATTTTTTATCACTTTCAATTCAAATACCAAACCAACCCAACCGAAAAGTTAAACCCACGTTTAAAACCCAACATATACTTCGCAATTTAATCAAAAATCAAACTAACAACAATAAAAACAGAGCAAATTTATTTTAAAAAAAAAAGAGTAAGGAAAAAGAAATGTACATGAGCAGAAATGCGAGCCCATTTGTTACCAAGTTTAGCATGAAGATCAATAATCAAACGTTCTTCATCAGAAGAAAATGCTCCTTTTTTCAAATTTGGACGGAGATGATTTGCCCATCTTAATCTACAACTTTTCCCACATCTTAAAAGTCCAGTATTCCTCTGTACTGCATTCCAATTCCCTTCTCCATTTTTATTCACATAATCAATTAATACAGCATCTTCTGATGATGACCATGGCCCTTTCTTTAATCCTCCACCGTTCGATTCTATCCTCATTTCTTGTCTCCCTGCTCCTCCACTTTTGCTCATTATCATTTTGATTTGATTTTGATTTGATTTTGATTGATTGATTTTGTGGGTTTTTTTGGGTTTTTTTTGTGGGTTTTTGGGTTTTTTTTTTGGGGGATTTTTGGGTTTGATTGTGGGGGGAGGAGTGAGGAGGAAACAGGGGAGAAATGAAGAGAAATGATGGAGAGAGAAAGAATGGATGAAATGGGTGAAAAATAGAGGGAGAATGTGTAGACTTATATATATGATGTTTAAGAGGGCTTTTCCCATTTACTATAAAAAAAAAAAAAAAAAAAAAAAAAAAAAAAAAAAGAGGGCTTTTCCCATTATTTATGTGCTTTTATTTTTAATTTTCTTTTATTTAAAGGGTAAGAATATGATCCCCTACAAGCAAGATATGTGAAGAGTAACTTGTTTTTCCTTTAGTTGTGACTTGTGAAAATCGATATTTAGAGCTCGTTTGGATTGAATGTAAAAAAGGTAAAGGTAAAAGATATTTCTGTTATGTCACACAAAGCAGGGTTCGGATGGGGTTTTTCTTTTTCTTGAAAGATACGGACAAAACACATCTGTTCCCTTGAGAAGGGAGTGAAGAGAGATGCGTGCTTTTAAGAAATCTTCCAATTGATACCTGCGATCAGTAGGAAACGAACCATAAACCTTCTACTTTGCATGCAAATGAAGTAATTGAAAGAATTGTGAAAAAATATAACTAAGAGTAAACTAAAAAATATATGATAAAAAGGAGGATGATGTCCATAATTGTGAAAAGTTTCACTAACTAAAAACTGTAACAAACAAGTTTAGTAATTTGGGACGTGAATAAAACGTCGGTAATTGGCCCTATTTCTTTAGTTGTGACTTGTGAAAATAGAGCATTTAATGAGAAATTAAATATTCAATTAGTGGACTAACTCGTGATTTATTTTTAGTTATTGTTAAATTTAGTGACTTTGCATAATTGTATATATGAAATGGGAATGCACTTTGTTGTTTTTATAAAATAAGTTCTCTGTCCCATTTATTTTCGATCAAAGAGAAATAAAATGTTACTTAAAAAAGGGAATATTGATCATCAATAAAGAAAGAGAAGGAATTGTTTTGATAAAATTAAAAGAGAGTTAAAATGCATGGATTAAATTAAATTAAATGAAGTGGTGGGCAATTGTTCAGAAATAAAATGACGCAAAATAATTAATTAGGACGGAGCAAAGTAACAAATAACGAAAAATAAATAAGACGGAGGGGTAATAAATTAGTTAATAGAATACGATAAGAAGTTTAAATTGCGTGGATAATATTATAATTATAAGAGAGTAAAGATGTATCAATGAAAAATTAGAGAAAGTGATGGACTGATAGCGACTTTTTTTCAAAATGGAATGTAATAAATTGATTGAGACATGCAAAAAGAAAATATACAAAAAATTACTTGAGACAAATAGAATACTCATTATATGTTTATCGTAGTGTGAAATATTAAATATATTAAATATAATTGTGATTGTTAAATGAATTTTGGGAACAATGTGTATAGCGAAACTCAATTTATATTTCAGTTGGACCGTTTTTAGGGTCAGCCTTAACCCATATTTAAGGTTATTTTAAGGCCGAGTCTATATGTATTTGATTTCGCTTAATCGGATTAATTTTGAATGATTATTGTTTTAATATCTTTTAAAAAATAAGTCTTAATTAATAGACATAAAAGAGAAAATAAGTTAGAACATAATGACTATTTCATAAAATCAGGTTGTTTTGCATGTAAAAGTAATCATAAAGACAAACTATTGTTTATGGATATTAAAGATTTGATGAAATTTCAAAACATTTTATATGAAATTAATTTAAGTTTGATAATAATTCAATTTGATATATCTCAATTTTTGATGATCTAAAACCATAAATTGCAATTTCTCTCTATCTCTTGTAATTATGGACACTAATTAGCTCCTCATTAATCGATTAAATTTTCAAAATGAGTAAATTAAAAGTTATTTATTACTTTATTTCAATTCCATTTTCATGTTTAAAATAAATATTTAGCTTACATAAAAAATAATAAATTAGTCATGATTTTCTGAGAAATATAATTAAAAGCTTGAGGTAACAAATAAAAACCATTATAAAATTTTACTCCATATATATATTGATATCTCTTCAAGAGTTTTTTTTTTAAAATAAATGATATGGTTTGTCTTTATTGAATTATATAATTTCCATTTTTTCAAAAAAAAAATTACCATCATTATTTGATTTCTGCTTCAACTGATATCAACATAATAAACTTTTAAGTCATAATTATTTTCATGAAAGAAATCACTTTTTCTGCATTTTAGGTGCGTAAAAAACGCACTTGACATAAATGCTTACTGAAAACAGACTAACAGTTACATCTCTTAGGTTGAATATACAAGATACAATTAGTTCATGCATCGCCATGCAATATAATAATTATCACTAGAAAAGGTCAAGACTCAAGAGTTAAAGATCTTCGTGCACTTGTCCGGCCAAGATTCAATCCTAATTTCAAATTCAAGTTCAATAAATTGAGACTTAATGAGTTTGAGTCATGATGATTCCCCAGTTAAAAAATAATAAATTAATCTGCGTCTTAATCTAGAGTCTTAACAATCTAAATAAAATCGAGACCTATTATTACATGTATACTCTATAAAAAAACTACCCTAATATTTTTTTTTTTTTTTGAGATGATGTATCTATTTGAATATTTGTTATACAAGGCACAATCAACCTTGTGTGTGTAAGTGTACATTTTCTATTTGGAGACAATTTTAAGGTTGTTTTAAAAAGGGTTTTAGCTTTTTTGAAGTTCCATACATGAAAGTGATTGAATCCAATCACCCAACACCCCATCCTTTGCTTAACTTTTCCTTACCTTAGGAGTATTGGTGTGTAACATGAAATTTTTCTATTTTTATTATTAGTCCCTTTTATTAATTTTTTTTAAAAGTTGATTTTCCTTAATTCTTGTCAATACTTCTAATAATTTATTATCAAATTCCATCTACATATTTTTCCTAATTTGGTAGGACATATATATATATATATATATATATATATATATATATATATATATATATATATATATATATATATATATATATATATATATATATATATATATATATATATATATATATATATATATATATATATATATATATATCCCCATGTCTTGGTTCAATGTTTCCATCTAGGTTGTTATTGTTAGAGACTTGAAGTATGTCCTAGCTAGGATGATATTTGAATGGGGATCAAACAAATGTCTAGGCTCTAGCACACTACATTTGACAAAAAAAAAATTATAAGGAATGCTAGTTTATGGGTATGAGTTGTCGCAGTTCTTCCCTCCCAAGATCATGTTTATAGTTTTCTATGAACGGTATACACTGGATAGGATGATGCTGATGATATAATGCTAGTTTTATATATAACATCATAATTTATAAACATATCGAAATAGTCATTTTTCTTTCATTGGCAATATAGAATCACACAAATGGGTAATACATTTTATTTTGCTAAAGATGTATATTAGTTTTTGAAAAATTTAATTGAATAATGGAAGAGAGAAAGACAATAAATAGATTGGTGGAAGAAATGCGTGGATAAGATAAAAGAGAATAATTTTGAGAGTGAGATTATGAATGCAACATTCTGAAAAAATAAGTATAATTGATTTACAAGAATAAAAAGAATTCTCGTTTTTTCTCTATGAACTCTGATCATTATTATTTGTATTTATTCTAGACAAAAGGTAAAAGAGTAATTGATTTTTTATAAGTTTAGCTTAATTTATGATTTCATGAATTTTGAGGATTTTTCATTTCACCGAACCTGTGACAAATTTTAATTCTCACCAACTATAAAAAAAAAAGATTAATTTTCTATTTTTTATCTGTCGGGATTTTCTAGCCTATTCCGATAAAAAACACAATGATGAAAGCAAGTATGAAAGATTAGGCAGCTAGAAATGTGTAGACATGGCATAGGAATAACTTGTAGCTAAATGCTAATGATATTGCCCATATTAGGCTTCACAGAGAATATATGAGGTCACATGACCCACAAATTTAATGGTATCATGAAATCATCTATAAAATGATGGTTGCAATTGTGAATTTGCTATTTTTGCATCAATTATTTAATAATAATTTTATTATTTTTTTCGAGTTATTGCATTATGTATGACTCTTTGCACCCAATATCATTCACAACAATAATGTCAGAGTTTTAATGTTAAAATATTAGAGTAATATGAATAGAAGGGGTGCAACACGAGAATTTCTTAAAAGATCATTCATTCAAATATTACTCTCGTCTAAGCATACTTAACTGTGGAATTCAGATGAAAGGGAAAATTAAAGTAATATAATCTACATTAAAGAATGGGTCGTTATAGATTATACATAAGAACATTGTAGAAGTATTAAAAACGGATATAAGATGAAGATTTTTAAAATATTGTTTTTTAATGTAAAATATGTTTTAAATGTTATATTATGAGGTATTTACTGGCCAATAGTTAAAATTTTTAATTAAATTGATGTCTTAGTATGATATTAAAAGTCAGCGTGATATTGTATAGTATTTGTGTGTCGTAGCCGCAGGCCGACACTACGTGCCATGTGACGTGCCTTTCCATTTTCAGAAATGGTGAATGTGGGCTGCCCATGGCCCATTATAGATTATATTAGATATTAGAGACATATTATATATATGCGCTAAATAGTCTAATTGATACAAATAAAAGAGAAAATATGAATGTGGACTTCTTATTTTGAGGTCGTCTTTCTGAAAAATAGTCCCTCACAAGAGTAACTGCTGCCTAATTAAGGGTCATGTCCAGTCGTATCGTATCATGCCATGAACAATTCATGACCATATATTTACGTCTTATTTGTAAAACTTCAAAGTTAGGAAGAGAATCAACTTTGTACTTGCACCAAGGTCTACTACCAAACCATGGTTCAGTACTTCATTTTTCTTTCTTGAAATATACAAGCTATGTTTTAATTATTTGGTTATATTTTTAGACTTCTATTAATTTCAAAAAAAAAGTAATTTTATCTAATTTATTAGTTTATTAGTATATATCAACTACTCGACTAGTGTATTAGCTACTTGGCCTCTGAGTAAAAGATATAACTTATACCATTATCAATACCATTAACGTGACAAAAATTACATTTTTGCACTAGTCGGGTCGGGAACTTGTACGAGTCGGGCTACCTAACCCAAATGAAGTGGGGGTGGGCTTTAAGAGAGGGGTGATCAAGGAGAACCCCAAGTGTAACCTATGGTTGGAAGATACAATCCTTTTTAACAACCTAAATTGTAGTTCATTTTCCTTTTTTTAAAAATGATCATTTTGCAATTCTTCAAAAACTGCATGATATCGTCATAATAGCTTTTTATGTTAAAGTAAAAACATTTAAAAGTCATTTAACAAATATAACTTTTTAAGAGTGTTAGACCAAATAAAAAGTCAAAAACTAAAAGCCAATCAAAAAAATCAACTAGTCATTTATCAAGCACACCTATTATCAACTAATAAGGGTGTGTTCTCTAGAACTACCAACAATTGTGTCGACCAATAAGACAACTTTGATTATGATGCTCATATTACTACAACAAAAGCCAACAACTATTGACAATCAATAAATTAGCCACTAACTAATACTAGGAGATTTATAAGCATGAAACATAAACTCTGTGATTGATGGAGTAACACTATGCTCGAGCTCGAATGTAAACGGCAAACTAAGAGGTGAGTGCCAAACCAACAGAAGCTGTTATACATGGCAACACTCTGCTCGAGCACGAATGTAAACGGCAAACTAAGAGGTGTGTGCTAAACCAATAGAAGCCGTCATACATGGCAAGTATACACAGCCTCCTCTGCAGTCTGCACATACTAATTACAAAGAATCAGCAACTCCTACTATGGGTGAATTCACTTTCGGGCCATTGCTTGAATTGTTATGCTAACCTATCTAGGATTTGTATGATTATATTCCACCTCGAATAAGTAAATATAATTCAAGAAAAAGTATCCGTCAGCCGTTCTCTAGATTTAGTTTTTTTTTCCTGCATCAGTAAGCATGGAATTCAAACAAAGAGATAGGAACACACCAAGCTATAGAATTATACCATTTAAGGAAGTAATTCCAACGGCTGAATTTTCTTCATGATTGAATTTAACTATCTGGGTTGATTTTCTTTCACCCCTTAGCCATAGGATTCCTCTTGTTTTAGCAGAAACTAGCATTGAACTAAAGCTGCAAAGCAAGGTCCGGCTGCTGAGAGTCTACAGATGACTGGAAAGCAACATTCAGATCCGGGGGAAGTGTATCCTGTTTCTGTTTCTGCTGAGGAAGTGGACTAAGACCCCGCCAAGGGGCTTGCATTTGAAATCTAGACAAGTCATTTGTAAGCAGCTGAGGAAATGCCGTTGGTCTGCTAGGGACCTGAGCTTCATTTCCAACGTTGGTATTTGTAACCAGTTGAGGAAATACCATTGGTCTGCTCGGGACCTGAGCTTCATTTCCAATTTTCGTAGGTTGTGATGCAAACGGGTAAAAGGGGAGACCTGTCTTTTCGGGCTGAAAGTGCATGGACATTGAAACAGGATATTCAACATGAGATTGCATTGCCTGCGGATAGAACATCCGTGTTGCATTGTGTAACGAATCCGCAGAAATTTGACTTCTGTTCGTCGGAGAGTTTTGAACAGGTGGTCTAAATGGTGCAGAACCCACAGACATCCATGTGTTGGCAGCTGCTGCTGCAGCATTACCTCCACCGTCTCCTCTGGGAGATGGAACAGATGGCCTAGGATGTGCAGGAGTAATATCATTATTCGATCCATTTTGTTGCTTCTGAGCTTTTTCTGTCAACATTTTCATAACCAGGACAGGATCACTAAGTCCTTGATCTGGTTTTGGAGGAACGGGTGTTGCTGCTCTAGCTTGTTGTGGTAACATTAATCCTTGGGTTGAAGTAACTAAACGATTACCAGCTACAATATTGTTCACTCCTTTCCCATTAGATAGCCCTTCAGGATTACCTCCATTTGCATCAGGCTTCTTGAAAGGCAGCGATTGCAGAAAGTTTTTACCCTTGGGAAATGGTTCACATGGTGTGGAAACCGACATTTCCGTTGCATGCGGTTGTTTCTGTAAAGCATTATCCATTTTCTGGTTGGAAGGCCCATGAGATTTTGTTTCCACCCTCTTATTACCGATTTCCAAAGACACTTGTTTCTGAGGAATACATTCTTTTTTCTGATCTGCTATCGACGGAGAATTTGGTTCCACTCTCTTTGCACCCATATTTTCAGGAAAAACTGAATCCCTCGAATATCTGCTTTGCGGCTCGAAAATGTTGTGTTGCTGACTGTTTGTAGATGCGCCATTCATTTTAGCTCCTTTCAACGTGTTTTCAGAACATCTGGAAAGTGAATTCAACTGTTTCTGCGGTTGAGAGACGAAAGCAGTAGTTGCAGGAGGTTTGGCACCTCCAGAACCAAAGGTGGCCGATTTTCCATCTAAATTAGGCTGATTGATGTAAACTTTAGATTGATCTCGACCCTCTAAAACTTTTTCATTCATTCTAAGATCAACAGAATCATGTGACCTAGAAACAATGGGGTCTTTTCTGTCATCCATTCTTGAATCAACATCATGTTTTCTGGAAGCAAAGGGGTCTTTTCGATGTTCAAAAATTAATGCTGACGTAGGAAGCGGTTCATATTCCCCAATCCATCCGCGACCATATTTGAAGTCTGGGGGAAGAACCTCTTTAATTCTCTTGGAGGCTATTCTCCAAGCCATAGGCCCAAGATTTGCAGCATATCGAGCCAGACTACGGGCATAGGACAATTCGCCAGACAACCCAACCTGACCCATGAGAGAAGCATTAAGCAAGAAAAGTTCGAAGTAGAACTACATAATATGAACAATACGAAAAGATGACTACATACGGGAATTAGCAGCTTCTTTTCACAATCAAATGTTGTAAATACTGACTCAGACCAATCTTCTGACTGATTTGATATGTCGTAAGATGCACGACGATTCTCATCAACCACAAATGATCTCCTTCCAAATTTTGGTAGAGCACCCTTGCCTAGAAAAAGAAAATAGTCATTAGATATCATATTCATAAGTATAACCAAAGGGTTTAGCCAACCATGTACACAACTAATTAGCTGGCCTCCTCTGATTCGGCAACAGTAATGAATTTTTTATTAAAAAAAGGTCTACAAAGAACATCTGATACCTGATTGTGGATCTTCAGTTCTCTCTAGATTATTATCTAGAAGGAAAGAACTTCCATCTACTGTCCCCTCATTACTAATAGCCCTCTCGAAGTTATCCACTTGATCGGTGCTGCCAGTATTAAAGGGATCTACAGTGGCAAGGGTGGCACCAGATGAGAAATCAGAACCTACATGTTCCTGCGTGCCTCGAGAGAACAGCTTCTTTGTTTGTTTCTTGATAATAGAGTAAGATCTTTCTTTTTGTTCAGACTTTGGCTCAGCCTTTGGCTCATACGTTGGTTCAGATTTTGGCTCCTTCTCTAATCGCGCAATTTGCACCCTTACTCGCTGGAATTTCTTTTCAGCTAGTTCTTTGATTGTGCGGGCCTTTTGAAGAGTTCAAGTGGTGCAATTAATACTCATTCCAGAATTTCAGAGGTATATAAAATACAAAACAAAGCACCAGCTCAAACCTGCTTATGGTAAATTGTGTCAGGTGCATTGTACTGCATTGCGTTGGAGCTAATTAGGAATACATCACTCTGCACCCAATAAAGTCATTATTTTAAGCAATTTTGGTGAAGAGGATTGGTGAGTAGGCATATATTAACTCCTAATTAAGTATGTCTTGCGAGTTAGATACAAACCAAGAATCAGCAATTAAGTAATAATGTCACTGCAACAATACTTAAACGGGGTCAAGCAACTAAACATCTGAACAAACATTAATAAAGGGTAACTTGTATATTTGTACTATTATATAAGTTTGTATGTACAATGAAATTTCTTTTATCAATTAAACAATGAATATGTGAGCTTTATCCTTCACAATAATCCATTCAGTCTAATGCAGTTTATAATACTGGAGAATAATAATTATCTTGTTGTAATGTGTAATTGAACTAGAAGAAGCTACAAGTTTATTAATAGGAAATGTACAGCATGAAGTATAAGAATTAGGGATGGCAAAATACGCAGGTGGATGCGGTATGCATTCCCCGATACCCATACCCATACCCACCACCCATGGCGAGTAAAATTTTTCATACCTACGCCTGCACACCTAGGTATGCATTGAAACTGATCCCGGCTCACCTTATACCCACCTCACGTTCACTCTGTGTCTGCGTTATATACTCAATAATAAGAACTATATAAGTGCAAAATTCAATATAAGCCAGACCAGATATTAATGTGGAATAGTTTTGAGAAAGTTAGACTAGTTAATAAACTTAATCGGCCTATATGTGGATTTAACTTTATTTGGACTAGATGCGCTAGAGTTTTGAAATAAAATTATTTGAAGAGACAAAAAGCTACAGCTTAGAACATAGTCTTCTATGTATTACTGCATTGCATTGCCATCCATAGTTATTTTGATTTAGTCCACCTTTCTTAAAGCTAACATAGTGATTAGTGAAATAAAACTCTTCAGTCCGTCAGCTGTTCCTATCCTTTCTCTTCTTTTTCTTACTATAGTTTATCGAGTTCCTGTGTTCTTAAATAATTCAATTGTTGTCGGTACTCTCTCCACCAACGTCGGTACTCTCTCCACCAACTCCAAATTATGAACAAATTATCAGGCATAGACAGATAGGTCTTGGATATGACGTTTATGTAAAGAGAATCATTTGTCTTATGCTACAAGATACCGCAGATTTATAATTTTGATGTTAGAAACATGGTTTATTATTGGGTTTTGTTGAAAAAATAATTTACATGATAGAAGAACTTGGGTTGGAGTGTGGGATTTTGGAATCCATTTAGAAGCACTCCACATGATGTTGCAGCAATAGCAGACTCTGCCGTCCCTTTATTTTCTGCCCAATTTCACTAATAATAGTGGATAGAACATATAGTGGAGTTACAGAATCGATTTTGTTTGGTATTTAGCACACAAGAAGCATAATGGCAAGCAATTCTCATCGAGCATACTAAGATATACAAGCCAACAACATTGTCAAATTTTTTTTAATTCGATTCTAATACTTCGCCAATCAATTCCTTCAATCAGATAAACCAAACCTATAAAATCACATTCTTCATTTCAAATGGCAATCCACCTAAATCCATAGGAAACTAAACAATACAAATCTAATCCCTTAGCATTAGGTTAACAGAATTATAACAGCAGCAGAACAATTGAAACACTGATGATTCGCCTACCAATCCAATTCTAAAATCTAGCTTTTTCAAAAATGAAAAAAACAGAGATAAGGTGAAACGTCCTAACAGTTCAAAAGTAGCAATATATATTTCGAGAACTCAATTAATCATTGCTATGACAGTCATCTGAACAGGTTCAACTCATCCAGTAAAAGTGATCAAATATCAAGGTTTTGATAATAGTTTACATGTGAGGGCATTCTCACTGATCACTACTACAAACTCAACCAAGAATTGCCTCCAATAAATTGGCATCACTAATGAAAAAATAAATGTGAGCACACACCTCAAATTGCTCCAAATTAGAGTACGAGCCATTCGCAAGCTTCTTCCTCACGGTGGAAAAATCCATTGGATGTTCAATGACATCATGATAGTCCGGGAGCTACACCAAAGTAGTATTGTATCAAATTCTCAAATTTCCTCAAAACCACCAAAGAAAAATAACTAAATAACAATAAACAAATTCACAATAATGAAAATTGGCAAGTACCTCTTCAGGATCAACAGGGTCAGCATAAACACCGTAGGTATCTTTTCTGCCACATAGAAACCATTCTTACTAAGTAAACAAACTAAGACTCCATCACCTAAATCCCAACAATATGGGCCGCCTTACAAAGTAAACTAGAATTAAAAAAAAAACAATGGAAAAAACACAATGAGATTTTCGTACTTTTGAAGCTTGTCGAGTATCAACTCCAATTGTTTTTTATCAGGCAAAGGCGTATTACCATTACCATCATGCTTCACAACACCTGAAGACAATCATCAACAATTGATATCAGAAATCAATCTAAAAATCAAACCAAACCCAATCCAAATCTCCAAAAATCAATGTTCCATTACATAAAATATCACCAACCTGCATCATAATCCCCATCATTTAGCTCTTCTTTCTCATCTCTTCCCTGCCAAAACAACACCAAATTTAACCATTATAAAACTCACTTAAACCAAAAATTCGAGGAGAGAGAAAGAAGATTAAGTAGAGAGAGAAAATAATTTGAATTTGATGTTATATGAAGTACTATCTCCTAGAACTCTATACTCCAATGTGACAGTTGACCTCTCCCCATCTTCCCAAACGTTAATTTCATCACACACTTCTTCGGTTCTTCCAACACAATCAGTCAATCACAACGAGAGAAAAAGGGCATGGACCAATCCCAAAGGTTTCTCTCTCTCTCTTCTTTCTCTCTCTATACCTCTCATTTTGAGCTCAGCTGGCCTGGCCCCTCCATTATCTGTCCTCTTTCCCTTCCCCCATTTTAATGCAGTTTCTATCACAGATCCAAAATATTCAAATCAAAATATAAATAACATTACTCGCTCCTTGTTTCCTTTTGTAGCTCCATTCTAGCATTATTCACAAATACAATTCAATTCCCAAATTGCTGCTAATGTAGAAGCATAACAAAAAGCAAATAGTTATGAAATCTTATTAGATTCGATATAATAATTATAATTTCGGAATATAATTTTATATAATTAGAGAGCGAAAAACAAAAATAAACAGTCAAAGTGGCAAATAGCTATGCAGTCAAATGAAATAATAAAAATACAAATTTGATGAATTTACGATGAAAAGTGACATGGAAAGCGAAAAAAATGGAGGAAGTACAGTACCGCATCTTCTTCTTCATTTCCGCCATTTTCAACTTCATCCTCTTCATTTTCTTCAACTTCATTGTTTATCCTTCTCTTCTTCACTTCCCTCTCTTCCTCCTCCTCCTCTTCTTCGTCTTCTTCTCCTCCTCCGTCTTCTTCTTCTTCTTCATCTTCTTCCTCTGCTTCCGATTCATAACGCGTAACTCGGCGGCCGCGGTGACTCACTGAGTCACCACCGCGATTCAACCTAATATTTCTACTCTTACTATTACTAATACTACTCCTATTATCTATTTTTACAACTAGCTTCACTTTCTTCCCTCTTTTTCTCCTATGACCACCATTTTCATCATCCTCATCCTCTGAACCATCATCTTCCTCCTCCGAAACGACGTCGTTATCTAAATAATCTTCATCATAATCAATTATATTATACCTGAAACTCTTACGCCGAAGACTACGGCGAACATCTCTCGGCTCAGCCAAATCAGCCGACAGTAAAAACTCAGCTTCAGCTTCAGCTTCCTGAGCAGCGCGCCGAGCTTCTAGATCTGCTTTAGATGGTCTTCCTTTCTTCTTCCTCTTCTCGATCTGAACCATTTTCTTCTCTCTCCTCTCTTTTTCTCTCTCTTCTGTGAAAGAGAAGCTAAAGTAATCTTGTATTATTATTATTTTTTTTTTAATTTGATAGAGAGAGATGGAGAGAATTTTTATTTTCTTACTTTATTTTCTCTCTCTTGTTTTTATGCATTATTGAGAGTGGGAAAGTGGGGCCCATTTTTGTGGAAATTTGTTTGTAAAAAATATTATTTTAGTATAGTGTGGGGTCCACATTTTTTGAATAAAAAGGAGTAGAAGAGTGGCTGAGAAAAACGGCGTTTGCCGTTTGGCTTGGGTTGCTTGGGGCTGACCGTCGTGCTGCCCTGGGCAGCATTACGTGTTTATTTATGTGCTACCCGAAATCAGTTCTTCTCATTTCCTTTTTTGCATGTTTTTTAATACGAATTTTAAAAGTTAATATTTATAACAAAAAATATAAAGTATGTTAAAAACATTAATTTAATTTCTCTCTCCTTAAGATAGAATATTCCAAATGGAAAAACATTTAAAAACGGGAGGGAGTAATTGATAGCTCGTAGTTATTAGATGATTATACTGACTTGTTTAATTAACTGATTTATTAATTGATTTGACTAGTTAGTTTAAAACTCGCTTTTATATGAAGCTTATTTAATAATAATTTATTTATAAAAATAAGGTATTTCAATAAGCTAATTTACTAAATATTAGCATTGAATTGGTGTGACAATCTAACCGTCTATTTTTGTCAAATAATTTAAAATTGACTAATAAATTATTTTGCCAAACACCCTCAAAATATTTTTTCTTCCTTTCAAAAAGAGAATAATATGTGTAGATATAATTAAGAGCAATTAAAATGCTTCTATATGGATAAATTAAGATAATATTGTTTATCGCCGTCCAAAACTAAAAATGATGCGAAATAAATAAGACGGACGAAATTAGCAAATAATTCTAATAAATGAGTGGGAGGGAAGGAGTATTAGTGCGTTATTTAACCTATGTATGGTGTATGTCTCAAGGTAATACAATCTCATACAATAATGTATGTTGTCGCTATTATTGTGAATAATTAATGGTTTGTTAATAATAATTAATGAAATAGATAAGTTAGTTTTGACAATAAAATAAGTTACTTTTAAAAAAAATAAACTACTTAATCGGTTGAACATATGCTTTTCCGTCTAAAAACTCTATGTTTTTTGTAGTGTGCTTAATTTACTATTTAAATTGAGTTGAATTTATTTATATTGTGGTGAACTTAATTTTTCTAAATATATTCATTTAAAGTAAGTTAGACATTGTAATTAAATAATCAAATGCTAATATATACTCATCATCATCAACAACCTAATATCCCGCTCGAAAATAGGGTTTGGGTGAGGGAATGTAACGGACAATCCATACTCGTACTCCCTTGAGAGGGAATACTAGAGAAAAGCGGTCAATTTACCCCCATAAGGTCCTAGATGTAAATCTATTCTATATTAAAAAAAAAAAAAAAAAAAAAAAAAAAAAAAAAAAAAAAAAAACTATTTTTCATAATTGCTTAAACTAATATTTTCAATATAAATGAATTCTTTAGTCTTATTAAATAATCAGAAAGCTAATAAATTAGTTGTGTAATATAAGTTCATAAAAAAAAAAAAACTAATTTTCATAATTTTCATATATTTGTAGGTTAGCTACTTGTAATTTTTGATTTTCATAGTACAAAAACCTTTAATAATGCAATTTCACCTAATTAATTGACGAATGGAGATTGATTAATCTAGTAGTTAGGGATAATGACAATAAGAATACTATTCCATCCATCCATTTGGTTTGTTTATCACATTTTAACCAAATTTGTTTTTTGGAATCCAATTCAAATTCAAAAAGGCCCGATTTTGAACTAATTCGATAAAATTGACTCGATCTGCAATTAAATCGTCTTAATTAGAGGATAAGTACTTTGTTAAAAAAATTAGAGAATAAGTACCACTTACCTAGTCCTACCCTTCTCATGACGTGTTCCATTTGCTTTATGCACTCTGTCCAATGCAGTGATGCACATATTCGATCCTTAACATATCGAGTTATATGAAGTATTTAAAAATTATAAACAACTGATATTAACAATCTTTACATCAAAACGAATCAAATAAGATCTCACATGACTATGTTTTAACTTATACTTCCTCCGTTCCACTTGATACACTTGACTTTTTACGCAGTCCAATGCGTTATTTTGACAATTTATATATTGAATTATACACGTTTAAAAATTATAAAAAATTAATATTATAAAAGTATGCGATATTGCGATTAGACGATTCAAACAAGATCCCACTTGATTATATTTTTTCTTACACATTAGCCGCAATATATAAAATAAGCTTGAACGATAAATAGTGTCAATAACAAAAATATATCGAATATTTTCAGAATGGATGAAGTAGATTAATAATAAATGCAATTAAAAGTAAATGAGACACCTAAAGTGAATAAAAGGGAGTAGTATACTACATAGTACTAGTATATATTGGCAGCAATAACCCTCTCAATGAAAAGTTTACGGTTACTTTATTAAACCCTGTCTTTTACTCCCTCCGAATCATTTTAGATGTTTCATTTGGGTATTTTAATTGATTAAATTAATTGTAAATGTGGTAGTTGAATATTGGAAATTGAAAAAGTAAGGGTATTTAGGTAAAAAAAAAAAAGAAAGATAAAATAGAAAATGAGACATTGGACAATTGATATGATTTTGCCAAATAAGAAAATGAGACATCTAAAATGATTCGGGGGAGTATAAATTAGGACAAATAATCATATCATATCATACATTATATAAAAGGCTTGGAAAATTCCAAGTGGCACAATTAAGAGTTTTTCCATATGACACTCATTTATTGGCTAAAAAATAACAAGTTATTTTATCTTGACCAATATTATAATTCTACCATTAAGTATCTTTGACTAGCAATTATTTATAGTTAAATTGAGTAAATTAAAGGACAAAATATACTGCATAATATATTGTTGACACTTTCCATAATTATAGAGTTAATTTATACATGTAACTCTCAATATTAAGTGTTTCTAATGCATAATATCTCTGACCTTATTTTTTTAATATCGTGTTTATAGTCGTTGATGCTAAAAAAACTGTGCAATGCACGGGTTTTTACACTAGTATTGAGATAAAAATATAAGTTAAATATATAGATTAAAATTAAAGAAAAAAGTTAGTTCAAAATAAAAATAAAAGAAAAAAGTTGAGGACGTGAGACAAATTTAGTGGAAAACAAAAAAATATACTTCACTTATTCTCTTATTTTCATTTGGACTTATTAATTAATCAATACTACCTCTTATAGATTGCGACTTTACTAAAGCAACTTTCAAAGCATCCAAACATGAAACATTTGAAATTTTAGCAATCAATAATGTATTCATTTCTTAAATCATAGAGTACATTCTATTAGGACTGAACAAAGTTTGGTCTAAACCGTAAATCAAACAGTAATTTGAGTATTTGGTCTGGTCTACGGTCTAAATGGTTTGGTCTGGTTTTTTTAAAAAAATTACGGTTTACGGTCTGGTCCTGGTTTTTAATTTTTCAGACAAGACCAGATCGTAAACCGTACTTTGACCAAAAACCATTTTTTTATATAAAAAACGTGTTTCTACCGAGATATTTTGAGATAATATTATTTTTATATAGTAATATATATTTGCATAATGTTGATGCAATCAACTAATTACAAATTATATGTATTTATTGTTTGTAAGTGAGAAGTATTTTCATAGAACATATATTAATTTGAAAAAAAAATAAAAATAAAAACTGTAAACCAGACCAAACCAAACCGTTGTAGTTTGGTTTGGTCCGGTCCGAGCTAACATTTTAAACGGTCCGATCCGAAAAATTTCCAGACAAAAATTTTTGGTTTTGTCTGATTTTAGTGTCAGACTAGATCAAACCGGACCGTGTGCACC
Source organism: Amaranthus palmeri (assembly GCA_019776075.1). NCBI lineage: Eukaryota > Viridiplantae > Streptophyta > Magnoliopsida > Caryophyllales > Amaranthaceae > Amaranthus > Amaranthus palmeri. The sequence goes on from JAAKBH010000310.1 coordinate 186,919, forward strand.
CTATATTTATATTTTTGACTTATCTTTAATTTAATCTAAAGAATTTACCAAGCAATTTAAAAATTAAAAAACATAATCAAACTGAAAAATATAATAGATTTTAAAACTCGATCCTAATAAGCGTGAAAAATCACAACATGAAACTACTAACAGTCTCACATATTTATTTTCTCATTTTTCTTGATTTTTGTATCATTTTTTAAAGATTTATTTTACTGAGTATTTATCTAAAAATTTTGAAGTGATGTTCATCATCACATTTCACAACAAAAAACTTGTCATATTTCTTCCAAAAAGAAGATTATATCATTTAGTCTATGACAGCACTCTTCTATATGGGTATGAGTTGTCGTCTATCTTCCCTTCCCAAATCCTTTATAGTTTGTCTATGAGCGGGAAACACTGATGACGACGATGATGATAGCAAATATCACTGATTATGACATCATCATCATCATACCCAATGTATCTCGCTCATAGACAGACTGTGGTCAGGGTTTGGGGAGGGAAGATAGACGGCAACTCATACCTATTAAGAGAGTACGGTCAGCGAGTCCTATGACTCTAGAGGAAAGATAGACAGACTATAATGATTATGACATATTATATGGAAAAATATTATCACTGTCAATTGCAAGTATGATGAAACCGGAAAAGTATTACACGTTTACACCTTTCCAACCATACCAAAAGCAAATTATTTCTAAAGATAGAAGAAAAGTAGAAAACTCAAGTGATATGATATTAATTTTGTTACTATCAATAGTAAGTGAACATGTACACTCAAAAATTAATCCAAATGTTACAATATAAATCCTCATATAAATCTATGATAATGATTGATTGCGATGACTAAATTCAAAATTCAAAAACTCAAATATAGACTAGTATAGGAATTTTATTTATTTCCCCAAAATACAAATTTAATTTATTTATCTACTTTTGAAAAAAAAATGTAAATAATAAACGAAACTTACTTGTCCCCATTAACCACCATATATCATGCTGAATATGACAAAAAGAAATTTTGTCCAAGTATAATACATATAGCAACATAAATTCAAATTTTAAATGCTAACCTAACTAAGCTAGGTATTCAAAAAAATTTATTATATCTAAAATATCTTTATTTAGTTATATTCATATATAAATAGGATGTTTATATAGTTTGTTTTGAACTAAAATTACAAAAAAAAAAATTATAATTTAATCATGTCTGAATTCATGTATACATATCCGATTATCCATGTCAGATATGAGTATTTTGAATACGAATTTTTAATATTCAAATACATATAGAATATTTAGACATTTCATTTTAGAATAAATTTATGAACATTTTCATAATTTAACGAAGTTTAACTCTTAAACACTTTGAAAATCAGATCTTTTCATTTGGAGTTTGGACCATGTACCCCTTAATACTCTTTGAAAAAACTTTTTCTTATTGTCAGTTTTTCATCCCTCTCGTAGTCTCCTTTCCTTATCTGTCATATAATAAAAAAAATTTATTTTACAATAAAATATATTTTTATTTTCAAATTTGAGTTGTTGAGTCCCACCTATATACTTGTCAACTATATAAATGAGCTCACATGAAGAACATATCATATCACAAAACCTTATCAAACTACATACACCCAAAATCAAAAACCCACAAAAGAAAAAAGAAAAAAAATTAGAATCTCTTAAGATTCTCTTTTTTTCCATCCTTTTTCCATAAACATGAATATGAATCAATCAACAAATTGAGATTGAAGAAGAAAATATATATACATGATTGGAATTTGGATGATAATCCTTTTGACCGTACTCTCCTGTATGGGTATGAGTTGTTGTCTATCTTCCCTCCCCAGACCATAATTTGTCTATGAGCGGGATACACTGAATACAAAAGAAGCAATAATGGTGTTTCCTTGTGAATGGGTTATTGCAGCTTGTGTTTACATTTTCTTGATCAAATGTGCTAAGCAATTTCTATCATTCCTTGTTATCATATAGTCACTTATGTCTTTTTGGTTATAAGGTAAGTTCAAGGCTAGAGTTACTTATGGAAAAGTGGTATATATTCCAATTCAGACGCGATTCGATTCTCTGCTTTTGTCTGTCACTTTTGCCTTTTTTGTTAAAGGCTAATGATAATCGAACTCAGGTTGCATATGAAAAAGTGGTATATACTCCTCCAATACAGACACGATTCGATTCTCTGCTTTTGTCTGTTACTTTTGCTTTTTTTTGTTATAAGATAAGCTCAGAGAAGGAAAGAGGCTAACGAGAATCAAACTCATATTACTTATGGAAAAGTAGTATATACTTCAATTCAGACACGACTCGATTCCCTGCATTTGTTTATTTTGCTTTCATAGGTTAGAGCTCAAGGGTAAAAAAATAGATTCCCAATTTGGATAGTTTGTTAATTAATAATACTTTCTTGTAAGTAATTTAAACCAATTTTATTTAGTTTAGATTTTTGATCTCGTGATTCATAGAAAAAAGATGAGTTTATCTAGATTTATATGTTTATTAAATTTAATTTAATTTAAAAACCGATAACCGAGAATGATGTGCTTATCTAGTGGTTAATGAAGATTTTTTTTCATCGTAATTTTATCATAAGAGATTTATTTTTAAGAACTGTATTTTATTTAGAGATTGATTTTCACCATCTATAAAAAAAATTAAATCCTATAAATTTAAGTAGACATTATTTTGAGTATTAATGTTGGATAAATGAGTTTGGTTGAACATTCTTTCCAATTTTTAAATATTGGTTGAACTTTAGGCTAATAAAAAGAGTTGGCTTTTTAGTTAAAGGTTTTAATAAAGAAAATGATTTTTGGCAAAATTCATTGTAAGCAATAAATGAGTTTTATGAAGGAGCAAGTAGTTGAAAGGTATAAAGCTTTGTGTTAGGAGTATTAACTTGTAAAAACTCTATGGGGTGTTTGGTATGCAAATTTCTTGTCTTAGTAACGGAATCAATTAATCAAATTCGTTATAATGTGTTTGGTTTGGGATTTGGATAACGAAATCCGTTACTTAAGAGTAACCCATTCCCTTTGTTTGTTACCACTCAAATATGAGTTGTAACAAAATACCTTTCTCTTTATTTGTTTCCATTCCCTTACTTGATTGAAACCAAACAAGTGATAAAGATAAGGGTTATTGTTACCCTTTGATCTCTTTATTTGTTTCCATTCCCTTTTCATTTAAAAAATTATACCAAACAACCCCTATGTGTTTCTTTTTGTTATTTTCATTTACTTTTGTACAGTTTTCAATGCAGATTTCAAACGTCAATATCTCTAAATACGCATAATAAAAAATTATAAAAAATACATGTTAAAAAATATATGTTAAGATGAATCTAACAGGAACTCACATGGATATATTTTATCTTTTAAATATGTGTCAAAGAGATTATTTAAATTTTTCCCTCATCAAAATGAAATATTTCAATTGAGAAGAACATTAGAAAACAAAAAGAGTAATATTTTTATTATTTATGTTATTATGTGTATTTTTGTAATTTTACCTTAGGGATTCTCCTAAAGTCTAAATTGGTTCACATTATGAGATTTTTAAACAATTTGCATTAATTTAGCTCATAAGAGTCTAAGGTAATATATCATGGGATTAACCATGATAATTAATGGATAATAAAAACAAATAGAGAGGATTTTTTACTTAATATGCTTGTCAAATATTCTACGGTTTATATTTTATGGCTGAATTTAGACACCCTAAACTTCTATACAATTATATATCCACCATTGATTATATAATGTCATATTCGAAATTGAAACTAATAGGTCAACAATGTAAAGTTCGACAAAATGAAAAAATTACATACAAAATATGTTCGAATTTAAAAGAGACTTGTTCAATCGACTCCCTCAAGTCCTCGACTATGAAAAGACATACTCATTAACTCAGCCCTAATTTTTGTATGAGACAGTTCATTGTGAGACATTATTTATATACAGGTTGAATGACCCAGAGGCGAAGCTACACCGGGGGTCGGCGGTGGCCTGGCCCCCCTTATCAAAAATGCAATCCTTTGTACTTTTGATTTCGACCCCCTTACTAATTAATTAATACTCCCTCCGTCTCATTAGTTTTGTCCACTTTACATTTTGCACACATGCCGAGGCAACATTTTAATCTTTAATATCTTTAATTGTGTATAATTAAAAATTATAAAAATTTGATATTAATAATCTTTGCATTGAGACGAACAAAATAAGATCCCACATGACTATATTTTAACTTATAGATTAAGAACAAAATACAAATTAAGAGTGATTCGTGAATAGTAACCAAAAACTAAAGTGGACACAATAAAAGGGACGGAGGGAGTATATTATATAATTTAAGGAGTGCATAATTGTAATAAAAATTGCTATAGGTCAATGGTTGAGGTAAGTATTTTTAATTTAAGGTAAAAGATCAAACCCAACTTTGAACTATTATTTTTTAGTAGACTAATAAATTTAATAGACACAAATTCTCATATGACTTTTTAGTCATATAATTAACCTTAAATTTAATAGACACAAATTTAAAATGGTCTTACGGTGAGACCATTTTAATTGCCTTGGCCCAGCCCAATGTATATTTATTTTTAAAGTGATGACTTTTTAGTCATAAGTTTACACTTATAATTAACCTTAATAAAGTGATCACTCAAAGTGATCACTTAGGCAAATTGGCTTACTTAGCTTGTATATACTCGTCTAATGGTGAGATGGTCTCATATAAGACGGACTAATTTAATTTATACTATAAAGTCATTACTATCGATCTTTCATATTGACATTCATCCTTTTTTAGTGTGTGTCTTTATATTTTTGTTATCTTAATTTTAATAGTAATTTTTTTGGAGACTAAAAAGACAAATATATGAAGTGACAAACACTTAGTTTCTTTTTCAAAAGGGTAATTATAGGGAAGCTTCAACTCTATTTGTCAATATAATTTTTGCTATGATTCAAGTTAATTTAGTCTATATGATTCAAATTTTCATAGTTTGAGTAGTTTTTATACAATAAATAACTTGCTAGTATATCGACAATTCGGCCCCCCTAACTAAAAATCCTGGCTTCGCCCCTGGAATGACCTAATTAATATAAATTTTAGCGTGTAAACTATATGTATGAGGTTGTCTGACCGAAATGCAATTTTTCATAAGAGTAGCTCTGCTTCATCAAATTGGGCCTGTTTATAGCGTCTTGAGCCCAGCCCACCAAATATGAAGTGCCTGATTGGCCTGTCTGTTACGTGTGTTAAGCTTGGCCAGTGAATATAAAGCCTTATACTCCACACGTAGTTAGTTCATCGAGAGATTTTAGCGTACAGCCTGGTCAAATATTTTAAGGTTGCATTTGAGAACATGTATTTCATTTTAAATTGTAGATTTTTTTGCATTTTAAAAAAAAATTGTAGATTTTAATTATTGATTCATAATGAAGAATTTGAGAATGACAAGTTTGAGAAGTCATTCTCAAATTTTTATTATTTGATCATTTTTATAAACATAGTGGGTTTGACTCAAATCTAAATTTGAATATTCTTTATTTGTCAAATACTAAATTTGAGTCAAATCTCTATTTTCAAATGAAATCCACATTCCCAAATATATATCATAAGGGAAATTTTACGTGGTAGCCCTGAGATTTTGGGTTTTCCACTTGATAACCAAAACTTTTAAAAAATCCACGCGGTAATCCTAAAGTTTGCCAAAGTTTTCCACAGTGACCTTTTTGCACATAAAAACGTTAGCAAAAGTTAATTTCAAATCTTTGAGGCTATTGTACGCCTATTTATGTGACTCACCATTTTAAATGTCATCAGTTTCAATCTTTTTTCCCAAAACATAAACCCTAACCATAGCATTTTGGATTTGGGGGAAAATATAATTTGGATGAAAGATGGTAGAGTTGAGGTTTATATTTTGGGAGAAAAGATTAAAACTGTTGGCATTTAAAATAAGACATAAGTAAGTCGCATAAATAAATATACAACAGTGATGAATAAAATAGAGAAAGATGTTTATCCTTCATTCCTTCTATTGAAGGTACAATAGTGAGTAAATGAGAAAGATAATGATAGAAAGCCCCCAAATGGAATTAATACTTTGTTGTGGGTGTCTTTTTACAAATGATAATGCTCCAAAAAAAAGATGGTTTTTTTTCTCTTCTCCTATACTTTTTTCGTAATTTTTAAAGCAAATTTTGAATCTCAATATCTCTAAATACGCATAATAAAAAAAAATACATAATAAAAAAGTATACATTAAGATGAATCTAACGAGATCTCACATGAATATATTTTATCTTCTAAATATGTGTCAAAAATATTAATCAAATTTCTCTTATTTTAAGGTGAAAATATTCCAGATGAGAACAATATTAGAGAATGATGGAAATATATCCTTAATAAAAGCACATTTCATAATTAAGCACCAAGCCACCAATGGTGGGGGCTATGTCACCACTCACTTGGCAATAAGAAGAACATAAAAACAAAATCCATTCCTATCATCAATTATTTATTATTTGCTCCTTTCCTTATTTTGGCTTTTGCACTTTAAAAAAAATCAAGGAAGACAATACTCATAAGCAAACTTACTATCAAATCAAAAAAAAAAAAAAAACTTACTATAAATCATGCCAACTTTGTAAAATTACTTAGATCAATAGAAAAGGTTTTATCATCACATACTCCCATATCCCATTAAAACTGTAGTATTACGAAAATTTATATGGAACCTTTTAAAAATAAATATTTTCATTTTAATGGGACAAAGGGAATATACATGACCCGAACCTATTTAAGTGAAACCTTTTCGAAATAAGAGCGACTAACGGTATTGAAAGAGCAAATCTTGTATGATCGAGACTATCTCGGATTCTCGGGTGAAATAAATCACTACAAAAATAATTTTCTTTTTTTTAAAAAAATACAGATAAAATTGTAATGTTCAGATTGATATGTTGAAATTAACAATTAAAAATGAGTATTTAAATACAAATTATATATATGAATTTTTAAATTTAATTTTATAATATAGCCCAATTTAAAATATCTCAACGTAAAACCATTTTAAATACCATTTTTTAAAGAGACGGTCTCTCAAGAGACTTGCTGAAAACCTTAACATTGCTTTTTGAAATCTACTTATGTGGTTATTAGTAATTTTTGAAAGCAATCATTAAAAATCATAAAAAGTACGTGTGCTCTACATATATTTTTATACTAAAAATCCTTACATATACGGATTTTATACTAGTTTGTAATAATCATATAAGTATTACATAGGAAAATATAACTCGATCTAATGATTGAAGAATTTTCGAAATATTTTTCTATCAAAATTCAATTTTCACCACCATGATCAAATCCTACCTCCTTTTTAGTAGAAGATTATATTCACCCACAAAAAAAGGAAACATTCATATGAACTTCATCACTTATCAACATGGGCTATCAATTTCATGCATGTGAACTTCATTAAGAACAAATCCTATCATATCATAACTAAAGTATATTAAATAAAAGTATATTACTTCCATTTTATATAGTTGGAATATATTAATATAAGCCCAAACAAGGCCTTAATATATTAACACTAATACACTATCTTTGTGTTTACAAGGATTATAGCTTGATTTGTAGAAATTTACACATTTTTAAGTACAATTATCAAAAGATAAGGAAAAACCCATCTAAACCAAACCAAACAAGTACAAGACACATTGGAATGGACATGTGTCGAATCTGAATAGTGTCGAGCCAGACTCAGATCCAGACCCATTATTGCTGAACCCAAATTGTCGAGCCAGATTCAGATCCAGACCCAATTATTGCTGAACCCAAATTTGGACGCGAACACAAGACCATGTAAGGTGTTTTTCAGCTTCTTACAATTTTGAACACAAGACAACAGATTACAGTAACTACAACAGCGAGCATACGACCTCCGATAAGGCCAGTAAGCAGGATCACAAACGCAGTCAAATACTTCGAATTCTTGATTCGTTCCTCAACTATTCTAGCCGATCCAATCGTTTTGCTCTCGAGTTGTAACACTTCAAACTTGTCGATTCCACCATCGTTTTCCTCGTTCGAAAACGACGATGGAGTTAATGTTAAGATAGGTTCTGATATCGATCTCGTTAATCGATCTTGATTGCTAATTTCAGGTTCACCATCTACATCGACAAGAACATTAGCACAATGTTCTAAACCTGTTTTATGCTTCTCTTTACCACTTTTCTTATACAATAATTTCTTCCAAAACTTCTTGTTTTTCTTAATTTTAGTACTAACACCAACAATTTTACACCCTTCAATCACTTCTTCTTGTAAGTCAATAGATCTAGATCTAATAGAATCTCTAAAATCTAAGCTTCTTGGGGGTTTAGAGGAGCTTGATTCAAGTACTAAAAGTTCATGTATAGGTTTGTTTTGCTTCTCTTCCTCAAGAAAATTGGCAAGAGACCTAGCCTTACTACCTTGCTCGATTTTCGCCTTCGAAAAATTCACAATTCCATCTTCATCAAATGTTCCCTCAAATCCCCTCTTTGAATTTAGATCATTTTCACATTTTGGATCAATTTCCCTGCTCAACATTGTTTCATTTTCACTTCCTAGGTCATGATCATCACTCAATTCACTAGGAACTTCCCTATTTGAACTATCAAAACCTATCCTTTCCCTCCTCGCCCCGATCTCCTCCCCTTGTTTGGAACCACCCCAATGTGGCAAAACGCCTCGAAGTTTCGACCTAGCATCTTGGCAAGGCTTAAGGAACCCGAAAAACGAGTTTCCTACATATTCTAAAAGAAGCAACAAGGAAGCACCAATAGTAATCCCTACAACAAACCATTTAGTATAAAATGCTACAATCACAACCAAAGCTCCCTTCAAAATTGTCCTCCAAACAACATTATCACATTCACAACCCTTAAACAACCCTAAACCCCATCTTCCTACATGTTCTAATGAAACTAACACCACAAACCCTAAAGTGATTGATGCAAGAAACCATCTTTTTAAATACAATGCCACAAAAAAACCCAAAACCCCAATTGAAATTAACAACAAACCCATATAGTTCAAACCCAAATCTTTCCCAACTTCAATTTTTTTCTCATCATTCACAATTTCACAAGAACCATGATCCTCATTTAAAAAACTAACATGATTTTCATTCTTACAAGGATCATTCTTTTCAATTCTACAAGATTCATCATCATCATGATTTTCATGAACAATTTCCCCAACATAATTATCATGATTTTCATCATTATGGGCAATATTTATTTCTTCAAAATTTCTATTTCTACCCACATCCAATTCATTAGAAGCATGAGGGTAACTCACCAAGGATATTGAAGGAGGTTGATGATCATCAATTTCATCTTCTGAAATGGTGATTAATGTCTTGGATTTGGATTTTTTGGATTTGGGTTTCTTTAATTTATCACGATTTTTGTGGAAGAGATCAATAAGAGATGTAGGAAACCCTGTTTCAACAACAAGTGAACCGCCATGTTTAGAGGGTGTTTGAAGGTCTGCTACAAACCGGGAAATCCTATTCCCCTTTTTCTGTTTCTTCCAAAAAGATGGCATATTTGATCAATTAATACACAAATTGCTCAATTCTATAGGGAATTTTCTTGATTTTAGTTTTTTTGTTTGAAAATTTATCCAAATAAAGATATTTTTTTCAAAAAAAGAAATTTTGGAAAGTGGGTTTTTCTAGATTTAAGTTTTTGGATTAATAGAAAGGGATTTTAAAAAGAGGAAACCCTAAGAAGATGAAGATTATGGAAAAAGGAAGATGAAGAGAGAAAGGATGGAATGGTTAATCAATTACAAAATTGAAATCTAAATTCTATTTGGGGAAATTTTATTCAAAATAAGATATTTTCTTCTAAAAAGGGAATTTAGGAAGATGGGTTTTCTTAATTTTGATTGAAATTGAAAGGGGGATTTGGAAAATGGAGGAAACCCTAAGAAAATGGGGGAATGGAAATGAGAAGATGAAGGAAAAAAGAAGAAAATAATGTGAGAAATTTAGGGGGAGTTGGGAAAGAAAATGGGAAGTGGGATGTGTAAGTAAGGGAAGGGGGAGTAAAGTGGGGTGGGTTCATGTGAGTTTGGATTATGTGTATATTTTAATGACATTTGGAAGCTTTAAAATTAGGGGTGAATAAAAAATAAAATAAAAAAAATAAAAAAATTAAAATGGGGGTGAATAGAATAAGAAAATGAAAGATTGGATACCAAAAATTGGTCAAAATAAGACCATTTTCATGTTCACACTAACACTATTCAACCACTTTCAAAGGAGACTTGGGCTAAATTGGTGGGAAATTGGTACTATCATTCATGCCTAAATACCCTACATAAGGAGATTTGTCCCAATATTTTGTTTTAGGGCATGATGATTATTCATTTTGAATTTAGATTGCTTAATACTTCTTCCGTTTCATTTAGTTGCATCATTGGATTTGACATATTTTTTAAGGACTGTCAAATCAGTATTTTAAAAGTAAGAATAATGTACGATTGATGGTGATATGTGGAATAGAAATAAAAAAAATTATTATAAGTAGATAGTGGTTGTGACTTGTGGATATATTTAATAATTAATAGGATGATGTATGATTGATGGTAATATGTGGGGTAGGAATAAAGTGAGATAAAATAAATAGTAAATTATTTTGCCAAAAATAGTAATGTAGCAACTTGCAAGTAATATGAAACTTCCAAAAACGGTAAGTGTTACAAGTAAAATGGAATGAAGGGAGTAAAAAATTTGAATTTAAAATTGAAAATTTATCAATCTTGATATGTTTTGATTTTTTTCGAAAATATAGAAGCATATTTAAATGTGAAGTACTTTCTCCGTTCTGAAATACTCCTTAAATTTCGATTTGTGCATTATTTATCGTTCAGGCTTATTTTATATTGTGATTAAAGTGTGAGTAAAAATATAGTTAAGTGATATATTTTTTTAATCGTCTTATCGCATACTTTCATAATATTAACATCTTATATTTTTTAAATTGTATAGCTCAATATATTAATAAAAGAAAATAACACACTAGAATATATAAAAAGTGAAATATAACAAGTATAATGGAACGGGAATGTCGGGAAATATGAACTATGGTGTAATATTTGTTTACGTTTACATTGTAGGTTGAAGAGTTGATAGGTCTAAGTAAAAATATATAGAAAAAGTTGTACTTGTTTGATTCTCATCACCTATAATCTATAATTTTTGCAAAGTTTGAGGACTTACAAATGCCAATGATATAGGAAATAAACATATTTTCAAATGGTACAAAAAAAAAAAATATTTTCTCATTTTTTAAAAATTAGAATAAAAAAGGAATGAAGTTAAAAATAAAAGCAAATAACCGTATAATGGGATGGAGAGTAACTTGCCGACCAAATGTAACGAAACAAATTTTTAGACAGTTTCTATTTATATAATTAGTTTATTTTTATAATTATTTACTTTAAAATAATAAATAATCACTTTAAGATTATTAAAATAATCTAAAATTAATATAGTTGATATATTTTTATAACTAAGTAAGCATTAAGGAATAAGGATAGTATACGTAGGCATTAAAAACACGTAAATAGGTAATAATTCTTAATAGGTTGAGTATCGACAACCAACAACAAAGAACAAACGTCAATTCAAAAATTCCTAATTAATAACCGGATTAATACATCACCACAAAAAGACAAAAAACATAATATTAAAATTAAAATAAAATAACAAAACTCTCACATCATCACATCCTACCCATAAGAGTGATTTATTAAACTCACAAATAACCGTTAGTCAGTAAATTTTCGCCCTATCACATCTTAGCTATAAAAATAATTTATTAACTTCACAAATAACAGTTAGTCGGTGAATTTGCTAACGGGTCTTTTTTATGACTCTAAGGCTTAACCAACCGATCAAACAGTTCTTCCGATCAACGAGTACAAATCGGAGGGAGTGACAATGTCAGTAGAGATCAAATTATCCAAATCAAACAGAATCTATCATCCTGATGTAAGTTCCTTCTTCAAACCCTAATTTCTTTCTCTTCCAATCTTTATAGATCATTATTTCTCGTAATTTCAGGAACCACTTGAAGGTAAAATCATCACTAAGCTTTCATCTTCTATATCCCATTATGGAATTCGTCTTACGATCAATGGATCAGTCAATTTACAGGTTTTTTTTTTGCCCTTTTTCATTTTTCGATTTTCCCCTCTTTTTTAACTAAAAAATTGAAGAACTTAAGCTGATTCTGTTAATGGGTTTATTTTGATTTTCGTAATTAAGGTTCGTGGAGGGTCTGCTGGGGTTATTGAATCTGTTGTTGGTGTCCTTAAACCCATTATTATTGTGTAAGTTTCTCCTTTGTTATACAAATTTGCTATCTTTTAGCTTTGTTTTTGTTGAATTTGATTCATTTTTGGTTGACAAAGGGCTGTTTAGAAGCTATCCTTTCTGGGTTTTGATTATTTATACTTCTTCCGTTCTTTTTTACTTGCACCATTTGCGAATTTGCTATTATTCATTATCCGTCATAATTCAGTATATTGCGACTAATGTACATGAAAAAAACATATTCAAACAAAATCTTGTGTATTCATCTGATCGCAATTTTGAATTATATGGATATAAACTATCAAAATAATACATTGGATTGTTTTGAAACATGAAATGATGCAAGTAAAAAAGAATAGAGGGAGTACAAGTGTACAACATTTCATTAACCCAATACGAATCGCATTTTGGGGTTTGGGTAGGATGTACACAACCTTACCTACGAAAGGATGTTTTCGGCTGACTAATGGTAGCAAATATCATCTGCAACTTCATACAAATAAGAAGTGCACATGATTGAATAAGTCATTTTAATAAAGTCCATTGTAATCCGAAACAAAGTAACTATAAATCTTTGGCCCTATGATATAACAAATATAACTTTATTATTCATTATAGTTTTGTGATATATGGTTGTTTTATTTTGATGCTTTTACTTTGAATTAGGAAGAAGAGTGTTGAAGTTAGACCTTCTGGGAAAATTAGCTCAGGCACTACCGAGGTAATAATCATTTTAAAGATTATTATGTAACTAATAAATCAATGGTGGTTGTTGCTATAAAGTCTTGGCTCGAATTCGACATATTTGTATATAATATTAATGGGTAATTGGAAAACCCTGATTCATGCTAGCTATATGTGACTTGTTTTGCCTGTTGCAGTCTAGAACGCGTGAATGTAATAGTTGTGTTTGTTCAATGGAATCAAATGTTATGAACATTTCCCTGATGACCGGTTATAATAGATGGGTATTGAACTTAATGTCTTTATACCGAGATTTGGCCCTGTATAGTCAATACATAATACTAAATAGCATACCGATCAGTTTTCACCTATCCATGACCTCTCTTTGCACTGGTTTGGGGTTACATGTCCAAGTTTGGAACTTCGGAGATTATGTTAGAGCTTTGGTAAGGGCTTTAGAGGCTGAAGCTGCCTTGTTAGGATAAAAAGAAGATGAAATGAAATGATGCCCTTCATGTTACTAGCAACGATTTCTATTTTTGTCTGTCCCTTTGACTTTACAACATTTCCTTTTATAGAAATGCCCCCACCCCTTTCTTTAACTCCGACTCACATTTTTTCTCCTTTTTAATATCATCCACACAATTCCAATGTTTCCATCAATTCTTAATATTTGTGCCATTTTATGGCGTTGCAACTCCATGGGGACGAAGGAAGTATGTTAGATTTTACACCCATTTAACCAGGTGCATTTTTTTGTTTTGTGCATGCACTACACTAACCTAGCAAATTATGTATAACATGACAGATACCTTTTTCATTGACTTTAAAACAACCCGAAGTGAAAAAATCTGGAAAATTCTATGAGACCTTCCATGGAACAGACATAGGCATACAGGTATCTCACATAATCTCGTATTGCACAATGGTGTATTCGAGCGTTCCTATTAATCAATTTTACCGTGTCAGTATCTGCTTACCGCTGAGATAGCACGAGGTTATCTACACAAGTCATTATCAGCAACACTTGAGTTCATCATCGAGAGTGAAAAAGGTACGGACACTTGATTTTGATCGAAAAGAGTTTCTTAAAGAGGTTTTATAAGGGTCGGCTAGGGGGGGCGAGAAGATGTTGACTACATGCTGAATCTGCTTGTGTTCTTTATTCAGCTGACCTTCTTGAGCTGCCTATTTCGCCTGAACTCGTCGTTTTCTATATCACGCAGGATACGCAGAGGCATCCATTGCTTCCTGAATTAAAATCGGGTATGCTTTCTCATGCAAAGTTTTTTTAATATCTTGAATAGTATTGAATTTTTCAATAACGTTTTCTTTTATTACATGGAACGAGTATATTGGGGCGGTAGGCTCTTTGATTTATTGCTTCTATGGTGTTAGATTGAAATATGGAAATAAATAGTATTGTAGGCTCTTTTTTTGCATCAAGAAAAACTGGGGTTTGGAATTCACAGTCACATGATTCACTAATCTCCTTGTGAATCGCGATTCAAAAAAGCGAATTATGGTCGGTCTTGGACTATTCAAGGTCATTTTGAGTGAATCACGAATTCAAAAAGTGAATAACTAGCGAATTATGTTATATTGGTTTGGATCAGCTAGCATTATCGAGGTTTGTTTATGATATTCTCGAAGAGACATTTGGCGTATAATAATGTTGGGTTGAAGTGATGTCGTGAGAATATGTATCTTTCGGACAAATTTTTAAAGTTGATAGTTCTAGTTACTTTTAATTCTTTTATTCGAACATGTCATCCCTTTCAATAGCTTATCCTTCGAAATTTTGCTATACAGGTGGTTTCCGTGTAAGTGGAAGAATCCCGACTCAATGTTCATTATCATGTGCCCTTCAAGGGGAGCTAACGGTAGAAGCCTCCGCAATGCCAATTCAGTCGATTGATATCCACTTACTACGTGTCGAATCCATTCTTGTCGGAGATAAGATTGTGTCGGAAACATCTTTGATTCAAACTACGCAGGTTGGTTTTACGAGTTAATCGTGTACAGAAATTTTACATTTGAGCTGAAGTAACTTGTTCATCACCGTTCAATAGATTGCAGATGGAGATGTTTGTCGAGGCCTCACTTTACCTATTTATGTTCTACTTCCACGACTCTTAACTTGTCCGACTGTCTTCGCTGGGTAGGTTTTTCTTAATTGTATGTCTTTTGCTTATTATTCCTCTTTTTTTGCTCTTAACTCACCAATATCAAGCTTCATGCGAGAATTCAATTCCGAAATCTGTTGTGAATTTTTTGTGTCGAGCCCATGTTATTGGGAACAAGGCTGTGTATACTTCCTGTTACTATGGGGGTTGCGGTTGTGCAGAAGTGAGCTTTTGTTGTCGACTACAATCGAGCTTCTTATATAGTTGTCGTGAATTTGAGAATAATCGTTGTATTTGACAACTCTTGCAGGCCATTCTCAATCGAGTTCAAAGTCTCTATCGTGGTGACATTTCAGTCGGAGCTTAGCAAACTGCACCCGAATCCTGATCCCAGAACACCAAGACTATGGGTGAGTGAGTTCATGCATGTTGACTATTACCCCTTTCTAAACTAACTTTTTTTACTTAGCTTATTCGTTTTTTTGTACTTTCGTGTTTCCTCAATGCACTTAATGTGCAGCTTGCGATGGAGACATTGCCACTTGAACTCGTGCGAACCAGATAAAATCACAGAGGTCGTGTCATGTCTCATAATAGACTTGGATCGGGGATTTCTTTTCTATCCTTCACTGGATTATCATGAAGGATGGTCGTTAGGGCAAAAAGTATTCTAGTGAGTTTCATTTTGCTCGCTTGTATTGCGTTCAAAGTAGAGGTATTTAGGTCGAAATTTGAGTTGTATATACATTTTTACTACGTAATGCTTGGTATTGAGTTAGAAACTGGAATGTAATTTAATCTGTTAGGATTCTAATATCATAAAGGTGAAAGCTTAGAAATTATGGTGAATTTCCAAATTTTGTATATGGATAATATCTTGTTAAACCATCTGTATAATTTTTGATATATGTATCATTATGATTGAGATAGAAAGTTTCTAAAGAAGCTATCATGTCAAACTACTTTATAAGTTTGCTACATTTATATCGACTATTACTTGTGAATTTTTTCGGAGTATATAACATATTTTGTGCTAAAATTACTGATCTAAACTTTTGACTGAGATGGTTCGTGATATGATCTTAGAAACCAATGTAATAGAGAATCATCATCATCATACCCAGTGTTCCCGCACATAGAAACCAATGTAATAGAGAATCATGCGTTCAAAATATCATTTAACTCTCGTTTGATGTGAAATACTTGGCACCAAGTTTAAGGAGCAAAATCTTAGTGTTCTACAAGGTAACTATGCCATGAGACATTTTTAGGGTGTAAGTCCAAAGATATTCAAGAATGTAGACATTTTTAAACTTTCTGAAGATTTCAAGATTAAGGTAAATTTAGGGGATTAATTACCCTCATGGAATACTTAACTCCACCTTAACCCAGAAAAAGGATTAGGAACCCTTCTGTGTCTTTTTTCTCACCCTCAAATTAAAAATGAAAGTTTTTGATATGTGTGGTTGTTGAATGCCCGTTAGAAAATACGGTTGAAAACTTAAACTTTCTCCACAATATTAGGAAACTACAAAACTGTAACTGAAAATTCATCAGGAAGATAGAAAGTCGTAAGCTATTTATTTATTTATGTAAAATCGTAAATGATAATTACAAATTTGAAGACATGAAAAAGAAAATAAAACAACTCAAGCTTTTCTTGGTGAAAGACATGAAAGTGAAAATAGGAGGCTCAACCTATCCTTCTTAGCCAAACATCTTGATCTTTCACTGAGTCGACAAACATCACCATCGCATACATACGTTTTCGAGCTCGATGCTTCAAAGAAACGACTGAAGATATCGAAGAATGAAGCCATGATGAAAACTATGTATGTGTATTGGTGGTGGTTGTTGCTGCTCTTTCTCCCTATATATACATATATCACTTTTTTTTTTTAATTTTCTATTTTGATTATGTATGAGTATGAGATCATAGGAAGTGAAGATGTTTATATATAAATTTAATACTACTAGCACACTTAACTTGACCATTGTTAACAGGTGTTTGATAGGAGTTAAATTGGTCAAGTTTCACACATGGAAATCAAAGAAGGTGCTGTCTATTTAAAATACAGTCATTTAGTTTGGTATGCGGTGATGAAAGCCTGATAGCAACATCTATAAACTAAATGTAAATGCTAGTATGCAAAATGTCAATATGCATGCATGTGTTTTGTCCTTGAACCTAAATTGAGTTCATATTAACATAACTAATTATTTAATTGGGTTTTTAGATCTTAATCCATATGTTATACTACGGTCAAAATATATAAAATATATAAAATATATTCATAATACCCCCTTTAAATCGGAAGTTGAAGATTTGGAACGTAGTTACATGAACGTGGAACGTAGCCACGTTCCGTATTCTAGGAACGTCGTCCTAACTAACCACGAAATGCGACACAAATCGCTCAAGGTGATGTCCCGATATAGAAGACCTTTTTAAAAGGCATTATGGCTTTAATTTAAAAATTAAAGAATAAAAGAGGAGAGGAAAAATAAGATGAAATGTAGAAACCTAAAAATTCACTTAAAAACAATTTCCTTAAGCAAAAAGAATCATTGTAATTTAATTTTGTTTTCAAATATATTTTTCATACATAATATATCTCTTACCCAATTGTCCCCAAGTCAATCTAGGTTGCGTTCCTTATTCCGTTCCCGTTCCCCGTTCCAAACCGAATGTCGTTCAAGGTAACAATGATTTGGGATGTCAATTTTGCAAAAAAGAAACACATATTGTGCCTTGCAGCTGAAAAATTGTGTGTCATGTTAGTCCGCGTTAAGTGTTTTTAGTCCTGTGAATTCAATGTCCTCACAAGTCACAATTGCAACACAAAATCACATCCGTCAATTCAATATTAGAAAGGTGAATTCACCAAAGGAACAAATTAGACTTTTATTACCACAAAATTCAACCAATCTCATTGAAATTACGCTTTACTAACCACAGATAACTGATGAAACAGAGAAAACTTTTAGAAATCAAATTACAAGAAAAGAAAAAGTAGAATAGAACCGACCTCATCGCCCTTCCTCATATGTTCTGTAATAAATGAAAACGAAGAAGTCCGGCTTAAGAGTTAAGAAGCACGCAAAATATCTTCGAAAAAGATGTTGAGATTTCCATTCTTTGCATCAAATGTCAATAATTTGTCAAGTGCTTCCTGCATCAGAAGTATCATACAACTAATTCATGTTAGACTTTGCAAATATTTCATCTACAGCCACTGTATCCTATTATTCTGTTCTTCACCAACACAAGTCGTAGGGATACGAAAAAAGACCTTGTATTGCTTATCTTGAGCCTCCACATTCTCATTACAGATTCGTTCAACATGATTACCCTTCTCAGTTGCTTCTAGTATCTCAGCTGCTCTTTTTATGACATCATCAGAAATACCTGCATAAAAATAGAAAAAGACCAGGATGCTTATGCACAAGTGATAAAGTATGATGGATGATGTGAGAATTTAATCTATACTCCCTTTAAAGAAATAATGTTTAAGTAGAGAAAGTGTAATATTTTGTCCTTTAGCGTAATAAAAGTGATATATTAATTTAGGAGAGATTGAATTGTGTTGATGATATTGAGAGAGTTTAAATGTGTAGATTATATTAAAAGAAGGTGGTAGGATGAGGGGTTGGATGTAAAGAACCTTATCCTTGTAATAACAAGGATTGTTTGCAAT
Organism: Amaranthus palmeri; assembly: GCA_019776075.1. NCBI lineage: Eukaryota > Viridiplantae > Streptophyta > Magnoliopsida > Caryophyllales > Amaranthaceae > Amaranthus > Amaranthus palmeri. The sequence goes on from JAAKBH010000310.1 coordinate 205,842, forward strand.
CGACTAATGATAACAATTAACAAACTAATCTACAACTTTACATAAATAAGTTCACGTGATTATACGAGTCATAGTATAGCATAATCTGAAACCTAAAAATCATAATTAATAATTTCTGACCCGTCGAGTATGGACAAAGATCACAAATCATTGATTTGTCATAAATAAACGCTAGAATAGCACACCATAATCAAATTGCCTGAATATACCACATCAACTGTGAAGAAGCATGTTATATAATAAATGAGAAGTGTAATCCTACATATAAATTAAGAGTTAAACATACCAGCAAGCATAGCACAATGTAGCCCTGCAAAGATATAAGTTTTGTGAATTGAGTTAACCTTTCGGATTGTACATGTCTGATTCAAGTAATTATGGAGAGAGAATACTTGCCATAACTCAAGGGTGCCTGTCCTGGAATTAATCTGTGTTGCATGTTGAAGAATACATTAAGTTAATAAATCATATTCTTGCAAATGAAAATTGAGAGATTTAAGAATAACATTTACATAGAAGTATATGATTGCCTTGCCTCTCTTGGGAAGTACGTTACTTCCTCTTTTAGTATCTTACTAATCAAAGAAACTAAGGATGAATAAAGGTAAAGCAAAGGTTCTTCAGCGCTATGAATCAATAAAATTTCACGCAAGAAACTTCGACTATAGGTGTACAGAAGTGAATGATTATGCACATGTAACATTCCACAACTAGAAGAATTTGGACATAATAAAGTTTCTAGAAGTAACACTCCTTGATCAGACTTCATTTAGACCTGAATTACAAGAAAATATAACTAAAAAGATCAGTGTTAAGATACCTATACAGAAACACAATGTCTTCCACCGGTGCACTGTTTTCTTCTGGTCTCAGCACACTCATGGTGTAAAACTTTATTTTCTCACACTGCATTAAGTTCAAATTTTTTTATTATTCTTTTGAGTAGCAGAAAATTAATGATTAAAGTAATACTAGAACTCTCGAAGATTTGGTACAGAGACCTTCGGCAACAAGCTCTCATGAAATATTTCAGTTAAGTGAGTACAAACAAAAACCTGAAAATCAAAGTTAATTGTCATCAGCATGCAACTCAAACTCCAGTCAAATTTACAACATACCTTTAAGCATTCCAGAGAGCAGCATTTAGCAGTTGAGAAAAGAGACCAAATCAAATAAAATACAGAAATCTTGGGCTCATATTTATTGACTATATCAACATTAATTTAATTGATGCAACAAAATATTGCCAGATGAAAATAGCTGAGTTACTAATAAAGAAAGCAGGACTGCAGGACTTAAAAAGTATTTTGCTTCTTTTATTTCCTTTTCTTCCTCTTCTCTCTCTTTTTGTGAGTGAGGATGTAGATGACTGAAACAACCAAGAGCATACTAGAAAATTCTTCTGAACAAGTCATTTTCTATGTGTTTAGATCAAACTCCAAACATGTATGTAACTAAAATCATGGTCATTTAAATCAATCGATTCTTCAATGGCTGTAGCAACTATGATTAATTATTTATGTACGCACCAAAAACAAAAACATCTACCTGTGGTTTTAGAAAGCTGTGACATCAAAAGAGAGCTCATAAATGAAACTAAGAAAGGAAACACAAAGGGAAAAGAGACTGCAATACGTGCTCATGAAAGACTACTCAAATAGGACAATAAGAAATCCCCATCAAATAAAAGGAAGAATGCAACTGTATGACAAACCAATTATCTTTACCCATTAGAGACAGGAAACTATGGTTTATACTACTGAAGATATATAAGGAGCTGTGGTGAGAAAGAATATTCATCTTCTAAACTCCACTTTCTAACATGGCAGTGCAGATTTTGAGCAAGGGAGCTCAACTGCACAACTTCAATACTCGAGTAAGATATTCAGCATAGGAATGAATAAAGCCAAGGTAATATCTTCAACTGTTTTCGAGAGTAAAAATACAAGTTCTAATTGTTAAGACATAATGTTTATTGGCCAGAGACAAATCAGCTCGGTGAATCTGTATTGAATTTACACCAAAAAGATAGCTTGAGACACTAGAATTTTATACATATATTAGCAGAAATAAAGACCACACTTTATAAGCAAAATTTTTAAGTATCTTTATATGAACAAATCACAATAGAGGAACTCATTGGTAATAAGCACATAAAGCTATTTGAAAGTCTCTTTCAAAGATATGTGAAATTTTTTCCAACGTTTAGAATATTGGGAGTGACAAACAAGCAACTCAACCCATCCTGTTACTGCAAGATTGAAAACTTAGGGAAGGAAGCTTAATCTCTCTTACCTTTGGAGTATCATCACTGCTAGCAAAATAGCTCACAGTTCCACCTAGAAGACCAATGCCATCTGAAGCATACAGAAGAAGCAACATCTAGCAGATGAAATAGCCACTACAGAAAGGGCATCAAGTCACATCTAGAAACATGATTTGCAGGAGAAATTTGATTTATCATTTTGAAGGAAGCTGAAGGTTTTTACCTTCTGTAAGTGTGCCTTTACCGAATTCGTCCAAGAGGCACAGGGATCTTGAAGTAGCTTGCCTAAATAATTTTCTATTAGTCTCATAATATTTTACAAAATTATCAAATTTCAAATCCAAACTAGAAAACACAGTTTTCTTGAAGAAGCCACAAAAATTTCATATCTAACAGATGTTAAGAAAGGAGCTTCATTTAAAACTCTAAGCTTTTGGACAATTATGGAACTGTACAACATATTATGATATTTTATAAAAAATCAAGTAAATGTTTTGAGAAGAGAACCTTCAAAAGCAAGTAGCGATATCTCATTGATACATACCTCAACATCATGCCTACTTGCTGTAAATCGATCATAAATGTAGACTGTTCAGCAGCCATGAGCTTGCTTCCCATTGCACAAAATATCCTATGACAAGATTAATGTAAGATGTTACGGACATCAATAAGTTCCACCAACATTTCAAGCCTTTCAGGACTCTTGATCAACATAGACATACCTGTCAGTTAATCCAACCACAGCAGCATCAGCAGGTACAAAACTCCCTATGTGAGAGAGGAAAACAATCAAGGCTACCTGGGAATATAGAGATGATACACAATTATTTTGCAATTTATATTGCACACTATCGGTCATAGGTATATATGCATTCAAAATACACAAGGTTAAAATTTTCCATTCCTTATTTTTCCTCCTTAAAGGAAAATGTGGATACTTCCAAATTCAGATAATTTGTATAAATAGCAGAAGACCATATCATAGAGCTCAAATCTGTAGAAAGTTAAAAAGGTAAATAAGAAGTCAAAGTTCTTTATCTGTTCAAATGAGAATAGATCTTCTTATGTAGAGTATACAATACTATGTGACAGCTTAATACAACCTACTTGGTGACTACTAGCTAACATAGTGTAGATGGATTTCAAATGTGACGTCCTTTCATGATAATGCAAATCATCATATAGTATGTCTGCCATACAGATGAATCCCCAAACTCAATATAAAATAAAGATGCTTTGGCCATACAAAACAATCACTTAAATTAACACTTATAGAAAGGAAAAAAAATAAATGACTGATTATACAGTACACCACTAGAAAAAAAAAGAAAGAAAGAGGGTAGGGAGTAGTAAAAGCAACAAGTTTGAAAAGACATAACAGACCTGTTTTATATAGATACTTTTCCCAGAAAAGTTTGGGCCAGTTATGATATTAATTTTTCCTGGAAAATAAAAGGCACAACTTGAGTCATTATACTTAGATAAAGAGATAACTGACGAGTGACGAGATAATGATCACTGCTCATATGATAAGAAAATTAGCTTGTTATCATATAAGAAGCCTCCATTAGACATGTGAGCATCCTTACCATCATCAAGAATTTTAGTGTCATTTGGGATAAATGTGTCCACTGTCATTTCCTGCAAAACATGTCTGAAAAAAAGCAACTATGCACATTACGCTTTTGTTCAATTTCCAAATGGAAAATTCTAACAAATAACATTAAAATAATCTAATTTCATATAAAGAAACCACTACCTTCCATTTTGTATGTTGAGTGTGGTATCAGCAGACAAATTAGGCCTTACATAGTTGTTTTGCTGAGCAACTAATGCCAAAGACAAAAGGCTAGCATATCAAAACAACAAGACTGAATGTCAGAAAAGTGAAAAGAAACAGACAGCCGGATCCAAGCACTATAGCTTGATGAAATTTACCAGTCAAGCTCTGCAGCAAAATTCACAGCTTTAAGCAAATGTGTTGAAAATAATAGAACATGTGATATCAGGTCTCTTGTAATCACCCTCTCCATGTCTAACACAATTAACAAAGAAAAAATATGGTGAAGATCCTAACCATTGTTGTAACTTGCAAGTAAATCTATCAGAAGATGAAAGAAAGAATCTCTCTGTCGTCACGATCATATGATTCAGGTAGCTAGTGCCTAGTGTACTGCAGCATGAAAGCATAAACTGAACGATAATGAGCAGTACCCAGAATTTTGTGATATATATCTCCCAGAAGGTCGTCCAACTCTCGTGTTTTTGAGGTACGGTAGAAGAACCTTTTCGGCTCATTTTCACCATCAGAAAACTGCAATAGAGCTATTCAGCCACTAAAGTAGTTCAATATTTTCAATGAATTCCACTTAACTTACAGCAAATTCAAAATCTTCAATGTTTTGTAGTACGTAATCGTCGAGCTTTTCTTCAAAAACGCACAGCAAGTATCCTAGGAAAACATGCAGAGGAACTGTTAAAAACAATGAGAACATAAATCTCAAACTGCCTGGACCACCATGAAGTAGATGCACATATGAAAAATTGAAAAGATATGAATTGTGGAATCACGTCAACCTGAGATAGAATCACACCTAAAAATTAGCACCTGATTGTGATAAAATAATTACCCTTTGAGTCTGGCCTCATGTTAGCCAAAAAATTCTCTGACAAGTTCTGTAAAATCGTAAACTGATTCTAGAGAAACGAATACTTGATACAGAAACCTGAAAATTTTGCTGAGACACTCCTATTTACTAGAAACTGAACACTAGCCACCGAATCCCGTTTTAAAAACTTCGTCTCGGTAACTTTAGATTAATGTTTTGGAAGCTTTGTCCCCCAAAACACCAAATCAATGATCCGAAGAAATAATGTTCCAATCTAAGTAAAAAATATATAAAAAAGGGACCATCACATGGAGCTTTCGTTTCCGAAACTCTAAATTAGCGTTTTGGATTTCCGTTCCCATACCATTTCGTATCTCTTTTCTTGTAATATTGACAACTCACCGACTTCATCAACCTTATCCAAAAACGCTATCCAGGAATGTAATTATGTACTTGTCATCTACTCTCTTAAATTCTACAAAATAGATATGACAAGCATGCATTGTAGCCTACTCAATGCTGTATGAAATACAGACATGTTTGACCTCAAGCACAAGGGCACAGCTCGTAAACCAACCTATTTGATGTATGTAAACAATGCATGGGACATGCTTGTCTTGGCGCAAATTAGGAAGTCGTGCAAGCTCCAATGAAGACACCTACATCATATTTGGACAATTGATATGAAGTCATGATGAATCTGAAAGCTGCTCCTCAAAGACGACTTGTTTTTCAATGCCATTACATGTTCTAGAAGTTCAGGCAGTTCCTCGTATATTTGCCTCAGCTCATCCAACTAGGTACGAAGAAGTAAAAATGTTGATTAAAAGATACACCAGATCATAGATATGGTTAACACAAGTTATGCAAAAACGCACTTGATTGCATCCGGAAGAAAAAAGGAAAACAACATTAAGAACAATTAAGATTTAGGAGAAGGGAGAATGCAAAGATAATCCAGCAAATTTGAGGGCAAAGATAATATATATTGTTGAGTATGGACGTGATTATCAAGCATAAAAAATCTAACCTCATCACAAAAGCCCTCTTTCACTATAGTTCCATAACCTTTCTCCTTTTCTCTAGATACATCGATGATGCCAATGACCTGCATGATGGGATTTGTTTATGAGTTCTAGCCAAGGAATATAAAATACACATTAACAAAAAAAATATCATTTTGCTAACAAATCATATGGTAAGTTGGTAACGGTACACATCATTGGAGAAAACCATTGCAAAGAAACTCCCTTGTACAAGAAACTTCAGATAGTATCTAAGTTGATGATCTTCAACGATATTAACTTGATTCAGATGATAAAACATAATATCAAAACTAAGGACCATAAGCCACACTTTAAAATGAATTACACTCAAGTAGAGCATGTAGGACAGCATATATTTGCACCATTAGCCCCTAAATTGGAAGTGATGATTAATAATTCAGGGGTCACTTATTTGCAGATAAAATAGTAAGGAGCAATTAGCAATTGTAGAAAAAGTGTGTAAGATTTGCGAGATTTGTAATTGCATGTAACGTGAAACTGTATTAATAGTAACCTAAAATGATTGCAATACAAATTGCTATATTTACAAGCTTTCAAAAGGCTTGTCGCTTTCCAAAAATGAGTCAAGAACTGTCCAATGTCTTTAAATAATTTTCTGATTCCTTTTCTCATGCTTTTATTTATACTAATTTCCTCAGCTTATTAATTTTCCAAGCTAACTAATTACTATAAATACCCCTCCAATGCAACCCTTACAAGTTACATCAAAATGAATGGGCTAGATCTGTGGTTAAATAATAAATATGCATGAAGTTAGGAAGGAACTATAACAGTATAACCAGCTCATCAATATAGGAGAGCTCCGTTGTAATGCATAAAGCCACCTGGAACAAGTGAGACCAATAAAAAAGGATAAGACTTGTCACATCTGGTCAACATCTAATGCATAGAAGAGAACATAAGACACAAGGATTTGATACCTTATCAATGAAATCCAAATTAAAATAATTGACATGATCCCTTAAACTTTCAGAAACGCCCACTTCAAATACCGTCTTCAGGTGGAGGAGGGAAGAAAGACTCTGGAACAGAATTTAAACGAATATGCTATTCACAATAGGCTCGATACACATACACACAAGATGTGGAATGAAGGTTAAGAGAAACCACAAAAGATAATCAGGTCTTTCATGCGGACAAAATTGAGTAAAATACTTCACCACTCCAATAAGCCAGAGCTGTATATTACTGCATATTGTAAATTTGTAACTGACTGGAGCACTATCAAACATGATTTTAATACAAAAGAACAGCTTACTTAGTGGACACAGAAACTCTGAATTGTTTTGCAGTCAGAGAAATAATGTCAAAATCATATACCTCAAGTTTGTAATACGTTAGCGTCTGACTAGACTCTTAGATAGTATGTACAAGTGATAAGTGCAGAAATTTTTAATGAACTGACCTTTAGAAAAGCTGTCCAGTCACTGGTTGTGCATACAGAGCTTGGGGAATTGAATTTCTTCCATTAATCAAACATAATATGCATTATTACAACGATAAATTGAAGAAAATATTTTTGAAGTAACACTACAATGAATAATGGATATCGATAAACAGCATTTGAAGTTGTTATATATGCATGCGACTCTCTTTGGCCACTGCAACAATTGTTAGACGCACAAATGGACTAAAAGTAAAGCTACAATTTAGCAACGAAAAGCAAGAAAAGAGGATGACATAGCAGTACCTTAAGTATGTAAGGTACATCTTTTATGAATTTAAGTGTTCCACGTAAAGATGCCATAAGTTCTCCCGAATACAAGAAAAATGATATCTTTACACATTAAGAAACATCAAAAAGCTGTGTAGTTAATGCAATACAACGGTTAAAAAGTTCCCTGGAAACTTTTGGACTTACGGAAGTTTTGTTGAACCAAAAAAAAGCGACAGTTTATCTATGATTTCAACAGAAAGAAATTACAAAAATATTCTCCCACGACTTCTCTCCATTATCTGAAGGTTGACGATTAAGATCACAATTCAATTATACCACTCTTTGTTTCCTTCTGAAATGCAAGTGGAAGCAAGGAATCAAGTATGTTATTTTCTCATCGCTCCTACATCATACTAATGCAGTGCACATATATTGATCAACATAGGAGCTCAATACATTGTTTTAAAACCAAATTCACTAAAGTTCTTCTATCTACAAGTATGTCAAAAAGAATTTCAATCTATAAAAAAGGAGCCAAAAAGAAGATAAATATCTTAAGTTTTTATTCAATATTTGCACTTAGAAGAACATAGACAAGAATACGTAAAAAGGCCTGATATTAACAGTCTAAACTCTAAAGTGCCTTCAAATGTCAGGTAGCAGTAGGATACAGCATCAAGCCGTCTGTTAAGGGTTTCCAGGTCGAGTATGGGTCGGATGAACCAGGTTCTGCACATTCATACCCAATTCACAGGAGTTTTTTTTAGTAACAAAGCATTGCTGTCGGTGAGTCACAAAATTATCAGTGTACATTACCTCAGAAGGCGTCGACCCATTGGTGTAACACACTGAGAAGAAAAAACAATCAAACAAAAAGGCAAAATACACTGCTCAAGGTAAAAAGAAGCTGAAGAAAAAATGATATTATGTACCTTGTTCATCATTCCAAAGACAGAGAACCTATAATCAAAGAAGACTGCTTAAAAGCTTAAGAAGCCAAAAAGGTACAAAAATAAATGATGCAAGCGGAGAAGCACACCCTTCTTTTGCTCGACCGATTCCCATATGGCTGGGATGTTTGTCTACTTGGAATATTTGTAATGCCTCATGTGCTGCGGCATCCAGTTTAAGAAATTTGTTTCTATCCTGGTTAAGTAAACATGCAAGGAACTCCAACATAGGTAGACACCAAATTATCCTCTAATATACAGTAAAGGACCATGATCCTCTTCTCAACAAGTTGAAGGATACAATGAAACCTCAGTTAGACAATCGATAGAAATTGATGCATCACCATACTCTTTTGGTTCAATGGTATCTACAATTCTTTCATTCTCCAAAATTGCGAGAAGGCTCCCACTAGCACGAACTTGGACTTCACTTGCAATATCCATCATAGAACTAAGCTGAAACGAACCGAAATGAAATTCTCAAACAAGAAAGACTATTTCCAAACCAATGTTCTTTACAAATTCCACATAAATTTCATGGAAAGAAAAGCAACCAAGAGTTAATAAAACAGTAATAAAATGAAAAATACAGCACAAAAGTTTTGAAATTTTTACTGGTCAAACAGTAATGCACAAAACAGAAATATAATTTCAGAGAAGTGAAGGAAAAGAAAACTAAGGGAAAGAAAGAATTGTACATTATTGCAAAAATAAATTTGAAAATGAGAACAAGACAAAGATGATCTTTAGAAAAGTAGGGAGATTCTGGTGAAGTACACATTTTGCTTGTAACTTGTAATTTATAAGAAACCTATAGACAGTATCAGGTCCAGCTAATGGATTTTCCCTCTAAATAGTATGATCATTGACAAAAAATTTCTTAGTTGTAGATTAGTGCCCCTTTTGTCCCTCTCAATTTGCAAAACTTTTCATTTTAATTAGTTTGTCCCACTCTCCTTTTAATCTCATCTACAAACTTATACTCTATCTCCATCTTAACCACTCATTTCTATTATCTACTTGTTTTTTTTTGTCTCATTCTCCAACTCAATTTTCCTTTTCACTAAATTTCACCCATTTTACAACTTGTGCAAATGGGAGGGACGGAGGGAGTATTAGATAAAGCCCAATAAAGTCGGGTCTTTATTAATGATGATTCTCCACATTGATTTGTTTTGGTCCATTTAGTCGACTCCATATTATTAGAATTAAGGCTTTTGTGTTGTTGACTGTCGAGTCTCAATACTTCAGATATTTCTTCAATAATGCCTTCCTATTACCACTTTAAATTGATCTGAAAAAACATTGTGCCACGTGTAACTGCCAGAAGGGGGGACTTACAAAGGCAATCCTCTCCTTTACGTTTAAACCGTCATCCATCTCTGAAACTCTCAGATACATCAATCTGCAAATTTCATAAGACACATCAAGTTTAGTGGGTAAAGGGGTGGATTGAAAAGAAATATAACTTGTCACTTATAACCTTATCGTTGACCTCAATAATAGTACATTTAATATCTAAGATCCTCATATTCTATAAACTTAAGCTTCTATAATAACAAACCAAGCATCTGCTGGACTCTGATAAATGCTTCTTACTCATTGACATATAACTTAACTGGGACATGCTGATTAACAAACCACAACCACAACCACAGACTCCCTTCAAATCAGTAATAAGACATATATATTTTGCTTAATCTTCGCTTGGCATTTCACATTCATCTCAGCAAGACATCTATAAGAATTGCATGGAGATGGAAAGAACAGAACTCCCCAGGACCCCAATTCCCACTATGTCAGAAGAAGCGAGAATTGCATATTAGATTAGCTTTATTTTCACTATAGGAAAAGTAACAATTAACATCCCAAAATTTGCACAACATAAGTTTCACTCTTCCCATTTTAGATTGTGCATTAACCCCTTGTCGTTAAGTGAAAAAACCCCCTTTCCATATCAAAGTAAAGATAATTTCTTGGACAGGGCCTGTTCGATAAAATTCAATCAACTAAAGGTACGAAAAAAAGATTTATAGTTTACCATACTCTCACAAAGTTTAAGCACCAAAGCAATTGTCACTGGTGCAAGAAGATAGCTAAGCATATTCATAATGATTTCTTACTCTGGACTCTGAAGATAATTCAAAATTCAATAACCTAAAAGTATCCAAGAAGTGTGCAACTATAACAAGAGAGATTACATACCTATGCCAAGCTTGTTCATAGCTAAATATTGAACTTTTCATAACTTTCACTGTAGGAGAAAAGTTTATTCCATCTGCAATATATCAAAGACAAAATGAGCTCAAATGCTTGACAGCTTTATGAGAATTAAGAGTTACGCCGTATACCACTTCGCTGTAATGCTGATAGAAGTGATTCTTCAGTTTTTGTGCTGGTGTAAATTATCAAAGGTTGTGCTTGATATTTCACTGAAAGATTACCACAAATCGATTAGCACATACTAGAGTTACATTGAACTCAAAGATCCAGCAATGACATGATAATTTAAAAAGTAGGCAGAGGTGTATCTGCATGTTCCAACTTACAGTACCTCAGTAGACCCTGTAGATAATAAAAATTCACAAAAACATGTAAATATTATAATTCATACCTAGATCAATTAATGGATAATCTGCACCATCCTCCCAAATTTCTAGCACACTAAGTTGACGAATGCTACAATCATAATACGAAACTCCAACTCTGCCATAAAATGATAGGCATCAATAAATTATAAAGGAAAAATTGTCCTAAATAATCCGACCTATTGTCAATTTGCTATGAATAATCCATACTATTGATTATTTATAAATATTCCGACCTTTGAATTTCTTTTGCTCACAGCACCCCTTTTCACATTTTAACCGACTACTATAGCTACTTATCACCAAAGAAAAGTTGGGGTGGATCAACAAAGAAGCATAAGGAGGAAGAAGAAGCGAAAGTAACGACTTATAGGTACCTACAGTAGTTGGTGAAAATGTGGCAAGGGGTGCTGTCAGCAAAAAATATATAAAGGTTGGATTATTTAGGAATAATCAATAGTTGGGATTATTCACAGCAAATGGGCAATAGGTCGGATTATTCAGGACAATTTTTCCAATTATAAAAAGAATTGCACTTATTTACAATCTTCTAGATTTCTTCAATGAGTGATCATCACTCACTACCCGTCCCACGCCCGAATAAAGGAGGGGGTGAGCAATGGGTTTGTGTAATACCTCAGCGGCTCAGCCACATCAGACCATCGATGACAATCCATAGAGGCTGTAGACCGGCCCCACAGACCAAAACATTCCTTTCAGCGCACTTTGACCTCACCCGTGCGTACCCAAGAAAACTTCCCACGAGGTCACTCATCCTAAGATCGCTCCCCACCTAGCACACTTAACTTTGGAGTTCTTATTAAAAGGATAATTTCCATGTGAAGTTTTCTCGGAAATGCACGAGTGAGGTCAAAGTGCGCTAAAAGGACTTGTGTTAGTCAGTGAAGTCAGTCTACAACTTTCGTGGGTAGTCACCGACTGTCCGATGGGGTCGAGGTGTTACATTTTGCGGCAACGAATTCCATAAAACCAAGTCACATATCATTACGATTCATGAACAGTTGCTTGGCCCCAATCCTTTGGATTTAAGGAATTGGCATTGTTTTTGATGTAGGCATAAAAAAACTACACCAAAACTACAAAATGCAACATCCACCTTTCTTTAGAAAAACGAAAAAATTAATAGAAACTAATGGATGTGTACCTATGACCATGCATGACACAGGCCATGTACACCTGCATTGAAAATTGATTTGTTCAACACATCACAGTTTATAAAAGAATAAAAGAATTGACTGCACAGCTACTCAATTTATATATTTGATATCGTTATATTGCTGTTTATAGCAATCCTTGTGTTCTATAATTTTTTTTCTTCAAACTGTGTTCAAAAAAATTTTCAAGGTAGTTTCTCCTAAAATTATTGTTCAAGGCCTCACACAACGAAAGATACAAAAAAAAAAAAAAATCAAAGGTAGTTTTTACCAGACTAACACTGAAGTTCTCCAGAAGTAACTTGTGTCAAATTGTCACATTCCTCAAGTTCAAACGCCAAATTATAAACAAATAAATAGATACAGCCAACACTCGATTAATGAGCAAATCTTCTTTTATAAACGGTTCTTAGTATATCACCGTATATTATTTACTTCATCCGTTTGGTTAATCAAAGATGCCACAATGTACAACCAAAATTCAACATTTTCTTATAACATAAAGTAAAATACTCAAATAAATAGATTACAGGAACCACTTGATCAATGAGCAAATCTTCTTCAAACGAATGAAGAATCTCACTATATATCAATTACTACATTCGTTAGGTTGATCAAAAATTCCTCGATTTTGCAACTATATGAAAGTAGAAAGTCACTGTAAATTTGAGTCCGACAATCGTAAATTTGAACTATATGATACAATTAATTGTTTGTAATAACATCTCAGAAAATGAATTTGGAGCAGTGAACTAAAACCTGAGATTCAAATTCAGTTTCGTCGACTTCCTCTTCCATTGTAGAGTGCGATGGAGATGAATATACTAAGACAACGAGTGAAGAACAGTACAACGTAGAGAGAACCGACCAAAACGTTTCCGAAATCGCCTCTTCAAATAAAATTGTAGAAGCAGTAAAACGAAAGGTTTGTGATCTTAGCTCGCATTCGTTGTTTATAGCATTTGGTGCACCGTGTAGGTGTTGTCTACATGAGCGAGGATGTGGCATTTGAACGTAAAAATAAATTCAACATTAAAATATTTTGGCGTAGAGATGTTCAAAATTGACTCGATGATCCGATAGATATCCGAATTCGATTTAGCTCGATTTAAAAATGGATTTACAATTATGCAAAAATCAATGTGTACACAAAACTCGATTTTAAACCGACCCGAAACACATGACCTGAAATCAATCCGATGACCCGAATGAACACCTCTAATTTGGCGTGTGAGAATTGAATGGTATCTGATAATTGACAGCTGATTGAATGTATTGATATGACTACTTGAATTTATTAGTTGGTTTGACAGTTGATACTTAAAAATACGCATTTAAGAGCAACTTGTTTAAAGTTGGGTTATTCATAATAATAACTTGTTTAAATCACATAATTACCAAACACTCAAATAAACTGATTTGATCATAGTATGATGATTTTTTTTTTGAAGATTCATAGTATGATGATATTGGGTCAGTAATGTTGTAAATCGTTACAACTAGAGGTGTTCAATTTGGTAAATAGGAGCGGGTGTATTCAGGTTATGGTTTGGTTCAAATAAATATCTAAATATGGGAGCGGCCAAGCGGATTAGGGATGACAATAAATCTTGACTCCGCCCCTATTCTCTGTCATGATCAGGGGTGTTCAATAGGTCGGATAAGGGTAGGGTCGAGCTAAAAAATATGGATTGGGTTAGATAAGGGTCCTTTAAACTCAATATGGGTTTTACCCTGCCCCATTATAATAATAAAAATCATTAAAATCTCCATTGATCAATTTGTAATAATTAAATTATCACCTGTAATAATTAAATTGTAGAAACGTTAATAATCCTCAACTAAAATAATTAAATTATCCATCAATTATACTATTTACAAATATTTGTTTTCGACCCTAGTTAAGCCCTTATAGCTCGCTTCATTTTCATCATATTAAAACCCGTTTTCAATTCGGCTCATTTTCAATCCAATCCTTATAAAAATCCTTTTAAAAACATACTCCCTTCGAATCATTTTAGTTGTCCTATTTCCTTATTTGGCAAAATCATATCAATTGTCTCATTTTCTTTTTTGTCTATCTTATTTTTACCTAAATACCCCACTTTTACTACTCCCAATACCCAACTACCACCTTTACAATTAATTTAATCAATTAAAATACCCAACTACCACCTTTTTAATGCACCCCACGTCACTCTTAATAACCGTGAAAACTCAAATGGAACATCTACAATGATTCGGAGGGAGTATCAGATAAAGACTTTAAATGGGGTCCGGCCGGTATTCATGATATTCTAAACTCAGTGTAATCGTAATCCAAACGATTTAGCAGCAGTAGTTATCAGTTAGTGTTACGTACCAACCCCACCCCTAATGGATCAAAATCAAAATCAAGTGTTTTGACTAATTTATATTTCGGCGAATCCCGGGAATTGTTTTTATTCGCAACTAATTAATTAGACGAAGTCCATCACTTCACAACTCACAACGCATAAACTCAAGTCATGCACACCATTGCATCATCATCTCAATCTTATAAGTATTAAAACATTTATGTTTGCTGCAAAATTCAACCAATCCTATTTTTTTATTCAGGTGCTCTTTTGAGAGGTGAGACCGTCTTTTGTAAAGACATAATTCTCAAAATTCTAATCCAAATTTATATTTAGAATTGTAGAAATATATATTTAGAATTGGATTGGGCTTTTGAAAGCCGTCTTTACAAAAGATGGTCTCAATTAAGAATTTGTGTTTTTTATCACGTATAATTAGTGGCGGACCTATATTAGAGCACACGGGCTCACGTGCTTGTAAGTGTTTTTTTAAAAAAATTCAAAGTAGACTTTTTTATTGGTAAGGGTAAAAGTGTAAAATTAAGGCTGAAATCCTTAATTTGATGATAAATGGTCCCTCATATTAGTAATTTTGTCTTATTTATTTGATTTATCTCATTTTTTAATTAGGTTAGTTACTTTATTTTGTTCAATTTCCTTTTATGGTATGTAGTATTTAATATTTTTAACAAATAGGGGTAAAATAGTTGTTAATTATACAAATGAAACTCTGTCGAAATTTCGGTCATTAATTGGTGCTCATTGGGACTCCGAACCCTGGATCCGCCACTGCATATAATAGACTATGAAGAAGAAGACTACTATATTAGAGTCGAATATTTATGCTTACTTAAGAAAAAAGTACTTGTTTTAATTGAGTTAAAACTCGATTTAAAAAATTGGGTGTCATTATTTATTTACTAAGCAAAAAATTATCTATATATTTTTAATCATAACAAAAATACTCCTATAATATACTTCGTATTTTAAACTAACTCATTAGATTACGTATATTATTTTAAAATTACTCTTTTTTATTAATTAAATTAATTAATTTAAGAATTCAACTTAATCATAAGCATATAATATAACCATATTAAAATGAAGATAATGAAAATATATGTAGAAAATATAAATATTAATAAAATATTAAAATGAGAATGAAAAAAGTAAATTATTTTTAAAAAACAAATTTTTAAGTGAAAAGACAAATAGAACAATTCAAAATGATAACTGAGAACATTAGTGATAAATTATAATTTTTTTATTATAAAATAGGTTAAAAAAGAAAAAGACTTTAATAATATAATCTTGTAGGAAGAAGTTCCGGTCAGAACCATTCTTATATGAGAACCATGAGACCAATCTATTGACAAAAAAGTGTTACTTTTTTATTACAAAGGTGTATTTTTAGGCAAAAAAAAGTATTACTTTTTTGTTAAAAAAATGATACTTTTTGACAAAATGAGTGTTACTTTAAAAATAAAATTCTAAACAAAACTTACAAAGATGTGTTACTTTTTATATAAAAAAATGTTACTTTTGGAAAAAACATGTTACTTTGTATAATTTTAATTTTTGGAAATTTGTCTGACAGTTCACTTTTTTGCTAAATAGTAACAACTTTTGTTTTTAAAAAAGTAACAAAATTTTTTCCAAAAGTAACACATTTCCGTAAAAAGGTAATAGTTTTTTATCAAGTAGATTGATTTTGACGATTCTTATATAAGCTTGGTTCCCCCTGAAACTTGACCCTAATCTTGTATGAAAAAGAGTTAAAGACAATATTTACTGTGATCGATACAAAATTCGATTCTCACGTAATAAGACATACTACAATATTGTTAATTCTTATTTCATTTATAAAAAAGACATACAATATTGTTAAACAATTAATTATCATCATCGTAAATAATTAATTATCTTTATCGTACTTAATGTATCCCGCCAATTAGATTTGTTTAAACAATTAAATTAAAAGGTTGACTAAATAAAAGTTAAAAACCGGAGAAAACATTTCTTTTTCTTGTGCACCTCCGAAGAAAGACTCCATCCAACAATTGACATCTTCCCTTCTCCATTTTTTCTTTGTTCCTGTCAACTATTTCAATCAGAATCACACTATATAATGAAATCAAAATCCGTAAAAATGGCAGAAATCAGCGGAAATTGACAACAACAATTAGAAGATTAAGTGAGAGAATAATGGAGGGAGAATCATTAGTATCAAAGGCAAGGACAGCCTTTCATTCTGCTGCTGCTAAAGCGGAGAAAGTTTTCATTGATTTCAAATCCGATCTTCGAGGTTTCACCTCCATTTTTGATTTCCTTACTATATTTTCTCTTCATTTTAGATTATTTTTTCTTTTTTATAGAAACTTTGTTATGATACACTTCTTTGCTAGAAGTACAGCATTTATAAAGTTTAAAATTGATTGATTTTTGTCGGGTTTTATTTTTTTGTTTGGGTTTTGATTGTATTTGAAATCGGTGATAATTTTAGATTCAGATGAGCAGTGTAGGAAGAGTTCCGATTCTGCATTTGATGCTGTATCCCCTTCTGAAGTTGAAAAAAAGGTCAGTGATTATAATTTTTGTTGCAAGTCGAGGAAATCGAAATGGGCCTTTTTTTTGTTATTGGTGGTTTATTTCAATTCAACCTATTGATTAACCGAATTTGCATTGGGAAATTGCTCTTGCTAGTTGAAATCTTTGGTTGTTATTTTGGTGTTAGAGATTGTCGAATTTGGATAATACGGTGTTAAATTATTTAGTTGAAAATCTCCTATATTAACATAGGGAGGTCCTGAATAAACTCAGCTATCATTTTTCGGTGTTATAGGTTTACCTTATTCAATTTTAGAGAGGTTTGATCAAAGACTTGGGCCATGGCTAGACACGCTCGGGCCTAGATCCCCTTTAGAATGAATGTTTATGTGAATTCAGCAATGCAGAGTTGTAGCTATGCACTATTTTTGTGCATGATCGGGCAATTTGTTTTACTATCTACAATTTGGTCATTGTTTTTGGTGTGGGGTGGTGGACCAAATGGTTATATCTTGTAAGTTCATCCGACCCCAGACTGTTGGCATCGTTTTATAAACTTGTGTTTTTCTATTTGCGAGGGGTCGAAACAATGTGACAACTCAATGCATACAAGAGGAGCTTTTCAAGAGCGCATATAATTTGATGTGGCTGAATAAAGGACAATGAAGTTCTTTATTAGTGGTTTATGCGGGAAATGTACTATTGTAGTGGTGTTTATGACGAAATATGGCGTTCTGTGTGTTCTTTTAAAACGTGTATTGTGTTTTACATGTTTTCTCCCGTCTGCAAAAACCCATATGTTTTAAACAATTCTTCATGACAGGATATCAATGAACCAAAGCAATTTCGATGGAAGCCGCCTAGTATAGGGACAAAGCAGGAATGGCATGATAGATTAAGAAATATTGGAAGAAGTAGAAAGGGAACCGAAGACACGGAGAATATTGAGAGTGTAAAGATGCCATTTCCTATGTATGATTCGCATTTATATTTGCAACATGAAAGATATAATTTTACAGAAACTAAGGCAAGCTACTTTCTTGTCTATGTTAAATATTGCTGACCTTCATATTTTTAGGCTTCTATACAGTTCTGATTCAACGTTAAGTGAAAGTTAAGTTTTAGTTTCACGCTATTGTTTGATTACCTTTAATTAGCCATGCATAATGTAATGAGGAGGAGCCAATGGAAAACCTGAAGCAGTAAAATTTTACTTTTAATTCTGTTTTCACAACTACTAAGAAAACTCCAAGATATCATATTGTATTATTTATGTACTAGCCAGTAGCCACTTTTGTTTTACACTTTTACTAATAATACTTACAAAATATTGTACGTTTTTTGGCAACAAAATTGAAATGCATATGTGACTTGTGATTACTAATAATGGACTAAAGTTTCATTGACCTTCTTAGCTTTAAATTTTAGCATTTTGAAGAAACATTTTTACATTTTTGGGCAATCAGGTTCAAAAAGCATCTCGCGACTTGTAAGGTCAAACACAATTTAGTGGTGTTTTGGTGTTACATTCTGTTTCCATTTGCTTCATGAAGTCTTTTTGTCCCTGTCATGGTATACAACAACAATTACATTTGATTACAACAATGCCATTAAGTGGCTTCCACGCGGTTTGGAGGGGGGGTAGATTGACACATCTTTTTTTCTTATAAATACGTAGAGGTTGTTCATGAATATTCCTTGATAGCAAACATCATTTGCAACTTCACTAAATAAGAAGTCAACATGATTAAACAAGTAATTTTACTTAGTATGTTATAACCCGAACCAAACAACTAAATCCTTGGTTCAATTGAGAATGCACACTGCCCCTTCCATGGCACAGTTCAAATAATTTTTCTGAATTGTCATGAGGGTAAGTTTTTGCTGATGTATTCAGGGTGTTGAGACATCTTCAGCAGCCGCTGATAGTTCTGAGGCCAGAGATATTATCCCACCTGCATCTGTGTTGAAGCAATTGGCTGTTGCCATTGAGTAAATTCTCTTCTAATTTCTTTTTACTCATGATTACTCTTTTACCGCCGTTCTTTTTGGACCTTCACTCTATGACATATACTTTACGCAAAATGCATGCCATGTTCATTGGGTATAATTAACATTTATCTAAACTAAAGATTTGATGTTTTTTTAATCTTTTTATAATTTATTACTCGTGCATTAAGTCACAGACTCACTGCACCCTTTTCTAAGTAGAGATTGCAATTTATAATATTGTATCTCATACTCTCCTCAATTAGTTTAATCAATCCATTTCAAGATGCAAGCACTTCCGTTTCAATTGGGTTCATGCTAGGTATTTCAAGTCTTTTTTCCCTGTTATTCTAAGCACTTTTTGATGCGTGACAGATCAGAGAAGAACTATAAGTCGGTAAAAGATTTTTTAACATCATCTGCAAGCTCTTCCCCTGTACGAGAAAGAGCAAGTTTGGGCATCTCTGCAGTGAAGTCCCTAATGCTCCGGGGAAAGGAAGAAAAAGTTTCTTCGGAGCTATGTGATGATGAAGCTTGGGCTTTCATTCAGTCTATACTTGATGTTGGTAAGTACCCAACTACTCACATAGTTAGGCTTGTTGAGAAAAATCCTGTCAATCGTGATTTTGCCAATTGTCTCCTTTGATCTTTCCCTACCATTGTAATATCTGGAAGATGTTCGCAGAGGGACTTACTCTTGGTAGAAAAGTCGGCTTTTGCATTGAAAGTCTACCTAGTTCAGTGACTTTACCGAGGGATGTTCATGGTGCACCATTACAAAGCTTAATTGTTAAAGTTTCTGAAGTCGTGGGAAGCTTTAAAACACTGCGGAAGATTGCATTATTTTGGTGCAGGCTTATTGCTGAAGTAAGTCATTTACATAACTCCATGGTATTCTCTGCTAATGCCAGTGTCCTCAGTGCCCACCCCCAAAAGTATAAATAAATCTAAGTACATGTTTGTGCTATATTTCAAGAATCGAATTAGATGAAACCAATGTGGGATGTAAATCTATGACCCATTTCAAACATTAAGTAAAAAAAATTACGACATTTTCTATTGGATACCCACTTGTCAATTTTGAAAATTTTGAACTCTAAAAGAATGCAATATGTTACTAACTTTGATTATTACAACTTCTTTGAATTACTCCTTTCAGTCCATTACTATCATGTGATGCTTTTAACTGTTTTTTCTTTTTGATATTTTCTGTACCTTAATACATGTTCAAGTATCCGTTTGTTTCTTCCTTTCTTTTTTCTTGGATCTCAAATTGCCAGTGTAGCCTTTATTTCTAAATGATGTTAACTGAGAATAGTATATGTTTATTTTCCATGTGTGCAGCTCAGAAGACTTTGGTTGGAAGAGCAATATATACCTGGGATTCCTCTTGATGATGTACCAGAATTGAGTTACTGCCTACTCTATCAGCAGATGCAACTTATAAATTGCTGTCTTTCTAGGAAAAAACGCCGTGCTATTGCTACTGAATCATTGGAATCATTAATTAATGAAGTTGAATGTGATGCTGAAGGCGTGCCTTCCTCAGTTGAAAAAATAACTTCAGGTTCTTTTCTGTATGCAAAAACAAGCACTGGGGATCTTGTTGTACGATTAGGAGTCAGTCGCCAGGCTGAGAGTTTGACACTGTTGGAAACCGGAGAGCCTGTCTATGCTCCCCTGACACAGGTTTGTTGAATAGTGCGCTAAATGATGCTTGCCTCTAGTTTTGTGGTTGGGTTATTAGCTGTTTAGCATCTTTATAGGTGAAAGCTTTTGGATTTTTAAATGATGTTCTCTGAGAGATCTTTATCAAAGTGAACTAAGGGTTATTTTGTAAATAGCTTTATGTTTTCTTTTATTAAAAAAAGTTATTAGCTGTGTATCCACAGGAAGGGCCATTGCTGACAGAGGATCTTGCCCGTGAAGCGGAAGAGTTTGTGCTTCGAACGGGAAGGTTAGCTTTACAAAAATCTTACACTTATATTTTATGATATTGTCATTTGGGTCTAGCAATCAAGCTTGGCTAGCATATTATGCTTACTAGTATATGTGGATGATCTTAGTTGCACTGAACTGTTAATTTCATGAATTCTGGGATTAATATGATTGGATATGTTTTAACGGCCCGTTTATTGTTGGTACTAAATGATGGTAATGGAAATGATTTGTTGTATAACTTTTCATGAAATGTATAAAGTTATTTCCATGGTACTGAAACTTAGATCTTAAAAAGTTTTTTTTGTTCACAATTTTTCATTACCACATAATACCACATATGGTAATGCATTGAAATGAGTTTTGTTAAGAATATGAGATGATTGGAGGAGAACAAGTATCACCATTTTAACTTGTTCACAATCCGTTTTAACCTTTTTTTTGTTAAGGTCTAAATGCACCTTGGTCTGTGGTGGTTACTTCTTGTTTCAGCTTTTACTAGCTTGTTTATTTTCTATTTTGCAGTGTCGGAGCTGGTTGTTCCCAGCTTCTGTCGGATATGCAAGCTTTCAAGGTCTGTCCACTGCTTAAGAAAAGAATGACCTTCCTGCTTATCTTATATCATCTCATAGTACGACTGTACTAGTACAAATAGTGTTTTTGTATAAGTTCTGCTAATTTAGTTACTAATACTTTGTCAGGCTGCAAATCCTGGATGTATTCTTGAGGACTTCGTCCGATGGCACTCTCCTCCTGATTGGAATGAGTCTGGCAATGACTCTGATGCAAGTACATACGGAGAAGATTCTACATCTTCTAGAGGTCGATTAAGTAGACGTATGCAGAAAGAAGGTCAGCTTGACACCAGAACTTTTATTATTCATCTGCTAGTGATCACTGAAGAGTTAATGATTGGTTGACGGTTGCTACTTGTTATCAATGTTATCAAGCTTTGTATATTTTAGCAAGACTCACTGCTAACACATCAAATGCACTTTTTTTTTTTTTTTTGAGATAACACATCAAATGCACTTAATGCTGGCATTATTTAAAGTTTGTTTTGTATGATCATTCACACTTCACAGTACAAACTTCATTTGTCATTGCACTGTATCTATGTGTAGTGGCATTTTAAAAAACAATTCCCATCTTGCAACTGACACCCCCTGTTTGACTTGCCACACTAGTATATTAAGTGAAATTATTGTGTAGTACAGTTAGAGGTGTTAAACGGGCCGGGCCGGGCAGGTTAAATTTAAATGGTTTGGGTTGGGGACTTGGGGTGGGTCATATCAAATTTCAACAGGCCGGGGTGGGTCATAGCCCATTTAAACCCGGCCCACTTTGACCCGTTTTAAAACGTTTATATAATAGTTTTTTTACTCTACTCAATGGTCTGTTGCATAGACCCACTTATGCACATAATAATATCATACAAAATAAAAAACATGGTAAATTTTTTTGGCAACCAATTCCTATAATTATCCGGCCCGGCCCGGCCCTTTACACCAAGGCCCATTATGACTTGACCGCTATTGATCCGTTAAAATGTGACATGACCCTTGACCCGTTGGGTCAATCCGCCCCGTTAAACACCTTTAAGTAACCGTATAGTCCATATTTATATTATAATGCTATGTTATTAGATTAGTCACATGACTGGGTGAGGTGCGTGCGATATCATC
This sequence comes from Amaranthus palmeri, assembly GCA_019776075.1. NCBI lineage: Eukaryota > Viridiplantae > Streptophyta > Magnoliopsida > Caryophyllales > Amaranthaceae > Amaranthus > Amaranthus palmeri. Next base: position 228,649 of record JAAKBH010000310.1, read on the forward strand.
ATCCGTACCTTCAAAAAAGTTAGAAGTGCACATTTTAATCTTAAGCCCCATCGAAATAAGGGACACTCTCAATTTCTTTGACCATTGGAGGATTTTAGGGAGGTGAATATGCAGTTTATTAGTGTCTTTGTTTTTAGCTTTGTTACTCCTAGAGGAATGTATACTGGACGAACATTTTTTTCCTTGAAATTCATTTTGATGGCTCTTATGTGTCTAGGTAATCTATGGCTAGAACTCTGGGAAACTGCCAAGCCTGTGCCTGCGGTCAGACAAGCACCGTTGTTTGATGAAGATTTGGCAGTGTAAGTTGAAAAAAATAATATTTTTATTATAGATGGTACTCGAGACTATGCTGTATACTAACTTGGAGAACGTATGGTATAGAGAAGGCGTGCTGACTGTATTAGAAGACATAACTCCTTCGCAGCTATTTAGCCAGCTATTTAAGTCATTGGTCAGTTAAATGTCGTGTTTTATTTATCTCAATTCACTTGAGAGAAAATATTGAGGACGAACTTTCATTGCTTTCGTTTCAGCTTGGATTGGGATTTGCGATTGCTGAGGCTAAGCTTCCTACTGACGAGAATGTTGCGAAACTGTTCTACGAGTGTAAAGATTTTGTAGTTGCCTCTTGTCAAGGTGAGGCCTGGTTGGAGAAAATTGATGATATATGGCAGGTAATTTATTTTTTCTGAAATTACTGTGTTCTAGGCCAAATTTGATTATATGTTTATTTTTTTATTGGAAAAATTGACATTAATGATCCAACCTTTTGCTCATAAAATGTGATTTAGATTGTTTTTAAATAATCCAACATTTGATCTTGGTTCGCTGTGTTTAGCTCAACCTTTAATGTCTTAGTATCCTGGGAGTATACCCTATTATTAACTATTATTACCGATGGACTACTTAATTTTTCTAAATTCTAAGAATCTAATCCTTAAAACAACGCAAATATTTGGAGGGAAAATCGACCGCTCTACCCTCCTCCCCCTTTCCTTCTCCTTCTCTTCGCTTCCTTGATGCCCTTCTTTTACATCCTCAAATCTATCAAAACACACCCTTACTACTTAGACATAAATCAAATATAGGTTGCTCCTTTGTGTAGGAGATCTATAGGTAAATTTTGACCTAGTAGAGGCACTTCTAAGAACTACCCTTAGTAGCTTTTCACATTTCATGCAGGTTTACGAAACAGTCGAGGCAATGTTTGTTCGACCAGATGATGTAATGAAAGCAGTGAAGCAGCCGGATGATGCAAATGCCACCCAGGAAGAGCCAAAATCTCGATTTAAGAAACTAAGCCAAGTATTTGGCCGCAAAAATAAGTCAAGAAAATCATCCTCGGAGGAGAACAATAGCTCTGAAGACTCTCCCACCCGCCAGCCATTTGCAAACTTTTTCGATAGCAGAGCATCCATGTTCGGAAAGAAACCTCCCAAGCCCGAGTACACACAATCGTCAACCAAGCCGTCTGTTTCAGACGATAGCGATTGGACAGTCGTTTGATTGTATTATGTATTCATTTTACCGTTAATTGTAAATTAGATAGAATTATTAGTTCATTCACATTGATGAATTGATGAAATTGTAAATTAGAGCCTCACAGAAATGGAAAGAATTATTAGAATTCAAGAAATGAATAACATTTTTTGTTCCTTATGTTTTGCTTTCTGAATCTTTTAAGTTGTACGGAAATTGTTTAAAATTTCATCATTTGTAGCTTTAATCTCCATTTATTAAGGGAGTTGTAAAATGAGGAAATTTGCCTTGTTGGGCTGTCCATCTGATTAACTGAAATCGAGTATGATTCAACTCCACCAGAAATAATCTGTATATGAAAATCAAATTAGATTGACATTATCATCATCATACATAATGTATCCTGCTCATAAGAACTATGATCAGGTTCTAGGGAGGGAAGAAAGACGACAACTCATACCCATAAAGGAGAGTGTGTGGCCAAAAAATCCCTCAACTCGAGAAAGATGCACAGATATATCCTCAGGATAAAAGAATACTATGCAAGACGAAGGCGAAAACAAAGACACCAACCGGTAAGAGCAAGAGTATCAGAATCCTAATACATGGTGTATTCGAACTCCCGCTCAATCACCCAAATGTACACCTTTAATGTAGTGACTCGCCTTTAAAGATATAAACTAAAACAAATTACTATATTCTAAAGTATTATTTACTTGATTTATTAAATTTTTTTTAAAAAATAAAGATATTTATTTCTGGAGATGTAAAAAGTAGTACTAAAATTTAGCTGGTGAAACCAATGCATACATGCAAGCAATGGTATGAGTATGTGCTGCAAAATTATACGAGGAGAAAAGGACATGCATCATACATGCAGAAAGCCACCGGTCACTCTTATTATCAATTCATCACTTTATACATTATATGAATTTATGATCATAAGCCTCAATAAGATGAGATCTCATCTTCTTCCACTTCTCTTTTTCAGTGGAGTTATTACATCTTTATCATCTCTTTCCTCAAATTAATTACATTAATTATTATTATTTACTTCTGTTGTTGTTGCATAATGTGTTATATACTCTGTTACGTACGTTCCTAACTCTGCATTAAACATGTGGATGATTGGATGTCACGTACGTACGTTTAATATTTAACTCGAAAGTAGAATTTTAAGAGGTCAAGGAACTAACTCAACCAGATACATTGGATCGTGCTATAGTGTAAAAATGTAGTGATGGAATGATGATATAGTCCCGAGAGTGATGCGGTTATCATAATGACTAAATATCGGTCTAAACCATAAGACCCCTTAATATGAACCAAAACGCATATTTTTACCCCTTTACAACATGGGAAATAACGATTCGTTGAAACCTTTAGAACACAGACAATCTGATGCGATGCGGCCTTGTTTTTGGACTAAATGCTCTATTATCTTTTGGACTAGAAGTATGGATGCAACACGTACGTTATTAGTACGTATATTTAATATTTACCTTGAAAGTTGATTTGAAGTGGTTAACTTACTCAACCAAAAGATTAAGTAGATGGTTTAAACCCTTGAATATATGTTACACATTCGATCACACTCTCTCACCTTTTGGACTAGATCAGGCAAAGATGCAATACAAAATCGTCTCCTCTTACCTAGCGTTAAATATTCTAATTAAATTGAGGCCGGATGGATGGAATTTGAACGTGTAACCTTGTGTCACATCAAATTCTAATACCATGTTAATAAACTAACTGAACAAGATCGTTTAAGCTGATGGTTGAACTCAATCGAAGCAATACATACTAAATTGAACTTACTATAAACCCTTTTCAGTGGAATTACACTAGCACAGTACCGACCCTAGATATATTGGGGCTCTGGGCGGAATAGTGCATTGAGACTCTTATCATTTGTAATTAATAATCTATATAGACCTTTTATAACTATTAATTTTGTTTTTTTGACATAAAGCCCTAGGCGACGGTCCCTTTTGCCCACCCTTAGGACCGACCCTGCACTAGCATTTATACTTCTTCTTATCTTCCCAACTGTACTACATATTTTCATGCAAATTTGGAGTTTGGTCCATCTACCGTTCTATATGACTATATAAACCCTTGTATGCTTCCTCACATTTGTATGTTCATGATCACTTGCTAGCTTTAAATTGCTTGTTTTTAATTATACACATTGCATTGATATTGGTAAAATATAACACTATGATGAGTTTTTCTAAGTTTGTTATCTTAGTAGTTTTTTCCTATTTTTTTGTTTGTGTTATTGGTACAAGAAAACTTAATCAAATAACCAATCCAAATTTTGGTTATGATGGATCAATTGGTAGTGGGTTAGGAGGTAGTGTAACAAGTGGTGGTGGTATTCCCGGACTAGGTATTGGTAGTCCGATTGGTGGTATTCCGGGACTAGGTGGAGGCATTGGTAATCCGATTGGTGGTATTCCAGGACTAGGTGGAGGTAGTGGTAGTCCGATAGGTGGTATTCCAGGAGTAGGCGGAGGTATTGGTAGTCCGGTTGGTGGTGCACCAGGTGGCACAGGCGGAGGTATAGGGGGTATGATTCCGGGTGGACCTGGGCTTGGTGTTGGCCAGGGTGGGCCTGGGCTTGGTGTAGGCCAAGGTGGGCCCGGACTTGGGGTTGGACGCGGTGGACCTGGTGGTGGAGTGGGAATTGGTGTTGGTAGTCCGAGTGGACCGGGTTTAGGAATGGGCTCGAGTTCAGGTGTTGGAGCAGGTATTGGTGCAGGTACTAGAATGGGTGGTAGCCTTGGTGGACCAATTGGTGGACAAACAGGGATCGGAGGCGGAATCGGTGCTGGAATGGGTGGAAATATGGGTGGTATTCCCGGGCTTGGATCAGGTGGTATCCCCGGGCTTGGTTCTAGTTCGGGTTTTGGGATAGGAGCTGGTGCAGGGACTAGGACTGGGCTAGGCCCTAACCCTGGAGGCAATTAGTGCATTATAGTAAGTAGTACGTACCAAATATATTTACATGCATTTTCAAGGGTTTGTGTTGTTTAATGTTTAGTCTTTATTCAAATTAGGGTTACATATGTGTAGTCCATTAGTGAGTAAATGTTTTCGTTAAGCATCTTGTAATATCCTAAACTACTAATATTGTATGACGGCATAACTTTGCAATATGAGGTTATATATATGATTGTCAAATAATCAGAGGTGTTTATTTGTATTATTAGTTTGATTTCAAATCAGATGTTTTAGGTCAATTCGAAATCAAATCTTGTGTTTAAGTTGATTTTTACACAAATGTAATCCATTTTCAAAGTCGGTTCATATTGAATTCAATAACAAGGTTAATTAAATATCAAATCGTCAGATCTGTTTTGAATACCTCTATCAATAATCATATATTGAAAGTTAGTTTTCAATGAAAACAAGAGTTACAGTAATTAAAAATTACAAAACGAAAGTGTAATATTAATATGTGAGTGTATTGCCATCTTCAACTAACCTTAAAGTAATAATTTGTAAATTAAGCATATTAAAATAAAACAAGAATCATCACATATCATGAATCATATATACTTATGGAACTAATTAGGTTATAATTAACACACATACACGTAGTGACATAGACAAAGTACAACTTTAGAGCTTTTTTATAATTCAATTTTAATTTATTTGTTCGATTTTAACTTTTTTATTACAGTTAGGATAAGGGTGTGTCATAAGTATAATAATTTGTTCTGAATTATCAGAATATTCGGTATACGACTTAGCAAAATGAATAATTTATCTGATTTTTAAATAATTTAATTTTTAATTTAGATTTGGGTTAGACTTTTTAGTAAAATCGGATAGCCAGATATATAGTATCCGAATCTGAGCATCAATAGTTGAGGAAAAGGGAAGATTAAAAATGAGAATCAAATGCAAAATCTTACATGAAGAAGACAATACTTATTCGCTCAAAACTAAAACAAGATTCAATTTTTCGGTTTTAATTTAAAAAATAGCTTTAGTTTTACAAGAAAATCAATCTATAGTTTTCTTTATTACGGTTTTTATTGGCCTAATTATCAATAATATCCTATTTGAAATTAATTATCACTAAATTTTATAAAGACATCTTAAAGTGGTATAATAGAGTAAACACAAATTCTAGAAAGACCTCTTAAAACAAAGAGCTTTTTTTGTTGGATTACAACTTACAAGAAGTCTTAAGAAAAGGGACGGACAAATAATCAAATAGGTCGTGTTTGATGGTAATTGTTGTTTGACTCAAACAAAAACTAATAGAATATTATTTCAACTGAATAAATAAGTGTACGAAATAAGATAGGATAACTATTTCTGAACAAATAACTTAGATTTTGGTTTTTTTAGAATTTATATTTATACTCCCCCCGAATCATTTTAGATGTCTCATTTCCTTATTTGGTAAATTCATATCAATTGTCCCATTTTCTTTTTTGTCTATCTTTTTTTTACCTAAATACCCCCACTTTTAATACCCAACTACCACCTTTACAACTAATTTAATCAATTAAAATACCCAATTATCACATTTTTAATGGACCCCATACCACCCTCAATATCCGTAAAAACTCAAATGGGACATCTAAAATGATTCGGAGGGAATATTAGTTTAAATTAACTGGCATGCTATATGCATATAAAATACGTCTTTTGATGAAACCGACTAGCCGAAAACGACTTGTTCATGAATCAAAGACTTCAAGTTGCCCAAAAAATGGTCAGCCGGTCAGCCCATGTGAGCGTCTCTAGAAACCGGCTTAAAAGAATGTGCCATTTCTCCGAGAAAACCCTTTGAAAATTTCAAACATTTTCTCTTCTTTTTTCTTCCTAATTTCCTAACCCTACCATCCTCTGAATCTTCAATCAATCATCTTCTAATCGATCAATCAGGTTTGAATCCCTAATTTTTTTTCCTTTCAGTCATTCTCCCGCCGTTAATTTAAGTGAATGCTCTCAGTTGTTAATTTCTTGATTCTTTTTTCTTTGATTGTAGTGTTGAGAGATCAATCGCGATAATGTTAGGCGTCCGAAGAGTTGCTCATCAGAGCTCATCTACATCTGTAAGTTCATATTAACATCAATAATTACATTTTTTAATCTTTTTTTACCTAAATTTTGTTGATTGTTTGTTTTTGTATTGTGTTGTTGCGAATTTGATCAGATTTTGAGGCAGTCAGTGTTGGCAAGTCGGTCTGCATCAAAGAGCGTTTTATCGTCTACTGAAAAGGTGTTCTCTTTCACTTCCTTTGATATATGCGAATCAGAAGTGTAAAATTGTGTAAATGACAAATTTTAGTGTAATGTTAGGCCTTTTGGTGTAATGCTGATTTTGTTCCATTGAGCTGTTATTATTGGTCAAAACAAGCGACATGTTCTAAAGTTCGGTGATTACTGATTTGTATGGAACGTTACATTGGATTATGAGATTTAGGTGTGTGTGGCCTATCAATTTAAGTAGTTGTAGTTGGGTTGTGTGGTCAAAATAATACTTCAAAAAAACTTCACTTCTATCGGATAAAGATTAAGTAACTTTAGTGTTAGGGGTAGCTGTTGTAAGATCATTACAACTTATCTTTACCAAATGATGATACTTTTCACATCACCCACTTAGTTAACATTTCTAAGAGAACTAGAATACTAGATTACCCTCATAGCTACTTTGCGCTCAACCCTTTGTACTAGAATTGGAGGTATAGGAATGGTTGATGTGTTATATGATGTACTGTAATAAAAAAACAAGTTTTGTATAAAACATTTGTTTTGCAGAAGTGCGTGAACAATCATAGAAATTTTGTGTTATTAGTGAAGGTGTTTTTTTTTATTAAAGTACTAGAAGATTGGAAATGAAGAAGCTTTTCAGATAATTGCTGTTTTGTTGGTTACTATAAAAGGAAGACTGTTTGAGTTGATTGAGGAATGCTTAATTACAGATTTGATTCTGTAAAAGCTAGAATGCTCAGGGGGAGTGCAAATTTAGTTTTGTGGGCAGCAGTATCATCTGTTGATTATGTGTGAAGCAGTGTGTTCGTAATTTGGATAGAAGATTTTGAGGGGAAAGGAGAGGAAGAAGTTTAGTTTTCATTTTATGGATAGACATCTAGGTGGACCAAGGAAAGGAAGAGAACTTTTGGTTTGTGGTCATTAGAGTAATGTCAATAATGGCGCGTGCCTTTTTTACCACACTTCATGATTCATAGAAAATGTAAGTAAACTACTGGTAAATTCATTTTATAATTTTTATGGCTTGTTGTTAGTATTTAGTGACTTTGTAGCCAATATTTTCATATGCTGAATTAAACTAGCATGTAGCAACATGGTATACAAGAAAGAGTAGGCCTACACAGTACTTTAAATGAGCTTTCGGGTGTTTGTGCTTCTATGTGTGCATATCTGTGACACATGAAATGATTATAAGCAGTCACACTTTAGCTTTAAGAGCTAGAGTACTGAAAATGTGGAGTATATATGAATTGTTCTCCGCTCATTTCATGATAGATTATTTGAGGTGCTATATTTGGTAGTAGTGAATATCCTATTGTGGTTGCTTAGTTTACACAAAATAGTCTGTAAATGAGATGTATATGAGTATATTCGTTAGAAGAGTTTTCTGTAGTCAAATTGGACTAAAAGGTACTGTAATGTTGGTTCCTATTTCTAGTTATATAGTATCCTGTAGAAGAATCTGTTTAAAAAGTACTGTAATTGGTTCCTAGAGGTTCGTAGCTGCTGTTGGTGTTTCTAGTTGTATAGTATAACCTTTTTGTAATGTGAGATTCATAATCTTTTGTCTTCTCTAGCATTGCATATTTTTGTGAAATTTTCCCCTTATCACGATGGTGAGCTGAGCCATTGTCTAAATTTATGTGCTGTTAATTTTCTTATCAGATATTGCTGCTTCAAACTGAGGCTGGCTGCTCAAAGCGGTTACTTCATTTTCTTGCTTCCAGTGAGTTCTCTGTGCTGCCTCCTAGAAGATGTAGTTGGTTTGCATTGGTAGATTATTGTTGGTTATAGTTACATGTAATCAACTACCGATTTCTTTGTGCAGGTCATTTAGTCCAAAGCCGGCCCATCAGGTTAGTCAGATTCATTGTTATAAACTAATCTGATTGATTAAATTAGTGAGTTTTTGGATATCATAAATCAAAGCCCGTATGGCTGGGTAAGAGTTTATGCTGTTGACAAACTTAAGCTTTTATTAAAATCTGGTTGGTTTTTAAGCAAAACTCTGCTCATTACTAATTTTGTATTCTTAATTATGAATGTAATATTAAAAAGCTGTTGAATTACACATATTATCCTGTGGAGTAGTGGGTTTTAAAATCAACTTAACTATGTTTGCAAGTGAAATGAATCAACACTTGTGATTTCTCTAGCTCTTTAATTTACCAAAGTTTGTGCTTTGGTCTATTGCAGTGAAGCTATTAGACTAAATTCATTAATTGCTGATGCCAGAGTTATCCGACAATTTTCATCTGAAAGTGGTAAATTATTGTATTGAGGTATATGTCTATGACGTTTTGAACTCTATCTTATATGCAACTGACGTGCATGTATGGACATGTAGGTGACTTGGTTGATGCTGTTGTCCCATTTATGGGCGAGTCAGTTACTGATGGCACACTAGCAACATTTTTGAAAAGTAAGCTGCTTTTCGTTCATTTGTTGCTTATGTTGTAAATAGAACCAAGTATGTTCTATGTTCTCATGGAGTTTTTGGTTGCAGATCCTGGTGATAGAGTAGAAGTTGACGAGCCTATTGCTCAGATTGAGACTGATAAGGTGACTTCTTTCAAATAGATTATGCTATTTCTGTAGGAAAGATTTGAATTCAATATATGTGATCTCATGTGAAATTCCGATGTATTTCTTCAGGTGACTATTGACATTGCTAGTCCTGAAGCAGGAGTTATCCAAAAGGTAAAACGTTTGCAAGGTGTTTGGATATTTTGTATATTGCTGTCAGATTTTGCGTTTGATCAAGAGTTATATGCAGTTCTTGCTAATATTTGCACTTGGTAGTTTGTGGCCAATATAGGAGACACAGTCGAACCCGGTAAAAAAGTAGCTGTAATCTTGAAAGGTGCTGAAGGAGCTGCCCAAGCATCTCTATCTGACAATGTGTCGGAGAAAGCTTCATCAGAGAAACCTAAAGCCGAGGAAAAGCCTAAGGTTGAAACTTCTACTAAGGAGAAACCTAAATCTTCGCCTCCACCGCCTCCTCCTCCCAAGCACACTCCCACAGAACCTCAACTTCCTCCAAAGGAGAGGGAGAGACGTGTAAGTTTCCTTGGCTAATAGCACAATTAAGATAATAAAGCCATTACACGAAAATCAATATGACATGTTTTAATTGTAACACATTTATGATTCTTGCAGGTTCCCATGACCAGGCTTAGAAAGAGGGTAGCCACTCGTTTGAAAGATTCCCAAAACACATTTGCATTGCTGACTACATTTAATGAAGTTGATATGTGAGTTGTGTCTTGCTTATTTTCTGTTTACTTGTAAAACCATAAAGTATAGTCGTTTGATATTTTATCTTTTTATATTAAAAGGGAAGATTAATTTATTTCTAGTTTGTAGTGTGAGTTAGCATCTTTGTTCTCTTGTCTTTGATTTTGGTTAGACTAGGTCATGATAGCTAATTGTAAGAATGGTTTTATTGATAAAGCTCAGCTAAGTTTTCTTAGTTGGTTTTTTTGCTGTATCTAAGATGAACCTTATCCCACTACTTTTTGTATGAAAGAGTACCTTTTATTGCTCTAAAGCCCTTGACCTAAATTATTCAACTTCCAATGTTGTAGGACTAATTTGATGAAGCTTCGCTCAGACTACAAGGATGCATTTGTTGAAAAACATGGTGTCAAGCTAGGTTACATGTCTGGGTTCGTAAAAGTATGTCATATACCCAATCTTTAATTCACTTTAACGTCTTGACAAATGGTTTGCTCAGTTCCTCTTGTATGTCTTTCAATCGTAATAATTTTTAATTATTTCTGATTTCATTTAGGCTGCTGTTAGTGCCCTCCAGCAACAGCCTGTTGTCAATGCCGTGATTGACGGAGATGATATTATCTACAGAGATTACATTGATATTAGTATTGCTGTTGGGACTCCAAAGGTTTGTGTTAATCTTTTTTCATTAAATCGGTCAGTTTGCATGTTGCATGTTGCATGCTTTATATCAGTTGTATATGTCGTCTAAAAGTAGCTACCATCAATCTATTCCTCACATTAGGTTTCTAATGAACTACTATCATAAATATGAACACCTATTTTGCTTTCACGTTGCTTTCTTTTTCTGAGTTCTCTTTTGGCTGGTCTCATGTAGGGCTTAGTCGTTCCTGTTGTCCGCAATGCCGATAAAATGAATTTCGCAGAGATTGAGAAGGAGATCAATACTCTTGCTAAAAAAGCAGTTGACGGATCTATATCTATCGATGAAATGGCTGGAGGTTCATTCACTATTTCTAATGGTGGTGTCTATGGAAGTCTTCTAAGCACTCCCATTATAAACCCTCCTCAGGTACATCAACTGCATCTCATTCCAAATCAGTGTCATATAATTCACTAATATATTCAAGAATCGCAAATCGGAAAAAAAATGTGGTCGGCTTTGAAATATTTTTGCTCATTTTGATCGAATCGTAAATTCAAAAATCGAATTAGCTTGTGATTTATGGTTTACTGCTAGAACCTAATTGGCTAACAATTTTCTTTCCTTGTAACAATTATACAGTCGGTTACAATGTTTTTTTCTGCTGCACGACATTCTTTAAGATGCATGAACTGATTCTTTTTTTCTCTTGATATTTACCTTCTGCAGTCTGCAATTCTGGGGATGCATTCCATTGTGAATCGGCCCATGGTGGTTCAAGGAAATATCGTTGCAAGGCCAATGATGAACCTTGCACTAACCTATGATCATAGGCTGATCGATGGTAGAGAGGCTGTTTACTTCTTACGCCGCATCAAAGAAGTGGTGGAGGATCCTCGCAGGCTTCTTCTTGATGTCTGATACATTCACCATCATTGCTGTTTTGCACCGTTTTGGTTATAATCAGGACAGGTAAACGAGCTAGATGATAAAACAGATAAAACACTACTCGCTTTTCCAAAATAAACATTCATACCAATTCAGCTAGGGTTGTTTTGCTGTTAAAAACCCTTGAGCTAAAGTTCATTACTTTTCCGGCCTATCCGAAAATCGATTTTTAAGTTGAGACTTAATAGGGACTAGGGAGTATAGTCCATTGTCCAATACACTATTTATTGGAAATGATTTTCTTAGTATTTTTTGACCTTGTAAATTCTTGTGATCAATGTCACATAAATGAACATCTCATATTGCGTGGAAGAATTCTTTATCAAAATGCTTCTTTGTTGCTCAAACTTTGAAAATATATGCCAAGGATTTATATTGGATGATACAATATTTGAGTTTGGTTCTGATGATTAATAGTCGATAACTGATTAGGGTAAAATTGATTTTATCATTTGATTTTGAACATGCCATTGGGAACAACTCGTTGTACATTAGTTGTTCATAATAATGTACTTCAACTGTGCAATTTATTGAATACTTAGTATTAGATGGTTTGATTATTCAATCGTCTTTTAAAAATTTCAACAGAACTATTTTGCCAAACACTAGTATATATCGTTAGATTAATAGGTCATGATGACTTTATGTTGGGTTTAAAATCAATTTCATGCTTGGATTACTCTCGTATGCTCATAATTCCTTACATGATACATTTTAGTGTCCAAATGTCATTAATATTTTAGTTGCTTCTATCTAGGAGGGGTATAATTTAAAATTAGAAGTATGCATTATTTTTCTTGAAAATAACGAGATTGTTCTCGATTAACTTCGATTAGAAAAGGTCATTTGCTGTTTTACGTGAATAAGATCCTTACATAATTGTGCTAGTTATTTTTTGTTTGAGGTTGTCTCATCGATAAATTATCCCTCACAAAAATAGCTCTTTATTAATAAGTAGAGAACTAAACGGTTTTTCATAGTTTTTTTGGAATTAAACATAGTATTACTTTCCTCGTTTCTTAAATTAATTATATTACTAGATAATACCCGTGCGATGCACGACTATGATTTTTTAATATAGGAAAATAAAAGTTCAAGAAATAACTTTTGTATTATAAAATAAAATAAAAAGATTTATAACAAATTGAATAAAAAACGAAATACTATTGGCAAATAATACTCATTAATTTGACCTAAAATGTAATAAATAGTGATAATCACTATAACATCATCATCATAATAACTATAACTAATTGAAAAAAAAAAGATGAGAATGTTCTATTGAAAGTAAACTCCAAACTATCGATAATAATTGCGACGTTAATATTCGTTAACAATTGAAGGTAGAATGAATTTTTTTTTAATTTTTTTCTTAGGTTTGTTAATTTGAAAAAAAAAAAAAAAAAACTTAATCTGTTAAACAGATTGAAGTTTATCTTGTCTTTTAGAAGCATCTTTACGGAATAAGTGTAATTAAAAGGTGTGATTTTTAAAAGAAAATCATTTAAACGTAGGATTTTTTAAAGTAAATTTTCTTAGTTCAAATCTTCATCATTCAAAGGCAAATTACCATTTTCTCTATCGGGCCCACTTGATGGGTTTGATACCACGAGAGCCCTTGCAGTATTTGTTGGGTCATTCATCAAACACAAAATCTCACAAGAGACGGTCTATAGGATAGACCACAAAATTGGACCGGCCCATTTCCCTTAACTGATTTTTTTTATTATAATATTAATTATATTATATTATAATCCTAAATGTAAGGTATTATAATCTCTAATATACTATTCTATAACTCCAAATATAAGTTATTATAACCCAAATAATTTATTATAACCCCAAATATACTATGTTATATTTTGGGCTGGGCTTCATGGATTGTCTATAGAATAGACCGTCTCCCATGAGACTTACTGTTCATCAAATTACCATTTTCTCTATTGGGCTCATTTGATCTAGTTAGGCCCAACAATTGTTGAATAAGGCCCACCAAGTCCAATCCATTAGGATTATTGTTTATTTGTAGCTGTGGAATAGTGAGGTCTAATACAACAGTAGGAAATGGAGCTGAAGCTGAGATTGTAGCTAGGCCCGGAAAGCCCGGTAGAAGTGTGGGTTGTGAGAAGATGGATAGGCCCGGCAAGCCCGACAAAACATTGGACTGGGTTGTGGTCATTTCAGCCACATATGACATCACGTTAGCTATGGGCAGAGCCGGGAAAGGCAATTTATGATTGTGTTTTTTATCATAAGTTGTGATCAAAATACTGTTACCCTCTGCACATCTTTGTACCTACAATTACAAATTCCATTTCCCATTTTTAGTTTTTAGTTTTCACAAAAATCCGAAAAAGAAAACAAAAAACGATATAAAACGGGTCCTCAGATGACACATAACGAATAAACGTAATACCTGTTTGTGAACAGGGCAATCGACACCCATACTACAACGATAGTATGCTCGTGGGTTTGGGTTTTCTTTTGATTTTTTCTGACCATATTTTCGCCATTGACATCCATCACTTATCTGCATAACCATATTTCAAATTAAGCTTAAAGGATCATTGTTTTGGCCTGTGTTACTTAGACTCGAGGCATTGATGTCGGATATTGGTACGTGTCTAATATATTTAATTTTTACGCTTAAAAGTAAGTGTCTATGTGTCATACCAATGTCCAAACATCAAAGATTGGACACAAGTGCGTAAAGTAAAATAAAAGGTCCGAATAACATAGGTTCTGGCAGTTCCATTTAGATGAGAACAATGTCTATCCTTATTTTGAATTAATATTAAACTTAAATAGTATAAATAAATATAATATACAATTTATAATCGACAGACTAAATTGTAGCATATTTTGGCACGTAAAAGTATTCCTATATGATCAATAAAATAATAATATTAATGACTTTGTTACAAAGATGTATATAAGATTCAATTAAAAAAATTAGGGACAAATTACCAAAATGATCGATCCATATTTCAATCATTTTCTGACAGTAGGTTGTTTATTTAAAATTCGTCATTATTTACATCTTCTCTAGAATACACACAATATAAACAAATAATAAATTTAGAAAACATAATAATGTCAAGCAACAGACTCAACCAAAAGCTTAAGCTGATGGTTGAGGCCCCAAAATATGTTATATACTCTAATACGCCTCCTCGTACGAGAGCCCTTTGGGCTAGAATTGTGGATGCAACACATGCCCTCCTCATACATGCCGCTAAATATTCCACTTTAAATGAATGGTTGAGATTCGAACCTGTGACCTCTTGTCACCCTTGCTCTAATACCATGTCAAGAAACCGACTCAACCTAAAGCTTAAGCTGATGGTTGAGGCCCCAAGATATGTTATATACTCTAACAAATTGAAGGGTGGTTGAGATTCGAACCCGTGACCTCTTGTCACGTTGGTCTCTGATACCAAGTCAAGAAACCAACTCAACCAAATTAAAACTTAAGCTGATGGTTGAGGCCCCAAGATATATTATATACTTATATACTCTAACAAATAAAAGTTCATTATTTACATTTTTAAACTCTACCCCATTTATTTTTATTAGGGATCGATAGATAGGGTATCTGAAGAAGTAATCTAGAAAAATCTAGTTACATATCTAGGATAGAGATATCTAGACTAAAGAATTAAAAAATAAAAATATCCTAGATATTGTAATAGAAATTGCTAGAAAAAGTAATTAAAAAATAAAATAATCTAGATATTAGTTTAGAACATCCTAGAAATTAATTAAAAATTGAAAATATTTAAGATATTTAGTGAAAATATATCAAATTGAGGGCTATAAATAGGCTCATTATGTAACTCTTTATTTAAGCAATACAAGTGGAAAATTACCAATATTCACTCCTCCATTCTTATTCTACCCAAATAAATTCCTCCCCAACTACAAAAATTACTCAATTAAAACAAGTTATTTCCTACATTTGGTATCATAGGTGTGGAACAAGTGTCCCACCAAATATTCTTGTACAAATTATGATGTAATCAAATATTTGTATTCACTAAATGCAATACAATATTTATTTGGGTCCAACTACAAATTCCGCGTGCGCCCAAAACTTCTATCAGTATCTTGGGCAATATCTAGCTAAATATTTCCTCCGTTATAAATCATACTCAATACATTTAGATTATAGACATTCATTATCATTTAAACGTATTTTACGTATTATGTTTAATGTGTAAGAAAAAATATAATCAAGTGAAATCTTATTTAAATAGTCTAATCGCATACTTTCATGATATTAATATTTTATAGGAGTATTTTTTAATTATGCATAATGCAATATGCAGACGATCAAACACATTAAATAATGTAAAAAGTCAAATGTAATAAGTTTAATGCAATCGTAAAAAATAATGTTATATAAATGTTTTTAAAAAAAATACCATATTTCGAGCTCGAACGACTAAACGAGATTTTTTCATGGGCATTTCACGAGCAGTGCTACATTCTCCAACTTCCTCAGATGCAACTCTTTTATTATTGCTGCAATTATTATTATTATAATTATTATTATTATTGGAGTAGGTTAGGCTGAGAAATAAAAAATAATAATAATTAAATTAAACTTATGTAGAGTCATGATTGTTTTGTGTAGATGTTTCTTCGCATGAAGATGTTTCTTCGCATGAAGACGAGGGTTTTTCATTTAAATCAAACATTTCAAAATGATGTTTATTATTATGATCATTATTATTATCAGTTTCTTCGCATGAAGACGAGGGTTTTTCATTTAAATCAAACATTTCAAAATGATGTTTATTATTATGATCATTATTATTATCATTATTATCCATATTGATAGACGATATAATTATAAAAAAAATTGAAAAAAAAATAAATCAAGAAAAGCCAAGTAAATAAATTGATAAAAGTGTAGCGTTGAATAACGTCAAACAAATAGGAGAATATATATTTATAGACTAAGAAATTACAATTGAAGTAACCCTACCGAGTTAAAAAAAAATTAACTCTAGTTCCTACTTTTTTGGAAACGAAAAAACTATATAAAAAAAAGGTTTAATCTAAATTGGTTTAAAACCTCTCACTTGCACCAAGTCAACCTCTTATTTTGTATGGGCCGCTTGTATGGATCTATTTTACGATTAAATGACTTAAAAATAAAAAGCTCAAAAGCTAAAAAGTTTCTATTATTAGGGTATTTAACCAAATATTAGGCATGTCTCATGATGACTGTCTCATACAACAATTATTTATGAAGTTAAAATTATCACAAATTCTTGTGAAAGAGGGTCTTTTCGAAAGATCATCTCTAATTGGACTGGTCTATTATATATTTTTTAAAATATTGTAAGTAGGTATTGAGAATGATATAAGTAAACATTTAACATATTGAATGTAGGCATTATGAATGTGGTAAGTAAGCATTAAGAATAATGTAAGTTAGACATTATTACAAAAACGATAAGTAGACATTAATCTCTAATGGGCTGAGATTAAAATACGTCTCTCAAAAAACGGTCTCTCAAGAGACTAGTCGTAAAATTATTGTTTAAAAATAAATAAAAGAAAATTGGATTTTTTTTAGGTATTTTTATATTAATAATTAATAATAAACAAATTGTAATAAGAGATGAGAAATTTTAAAAAATCTTCATCCCCAACCCCAAGTTTCGCTACGTACATTTTCACTTCCTTCCTTGCGCACTTTCCTCGGTCAAATTTCAGACGGATTCCAACTTTTTTTTTCACATTTTTCGGTATTTTTTCTAACTGCTTCACCATTCCACATTTAATTTTTCCGATTTTGGTTTTTTCAATCGGAAAAATTGAATTTCGTTTTTCTCTTGTAAAATTAGGGTTTATGTAAGTTGAATTCACAATTAGGGTTTGTTTACAATCAAACCTGAAATTGTTGTGGTTATGCGAAATATATCAAGAAGTTGAAGGTCATGTTGATGTTGTTTTAATTTACTGTTTCTTCTTGTTTTTGTTGCGTTGTATAATCGAAAAGAAAAAATTGTCAGAAAGTACCTATAAGAGCTAATTTTTGTGAATAATTACCTTTAATATTTTTTTTTGTTAAAAACTACCTAAAAAATTAATATTTGTTGTTAAAGAGTAATAACTATTGATTGAATCCATCTTCCGTTTACGTGGGAATCAAGTGACTAGGTTCTAATTCCAATTCTTTCCCAACAATCTGTATTCATATGAATGGAACCCTAAATTCGAAAAATATCCTCATTTATCTTTCTTCCTTTTTCTTTGTTAAAATGATATGTTCAAGCTTTGAAGATGGCGGAAATTGGGTTTAGGGAAGATAGCATGTGATTCATTAAAGTTTTTCATATTTTTGAATTTTTCTGGGGAAATTTCACATGGTAGCATATCGAAGTAATAGTATTTTCTAAGATTTTTCCACATGGTAGCATCCACTTTATGTCTTATCTAATTGCCGTAGCCTTATATGTTAAATTCTTGTCAATTTCTATTTAATTCATCATTTTGACGTTTCCACCCTTATTAAGTGTTGGCTCTTGTCTTTATAATTTGCTTTAAACTATTTTTATGCTCTCAAATATTCAATTCACCATTTTGACGTTTAATTAACTTTTTTCTCAAATATTTATGGCAAATAATAGAGACAAGAACAAACACTTAATAAGGGTAGAAACGTCAAAATGGTGAATTTAACAAAAATTGACAAGAATTTAACAGAAAATGCTACGGCAGCTAGATAAAGCATAAACTGGATGCTACCATATGGAAAAGTCTTACTAAAATGCTATCACTAACGTTTCATGAAATTCAATGCTACCATATGATAGTTAATAGAAGTAAGCTAATTTCATATTGATAAATGATAAAAATAAGAAAAGAAGAGAGGAAAAAATCAAGAAAAGCCCAGCAATTTAATAGAAGTGGAATTACATCAAGCACATAATTATAGGTTAAGAAAAAATGAAAAATAACAGTCGGAGTAACCCCAATTATAAAGAAAAAGTAAAATAAAAATTGACTATTTTCTTGAAACAAAAGGGTGAGCTATTTTTATTAATTAATTTATAATTCGTCTTATATTAGATCACCTTATCATTAGACAAGTCCATATAATTTATTTGTTATTTTAATTACAGCTCATCTTGTATGAGAATGTCTCACCAAGAGACGGTCTCTCATAAGCTCAATTTCACCTACAACTCATATATAAAAGCACAAACAAACCAAACTAATAGAAGTACAACAGCTTGGTGCCATTTTGTTCATTTCGGGTGTAGCAGATATGTAAGAACTTTTCGGTTAAGGGGTGGAACAAAAAGAACATTCAAAGTCGTTGTCTTCATCATCATTAGACTCGGTGCATCCCGGCCATAGAAAATTATGATCAGAGCCTCAAGAGAGAAGGAAGGTGGCAACTCATACCAATAAAGGAGAGCGCGGCCAAAGAATCTCTCAACTCGAGAAAAATAGATATCAAGCATCTCATCTCACTCATCGTCACAAACAATATATCTTGCTCATAAATATGAGGGTTGAATGACGGTAAACCGATCCTTATCAAATATACATCAAGCATCTAAGATCGGATAATCACAACACAACATCAAAACAGAGTAAACTGAAAACTCAATCACAATTCTTTTATGTACATCAACCGGAAATTACACACGACATGTTCATGCACATAATTAATCAATCAAATGAACCTAAAGTCGACAAGGTTTGTACATACTAACTACATTTCGAGATATAACGAACTTTGGATCGTCTGCTCTGGCTCCTAGCTTAATTTAGCATTTCCGGCCTATTCATAATTATTTGTATGGTCTTTGAAAACTAGACTTGACAGCATACTGGAGGTCAGAAGCTATCACTAGATTTGCAAGATTGAAGATATTATGCTTGTCATATAATTGGTTGTTCACCTAGTTTACCAGCATATGTTCAAAACCAGTTCCGGGTTGAAAGGCAACTCGGGGCCCTCCTCCAACATTGTGAAGCAACTGTTGAAGCCACTTTCTTGTCGTTGGATCTTCCTGAAATCATAACCATGGAAAGAGTGTTGAAATGTAAGAAAACTTGAGTTGCAAACTCGAAAAGCATTCCTTAAAACATGAGCTAAAATTGGGATAACAAAAATTAATCTAGTGAACCCAGAATACAAAACATGTTTCCCATCCCATGGCATTTCATGCAAAATTCCAGTCCTACTCAACAGAGGATCGGAATATGAGTATAATTTAGCAAGGATAAAACGAAGCCCAAACTTAAAACTGTTGCACCCCCTTTAATGGGGCATGCACTTCACACCTCCAATGGACGGTCATTGGCTCGTTGCCAAAACTTTAAGTGAACCCAAAATAAGCCACGGACTGGATCTAGCAATGAAAATGGATGAAACCTCGCAAAAAAAGTGAACAATTTGCTCTTGGTTGCCTATAGTAATGGGTATCGATGGGTTTTGTCCACTAAGTTCTTGCTAAAATCTTCATTTGATATTGAAACATGCAAAAGAATTTCATTCCAGGCAACAAATCCCCTCAAACACTGCATGCTTTCAATTAAAACTACTTAAAAGTGAATTGTGGCAAATCTGTGGTACCAAGAAAGAAAGAAAAAGTTTCTGCAGCTGTCTGAAAGGTATCCATAGAATATATATTTGAATTGCAATACAATCTTCACATGCTTGATAGAAAAGCATAGAAGAAACCAGCAACAACCACATAAATTTATGCCTACAATATTGGGTGCATAGTAGAAATGGCAACAGTAATCAGACACAGACAATCAACATCATGCTGTAAGTTTCCTGAAAAGATTTCTCACATCTCAGCACAATAGATCTTTTATGTTACTTGCATCCAGCATAACATTTACCCGGACAGAACTGAAATTACAAAACCTCCTATGTCTACAATGCGAAATTTCTCCATCAAAACACAGGATGGACAAAAGGCATCAAACAAAGAGAATGAACTTACACGAAGGCAGCTAGCGAAGGTGGCATCTCTCAACATTTCTGGCAGGCAGCTTCTCAGAGCATCACATGCTCTGCAGGATAAATAAAGAGTAATGCCAAAAGTAAGCATATATACAAGAAAACTTTAGATAAGAACCAAAAGTTCAATCACTTCACCAACCTTGGATTATCTGAAAGCCGGAGGTAACATCTAATTATATGTTTCAGCAGCCGGGAAGAAGGCTGTTCAGCCAATGCACCCACCATGTTGGCTAAAACTCTTCCAACAGCAAAAAAGCGCTCAGCAGTAGTACATATGTAATCCAAGCCCACATCATCGAGAAGAATCTTTTGGACAATAAACGTAGCTACCTATCAACAACCAGAAAGCTAAATGAGACATGAGTATTTCAACAGGATATGACCTCTCAGTAAGAGGTGATATCAATCTCTGTATTCTTCACTAAGATCGTCATTCATATGCAGTCATACACAGAAGATAAGACATAATGTACATTAGAGCCCAGACAATGTGTCAGAATTCAATTACATAAGGAAGAAAACACCCAATTTACTAGGAGTCTACAAAAAAAATGTGAGTTTTCAAATGAAAGGCCGTATTTAGGTAAGTTCACTAAACTAAAAGATATCAATTTCAAAAGGTAAAAGAAAAACACCATTAATATTAAATTCAGTTTTCATGCTAAGCCATGCTATATATGCTTGTTTTCAAGAGGGAAGGGGGGGAGGGGGAGAGGGGGGGACAGACATACAGTTTTTGACAATTCACTCCCCATTTCCATGGTACGAAGACACAAAGGAATTATTTCCGTCGAAAGAAGAAAACTGATGACTTCAGTATCATCAACCTGAAAAAGAAAAACCATTAATCAGAAAAGTTGATGCAAAAAAGAAAAATTTTGCACGAAACTAAACTAATAGAAGGTCAAACGATCAGATAATAAGTTGCAATTTATGTAAGCAGACAAAAGCATAAAATTGCTCAAACTATACTTAAATGAATGAGTGATACGGTAACAGAATTCAGCCCAGATAAAACCAAGAAAGTTGTTCACTAGAGGAACCATCTAGCATGGCAATGTAAACCTGAGTGAAGATTTCTTTCATTGAATTGCAGAAGGGAGAGATCCTTCAGGTACCTCCCTTTATGTGAGGCCTATCTCCTCTTTCCTTCAATTCTATGAACTACCATATGCTCTAGCAAAACTAAGTTCTTCGTATAATCATATCCCATTTGATCCATCACACAAGTCATCTTAGGTCACCCTCTTCTTCAAAGCTCCTCTGTGTTCTAAATTCTAACCTTCCCCTCTTCTTACTCGCAACACTAGCAAGAGATGTTTCTTTGTCCAAACTAACAGAATTGGTATTTTGTCATCATATCCTCGGTGTCAATTCTATGAACTACCATATGCTCTAGCAAATCAAAGTTCATATGATCATATCCCATTTGGTCCATCACACAAATCATCTTAGGTCACCCTCTTCAAAGCTCCTATGTGTTCTAACCTTTCACTCCTCTTACTCGCACCTCTAGTAAGTGATATTGCACGTTTCCAAACCAACAGCATTAGTATTATCTCCTCTTATCCTTGGTGTTCTCCACTCCAAATTCTCTTCCAATATCCTCGTTTGAAGCTTTGTCTCTCAAAATATGTATGCACATCCATCTTAAGCATATGCTCTCTACTAAAGGAGATTCTATTACAGATCTTAAATTGGCCTTCGTCAGAGGGCCCGATAGAGGGTGGACTGTGGAGTAACTACACATGAAAAGAGAAGCTCACTTGATTCCCTCAGCACAACAAATCATTTCCGGAGGACTGGGAGGCATGCAGGCTTTGTACAATTTTTCAGCCGTAAGAAAAATCAGTGCAATAAGGTAAAACGTGAAGTTTCAATGTTGGCCTCAGATGCACGTTTGGCAGTGTTTTTATGACAAGGGAGAATCAGTCCATCTATAGCTTTTTTCTATTCTAATTAATGACGAATATAAATACTAATACATTGTTAGGCACGGAAACAATTAATAGTAAAATCAGATAAAAGAAAATAAAAGAGTCCTAGAAAATTCAAACCTTTACGAGGGCACCAATGACACCCAAGCTAGTCAGCCGCAAGTACTCAAAAGGCCTAGTTTTGCTCGTTGTATTGAGAAAAGGATACAGATACAAAGGAATGTGGGCTGCAAAAAAAATTCCGTTTAAATTAAAAACAAACTGATTCAATGTATTTAAAATTTCAACATGCTTCAATTTTAAATTTTACAGCCACTAGACACACCCTTCCTTTAGGAAATATAAGCCTCCTTCGAATTTTTCTGACTATTTGTTGTAATTCATGAAAACACATATTGGTATTTATTAATCAATTTTGACAGCCCTTAATTTACTGGAATTTATCAACATATCTCAAATGAAAGTTTTTGAGCATGTACATCAATGGTGAAAAGAACATGGTCAATAATGGACGTTTCAAAATTATGTCTCTCGTAGCCGAGTACTATGAACACACAAGGTAATTTCTAATTACATAGAAACGTTGCCAATTTCTCATAAGTTACACTGAAAAAGGCTTGGAAAGAGAAAGTGGCAGGGAAACTTCTCAGTATCGCCACACTCCTCAATTACTGAATACATCAACCGGCCGCAAGCATGTGTAATAGTCTAGAACGTGTATTTTGGTAAAGGGTTGCATGACAAGATTGGAAAAAGGATGTGAAGACTGAAGATGTGCTATAGCATATACGAAGGCTTGCTTAAGGTAGATAGACCATCAACAATAGGTAGTCAAATTACTTGAATCAAATAATACGTCAAGCAAAAGGCTACCACTGAATATCAAGAGAAAGGTCATAATAATAATCAACAAAAATTTGTCCAAAAAAGTTTTACACTCAAACACAAAATGATCTTTTTGGTTTATAATGCATAACATTTGGTTACTTTTAAATCCACCAATAATAAAGTAAAATAATCTTTATTTTCCACTTATTTTGAGTACTCACCATTTAAGAACAGCATTCGAGTATCAGGGTGAGATGCAACACACTGTACAACAGAGAAATACATGTTATCAACAACAAAAGTTTAGAACTATGACATTAAGCACGAGTGAATACCCAATTTCTATAAAAACAAAGATTAGCAAAAGAATTGAAAAGGGCAATCAGTAAGAATTAGCAACCTCAATCAGTTGGTTCAAGTCTGAAACATACTTTTCTAATCTTAGACCCATAAACCGTTTGCACTAGCAACTGTAATAATTTAGCATTTTAAACTAACTTCTACTAATAGATTATCCATGGAGAATATTCCATTCTAACCAAATAACAACATTACATTGCCTCAATGCCACTAAGTTGCTCAAAAGAGGTTCAATGTACACAACCTTACTTTTGCAATAACAGAGGCCCTTTTAGCCATTCCAGATTTCAGACTTGCAGCTTTTTATAGATGTTAAGTGTACATTATTTAATGAGCCATTTTGCCATTATATTTTAGTCAATTTACCAAACCATAAACTACAAATCTTTGGAACCATATGGGCATCATTCTAACAAATAAACAGCAATATCTTTGTGAAATAAAAGGTATGTCCCTCTTCAGCAACTCTGCTGCAAATGAATGGTTGGCAACAAAGCATATTGAGTGGCAATTGGCACTACAACTTTTTAAAGGGCTTGCTAAAGCACTTCTCTGGGGCGGCTTCATAATGTTTTAGGAGGATAAGTAATGCACATTATATAAAAGGACATTTATAAATAAAATCAAAAACCATAACTCGACATGACTTTTCGGAGATCAAGTTCTATCTCCGTTGCAAAAACTTACAAAAGTATCGAGCGCTCAGTAAAAGTTGCACAAGTGAACACACATCGTGAAGAAGATGAAACTAGAATAAAAAGATGTCGAGAGAAATGATAGGCATAAATGGAATAAAATAGTAGATGATATATTAAATGGATAAACAGAAAATTGTATAATAATAATGATGATAAAAGGAAGATTACAAATTTACAATCCTAAGAAGTAAGATAATAAAAGATAAAATCAAGCTACTTGAGACCCTTGAAATCTCCTGATGAGTTTAAACTAACCCATCAAATGTTTACTAACTTTTCTTGAATGATTATGATCCTCTAACGCCCCTTATTTATAATAAAACTACCACTTAATACTAACTTATTCCCCAAGTTGCGACTAACATAGTAATTACTAAATTACCCCTTCGTAGACCAATTATTCCAAATACCAGTTCATTGCTGGTTATGAAAATTGATGATGCCATCCTTGCGAAGGCACTAGTGGAGTAGTAGTCCTTCTTATATGGGAATTGTGTCTGAATATCCATTGAGGGTAAAATCGTGTCCCGTAAATTCTGTTTCCTCTAATTGTTCATCACAAAACTAACAAATTCCTTTTCCCTATTTTTCATAAATCTCATTTGTAGAAGTTGGTTTGAATGAGTGAATGATTTCTACTTTGGACAGCCCTTTTGAGCAAATCTAAGGGTGAAATATCAGTTCCAAAACCCCCAAAAAAATGTATCTAGATCAGTTACCTCGATGTATTTTCTGAACTTATACCATCTCTAGCGAGTTTCTGTCATGGAAATCATACCGCTCTAATACCATGTTTGTTATGAATTGATAGTTTTAAGAAAATAGTAAATTTGGAATTGAAAGACTAAAAGGACAAGTGAAATTATATCATAAAGTGTATAATTTAAGGATTATTACAACCTTTTAAGTAAAATAACAAAACATAAGTCAAGCTATTTAAGACGCTTGAGATCTCCCTAATGAGTATAAAACTCACCCACAATGTGTTTACAACTTTCTTCATGATCATGACCCTAATTTCCCTCATTTATAATAAAACTACCACTTAGTACTAACTTATTCCCCACGTTACCACTAACATACTAATTACCTAAATTACCCCTTCGTAATCCGTTCATTGCATTTTATCTCCTCAAACAATATGATTTCTGATCTTCCATGGTAGTAGCCAGGATAGGTCTAAATTTTTCTAATCTTTCACCAATATTTTTAACCAAGTTGGAAAGTAATCTTCGATATAAATTGAGTTCTCCAACATGCCATTTATAGTGAAAATATCGAGAGTTAATAAGACAATATTACGTGGATGAAGGATAATTACTAAGTTTTCACGTGACATATGTACTTTACACACTCCTAAGAAAATCTAATTGTAAAATTAAGAAATAAATTATTCAACTCTATTGAATAATTCTCTACATACATTCCTTTATTAAATTATATTAAGTAATCTACCAACGCCTCATCCTGAATGAAATAAACTAGTTTGACTCAAACATGCATCAATAAAACAATTTGGCTAAGGAAATCAACACATCAACAATAATTATGAATTAAATCACAAATTTAATTGTTAAGAAATTGTAAAATAACATAAAAATATTTCAAGATGAAGACTTTGGTGTTGTTGTAGAGTGTAAAACATAATATAACCGGATAACTAGAAGCGCAACAACAAAAAAAATCTTTATGACACATTTAGTAATATCACAAGAACCAAGAAAACAAATGATTCAACCCAAGAACAACATAACTAATAAGTAGCCAACATAATTCCTCATATTATCCTCTAACTCAACTGTATCTTCAAAAACGTATTGATGTCAAATTGTTATTACCATCCAACTCGATCACTAGCAAAAACAATAGCACTGTGCGCGCATAAGGGAGGAGAAATAACCGATAATTTTGGGTTTTATATACATCTGACACTTCCCCCTCAACCAAGGTGGGAGCCACAATCGTGGCTTAAGGCAATTGAATGTTGTTCTAATGGTGGCTTCCACTTCTTATCCACGCAAGTGCAAAGAAATAAAAATTCAATTAGCCAAGGAGTTAAAGAAAGACCTGTAATAAAGCAAGAGCATTGCAGACACGGTTTGATTGAGCAGGAGTCAGGGTAGGTGGTGACAGCACTTGGTATATTGATACAATTTCCTGAGACCAAAAAAGTTGTCAAATTCAACAAAGCTCAAAGTCATTTCCAAATATATAATAGCATACATGCAACAGTGGTGACAGACAATGTAGACCGTAGACTGGCCACAAAGACCAGCATAAGTATTTTCAGGGCACTTTGGCCTCAATCGTGGACACCTGGAAAAACTTCTCAGGATTCTATCAATCATTTTTAATGCTCAACTCGGAGTATCAAACTAACACTCTTAAGTAGTACGGTAATCGTAGTTACGAGGTCATTAGCATAGTGTTTAGAATCACAAATAATAAAGGCAAACAAATTTACATCTCTTTCATAGACATGTTCTCCTTAAAACCCATTGCTATTGTTTATCCACTACCTTCACAAAACATGTAGCGAATGTAACCTCCATATCATTTTTGCCCCCATCCTCTTTCTCACCCTTATAATCACCACAATAAGCACATAGCCAAATTCCATCATTCCTAATCCTTATATTTCCCATCAAATTTGAATTTATAACTGAATCAAAAAAATATGATGAATACTTTACCTGTAGAAGAGCAGCAATAGTTCCAAAAGAATTCCACAATAGAGGAGCCAAATCTTGAAACAATTCTCTTTTCTAAAAAAACAAACAAGGACTCGTTAATCAAATCAAAAAGTTCATTAAAAAAACTAAAAGAGAAACAGAAAAGGAAGAAAAATGACACCTTAGAAAGTTCGAGAAGAGCATTTTCACGACGATCAGGATTGCTTAAGTCAAGGACAAGAGCCTCTGCTGACTGCATCTGCCGATCGACGTTAGGGTTTGATTGAGGAATGGGAGATGAAGTGATACCTGGAATTGGACCGTAAGGTGCTGCGTTTAAGGAGAGTGATTGTGGCAGATTCGCCATTTTTACTTTGATTGAGCTTCAATTCAAACAAACCCTAAAAATGGTTTTGATTCTTGATGATAATTTTATATACTCAAAATCGATAGTACGTACGGTTACAAACTTCAACGAATGTCAAGTATTTATTGATTACCAAAGATAGAATTATTTGATACTTTCTCCGATCCAATATAGTGGCAACATACGAAAACAAGCGTTATTTACTTATCTCCCTTAATTTGTAACTAATAAGTAATCTGTAAATTAAAACATAATCAAGTGGGATCTTATTTGATTCGTCTCGATGTAAAGATTATTAATATCAAAATTTTTATAATTTTATATTATACAAAATTATAAGTAGATATTAAGGATTGAATTAGTGCATTGGACTGCGTAAAAATAGCAAATGTTGCAAGTATTTTGGAACGGAGGTAGTAAAAAATAAATAAATTCACAGTTTTAGGGTTAGAATCAGATCAATTACATTGGCTTGTGTCATGTGTATTTAGCGTGTAAAAGTGATTTTTACAATAAAAAGTGATCAATTATATATTTTGGCTAATTATAGAAAATGTTTGATGAATCATGATAATGTTATAAGTTCTAAAAAAATTGAATATTACAATTATTTTTCTACAAAATAATGTAATGAATCTTTTATCAAATAACTCCAACAAATTTTATTTTTTTTAATTCAATTTGAAATTTTCAAACGATTTTGTAGATCTTGAAAAAATAGAATCACCAATATTTTTGTTCTATTTTAAGATTTATTTTAAAAAGTTACAAATTTAATTATCTTATACAACACTATCGTATTTGTTAAATTGGTACATTTTTGTTAGATGGTAAAGAATTAAGATGTTTCGCTAAAACCATTAAATAGAATTCACGAATTAAGGTATCATTTACGATTCAGTATATACCAAAACAAATCAATATAAGAGAGAGCATTGATGACAAAGATTATACATTGATTGTGCAAAGATTACCTTGACCAATTTACATAAAAGTTGGATTGTTCAACAATCAATTATGTACAACAATACTACTTGACGGCTAACGCCCAAGAGTCGAGAAAGCCGTCATATTCTATCGCACGAGTTACTGATCAGGATTCAAACAAGTACATTTAAAATTAGTTTGAACTCGAACAATTGCATTCCATGTAAGTCTCTTGTAGAAGCGGTAGTCGTCATGCATCACATGTTGAGAAGAGTCGCGGTAATATTTTGATGATGATTATTTCCGTTTCCTTATACAAAAAACACATTGATGGCCGACTCTAAACTCTGTTATCTAGATTCTCGGTTGATGAGCTTGTACGCATAGTCACAACAATCCAAGACGCGGGCTAAATATGTTCCTGATCCGCCAAGCATCACATCCTTAATATCCGAGATAATTTGTAGACCTGCAGTTTCATCGTATTTTATTATAAGTTTTAACTTCGTTTAGATCCGAAGGGAGGAAAATAGTGCTAGGGCTAAAACTCATGGGCGCGACAATGTACAAGAAGATTCACCCACCAACCATCGACCATCGGCTAATGCATTTAAGTAATTTGATAGTCACAAAAAGCTCTAATAACACTTATAACTCCGACACTTTTCTACTAACATATAATAACACCAATTATAAAAAAAATTCCCGAACGCCACAATTTTTATAAAGGGAAAGGCTTGGAAAGTTACAGACCTGGGCTGTTCTACTAGGCAACGGAAGTTGTAGACAATCTTGGAGACCATCGATTCTGCATTAGTACAATAGATGAGTTCAACGAGGAGGAACATAAGCAGCAAACACGAAGTTCAGGCAATGCAACATTGTAAAAGGCACAAAAAATACCGACCTCTTCCTAACGCTTCTTTGGAGATATTGCTCGCTGCTGATAGTATTTCTTCCGCCATATTTCTCTTCATCGGTGTTGATTATGATCTGTATAATTAGCCCATTGATGTGAAAAACGTTGTTTTGTCATTAATACTCGATTAACAAAAAATCTTTAAGAGCTGGTCTCATTCTAACCTAAAACAAAGATTTTATTTTAAAAAAAAAAAGTAAATGACACTAGTGAACAACATTACAAAGCTACCTACCTACATTTTTTTGTTAGGGTGATTTATTGAGCATTGTCTCAAAATGAGACTACTATGAGGGCAGTCCCACCTAGGTTACTCTTCAACGCATCGCATTGCATCGGACGCCATGTAAAGGTTTTCAAGACAAGCAAACCAATATTTTGTGCGATGTAAAGGTGTAAAAAAACCGCGTCTTGGGCTGTATCCAGGGATATCTTAATATTCGACCGATATTTAGGCGTTACAAATGTGTATGCTAAGATTCATGAATGATAAGGTCGTAAAAGGAAAAGGGCAAAAAGCCAATGTACATGACAATCACTTCAAGTACTCCCTCCTATTTGCCCTAATAATCGCATTTGGCTTTTGACACTGTCATCAATCACTCTTGTATTTTATTCATATGAGTTATAACATAATCAAATGGGATCTTGTTTGTTTCGTTTTAATGCAAAGATCATTAATATCAACTTTTTATAACTAGGCACAATTAGATATATTAATGATAGAATTATTGCATTGGCAAATGTGCCCAGTCAAATAGGACTATTAGGGTGAATAGGTGGGAGTATATGACATAGCCAACTGACAAGGCATAAAGAAAACCCAGAACAATAAGTCAGGCAGATTTCCTTACATATAATTGCAGAAATAACTTTCTATAGATGTGAGAAATTTGGGAGACTACATAGATAGACCTGGACTTACTTGATATTCCCCTGCTTCTTCAACTCCGACACTATACGTCTCATACGAGTTAGTCGGATGAAAATTAAATACAAATAGAAGTGGACCCCTCATGTATGAAATCACCTGTAAAAGCAAGAGAGATGCATATAACTACTTGTTCTATTCACTAAAGAGTATCGACGACGAAAAAAATTAATACAAAAACTCTTTACTTCCTTGAAGAGGTTCCATTGTATTAATTTCCTGATTTCATGTAAAAAGCATGATTCTCGAGTATCTTCAAGAAATATGAAAAAAAATAAAGAAAGAAAAAGAAATGTAAATCCCTTCGAGGACAAGGCAATGCAAAGATTGTAGCCTTAGCAGAAGAGACAAATGCACGTCGTGATGTGTTCAAGCAAGAGATTCTCTTTTTTATACAATGAACTTTAATAGCTATAAAACAATCATATTAGTGCATATTAGTGCCTCTCCAACAGGAACAATAGACAGAGTACATCAGAGATGGGACAGGATACGGATATAATTTCCTACAAAAACCCGTCAGAATCACCATAGATATTACATACCATAGTATCGTCATTCACATGGTGAACATATGGTAAGCCTCTTGACAGGACCCTTTCTGTTTGATCCAATTTCATCATATCCTACAAACGAAAATAAATTCCGAGTCATTAAACTCTCGCCTCGACAGGATAAAAAAGAAAGCAAATAGAAGAGAAAAATAGGGACAAAATTGAACCTTGTCAAAGGAAAGTAAATCATAATGAAGTCCTTGGTCTTTTAACAAATCCCAACGACGGTTTGCTAGCTCTGACGAGAAGTTATTGCTTGCAGTCGGGAACTCAACTCTCTGTCGCAAGTTTAAAGGGCAGCCTACATAAGAAGATGTTACGCGATTTCAAGAATTTAAAGAATTAAATATTCACCTTCGGATGACCAAATTCATTGCCCATGAAATTGAGATAAGCATGGCCACCAATAGTAAAGGTAATCAATCGAATAAGCTGAGGCAGGAAAATAACAAACTTCTTGAGATAAGCTTCTTAAACTTCGAAACATCACATAATAAAATTAAAACTTTTAGAGACACAAGCATGGATATTTGGACCGCATACGGGTATCTCAAAGACATACTTTGTGCAGTGATAACCCTCTCAGCAATAAGTCTGTTGACTCCGGTGATTGTCCTTCCCTTTCACCAAACAATATCTCTGCAAAAGACCGGCCTCCGGATATCGACTGAACAAAAAGCAGACATGGAGAACTTATAAAACTATAAATAGAATAAAAACATTGCAGATTTCTGAAAGGATCAAAGAGTCTATTTCTGGTAAATAGAAAAATGCAAATTACCTGATTGTGATTTTCAGCATACAAAAGCATTTTATCAGCGTGCAGTTTGTTTCCCGTTAATGTTCTCACAATCTACAACATATGAACATTTTTACAAGAAAAAATTAGTCCAAATTAACGACCATATATAAATATAAAACTTATAAAAAGGTAATGATAGTATCAAAATGAACAACCTTACTCATGCTCCATTTGTCGTCGGGAATATTTTCAAGAAAGTTCAACCACATTTCTGAAGCAGAAAGATTCACATAGTAATCAAATCCTAGTCCACCTTGAGAAGTAGGTTCACATAACCCAGGATAATACGTCACCTGAACAATATAGCAATTTGCAACTTCTGTCAATCCAAGTTCAACTGCCACAACTCAATATCTCCACTAATTTCATTTGTTGCTGCATGGCGTTACTAGTCTCTAGAGCCTATGTTACTTTGACTCTTCATTTTGCTTCACATACTTGTGTCCGATCGTTGATGCTCGGACATTGGAATGGCACTTAGACACTTCACTTATGCATAAAATTGAATATTTAGACGTATCCGACACTTGGACACAAACCAGTTCCCGACATCTATTCCCAAGTCCAAGTAACATAGTCTAGAGCAATGTACTAACTAGAAAAAACAGATGAAGTATTTTGAAAAAATTAATGTATTCTTTAATCTCATAACCAGTTAACCAGCCTCAATTTAAAATTCTACAAGGTATATGTGCATTCACATAATTAAGTAACAGTACACATGATTGAAATATGAGAATGAAGACGGTGACAATACAAAAATAATGGACTTACATCTTCCGCAATAGTTATAAGATGAGGATGAAGGGCGTGCAGAATGTCATTGGCCATAATGAGATACATAAGGGCATCCCTATCCACATACTGATTGCAGTATCTGTAAATTAACCATTTTTACGTGTTGGTATCATTGTTTCCATCAAGTATATTAGATTCCAAAAACTAAGTTTGTATGCTAAGCTATTGCCTCCCTTATGAGATGATAAATCTAATAAGATTGAAAACAGCAACAGCAGATTAGATTCAGAGAACAATTGCTAGAGGAAAATACATGCTATCGATATCACAAACCAACTGAGACTGGGAAGATGATATTGTATCTAATCTGCGAGAGAAAAATACCCTCATGGATGTTTTTATCATTTCAAAAAGAGTCTGGAATCGTGGGTTACTAATTGGTGGATTACTAAGCAATCCGAAACTTTTTTGAACAATATTCAGAAAAATAATTTTCTAGGAAATTCAAATCAAGAATCAAGATACAAATAAAGAATCATCATAAAAATTTATGGTACATACTCTTCAAAATCACCGGTAAAAGTAGCAAATCCGTTGTGTGTATAAATCATTGAGGAGAGCGAATGAAACTGAAAGCCATCAATTTGGTATTCTTCGGCCCACCTGCTCAAATGCCGTACACAATCAAGTTAGCAGATTATCAAACTAATGAACAAGGTCAATACTGAGACAAATATGATTTAGCGTCAAATACATGATATTGATATCACTTACCAATTCAGATTGGAAAGTAGATATTGTAGCACATCAACATCACCATACTTGAACATTCTAGTCCCCCAGTATTTGTGGTGTCCTCGTTTTCCTAATCTCAAAGAAAACCCAAAATCTAGTTTAAGCAAAAGTGCTTAAAAGAAATCCTCACTACAATATCAAAGAATAAGAGCGTAAATGCAAAGGAAGGAAGCATATCGGTCTAATAATGTCACTTTATTATGCATTCTTGTTATATAAATTTATTGTATTTAACAAAAGAAGACATCTTGAGGAAGCATGTGGTACAAAAGACACAGAAGATAGATGGAGCAAGTGACAAGACAGGCATTAAGTGAAGCAAAATCCCACTGGAAAACAGATATTATCAAAAATGAGATTACCAGTATGAAAGTAGCAGTCATTTGTTCCATCAAAATGCGACAATCCAACCATCTCATCTGCTGCTGAGTATGAATGTACGATGTCCAAGAAGACTAGCAGTCCTAGACCTGTAATATATCAATTGTAAACAAAATCAATTTTTTTCCTATCCTTTGGAAGGAAACAATTAAAAACTATCAGAATACCCTGAGCTTTACTACATAGGAAAAGGGAAACAACCATGAGCTTCATCAACCAGGCGCTTAAAGTCATCTGGAGTACCGTATCGGCTGCTAACAGCATACATGTTTGTAACCTGTATCAGTAATTTGTTTGTCACCACTTAAACATTAAAATAAGAAAAGCAATGCTTAGCACATCTTTCTTAGAATTCTCAAAATATTTGTGCAGAAGTGAAAAAAATGCCAACGGAATTTTAAAAGCTACAAGACATTTTCTGTGAGGTCTGAGGTGTCTTGCCACTAATCCATGGAGTAACCCAACATTCTCCTTAAGATATTATGAGTTTAGTTGGTGACGGGCCAAAAATATTGATCCACATTACCACAGCCCCATGATAAGGAATCAAAAATGTACATACACAGCATTGAAGTACAAGCATGAGCATGATGTCAAGTAATTGGACAACTATGAACTCATCTATAACCACGACATTTAATCAAGGCAATAAAAACTAAGTAAAAACTGTTAAGAAAAAACTGTGAACTCACTCTATAACCAGCTGTGAAGTAATCTTTGTGCTCAATAACCCCAAAAAGTTGGATAGCATTGTATCCAAGCTCCTTTATGTGAGGAAGGGTCTGGGATAATAAACAATAGAAAGTAAAACGTGAGCGCGATGCCTTGTTAAAGAAATGAAAAGATATCCAAACTTGACGCAGAAAATTAAAGGAGTCATTATTGTTGAAAACCTTCTCAGTAAACTCATTAAAGGAGGTTATCTTTGACTCTAACCCACTAATTCCGACATGACATTCATAAATGCGCAAAGCCTTTGGGGTCTTTGGGTGCTTGTTCTTCCACTTGTAAGCACTCTCAGGTGGTGGCTCCCAATGAACAGCACAAGGCTGGTTTCCGTCCTCATCTATATCATGCATTCATCAAGAGTAACAAATTATCATTGAATGACAAGATAGTTGTTGCAGCAAGCTCAGAGAAAGAGCAACAATGTCAGCAAAGCTACAGAAAACTAGAAAGTGATAAGACAATTGAGAGTGATGACAATAAATTTATTCTTGAATTTACTTGATCAGCACCCTGAGTTCTAGATCTTGTCTATAGAATAGTCATATGCTTCCAAAAAATCTTCTGATCCAGTATTATGAATGATATCAGAGCATCAAACGAAATGTCTAGTTAATCATTTTTTAGCGTACATCCCGAGTCCCACATCGGAAAAATAAGAAAGTCTTGACAAGCATTTAAGTGATCCAACTCCAAATTAGTATGAGGCCTTTGGGAATGTGCCTAAAAACAAATCCGTGCGGGCTAGATCATTCACGGCTAGTGGGCCAACAATTATGACAAAGAAGGGGACAAATATATGCCACAATAACCACAAGTGTTAAGGACTTACGGTTGTGTCATGGTTAAGCATGTGGATAAATGTTCATTTAGCCTATAGTTGAGCATAACTAATATCTGAGACGGTTTTTTTTCTTATAGGCGCTGCTCGTACAACTATACTTGAAAGGAATAAATAAAGAAAATTATAATTGCAATAAAAACAAAGCAGGGAAGGTGAATTTACCAGGAAGAACATAAGTCGCCCATGCTGGAACTCTCTCCAAAGGCCCATCAGGAGTGTTGAAATAGACCCTGTACTTACTTCCATGAGGAAGGCAAGGAGAATACTTTTTCATCCAAGCTTTTCTTCCTTTTCGTGTCTCAAACCAGTAAGCAAGAGGAGGCTTCTTCTTACGAAATTTCTCTCGGGATATAGGATCATCTACAACATTATAAATGTCATATTCCTTCCCACTGTCAACCACATCATAACGAAAAAATTCGGGAGGTTTATCTTTATGTTCTTCTCTATAAGCGTTGTATCTTGTTTCAGCATCTGGTATTTCCTCCAATTCCTCCATTGTTTGTGGACCATTAGGACCAAATATTTTTTCATACAATTTAAACGCAGTTTCATATCGAGATTGAAGAGTCCTTTCCTCCCCTGGTTCCCAGTACTCGTCATTTGCTCTCTGAAAAACTTCTTCAGCAGAAACCCCGCCATCACCTTTGTCAAAGTCATCAACATAATTGTATTGCTGGAAATAGAGATCATCTTGCTCTTCTCCATCCCGCAACTTATCATCAAGAACTATAAACCAGTACCCATAATCATCATGCCCAAGGTGACCTTCTCTAGCAGAATTTTCAGTAGGAGACCAATCATTGAAGTCACCAACCAAGGCACAATATCGTGCGCCTGTAATCAAATCATGTGAGGAAACAATACAAGCAACTTTTAGACACAAAAAGTGTACAAAATGAACATGCACCTGATTTTAAAAAATATATTCAGCTATAGAAGTGACATATTAGAACAAACATATTTGTTGAAATACTTTCTGCTTCCTTCTAACAAACCATCCATTACTACATGACATTTCATCAATGAAATTACAT
This sequence comes from Amaranthus palmeri, assembly GCA_019776075.1. NCBI lineage: Eukaryota > Viridiplantae > Streptophyta > Magnoliopsida > Caryophyllales > Amaranthaceae > Amaranthus > Amaranthus palmeri. Next base: position 264,717 of record JAAKBH010000310.1, read on the forward strand.
GAGCAAGTAGCGCAAATAAGTAGAATTAAAAGCTAATTAATCATTTGTAACTTGTTGCGTCGTAATATATGACACCTAAGTGAAGTTATCACACTTTTTTATCTGCTTCTTTTGCAAAAAGCGATTTAGTTGCCGAATTATTTTTTCAAATTACGCTATCAACATTTACATGACTACTAGTTTTACCAAAGAGAGTAAAAATAAAGCTTAGGCTTTTAAACGTGTCCCTCAACACTTTCAAAAACAAATCACGCAGATAACAATGTTGCCTTAAAAATTACAATTCACTCAACGCAGATAACCTGTTAAAAAAGTAACATAATTAGGATTATGCATTAGGGAAAACCTGGAGCCCATTCAATGAAATCTACACGATGTTGTGGGTGGCGATGCATACCCAACAATTCATACCTAAATAAACACAAACAGCATAAATATCATATCAGTTCAAAAAGGAGATATCTATGTTGATAGTTGTTATTAATTAGGAAATAAGTATCAAGATACAAGATCGCAAATGTCTAAACGAATTAGCGGATTGATTCATGGGGTTCACTAGACATCATCATATCATTTATTTAAGCATTTCCACTTCTTATTTATGTGAAGTTGCACATCTTTGCATCAAGGACCTGTAGGATTGAAGTATTGTAAATATTTTAGGAATATTTTCTTATAACCTTTTATGCATGTAGCTTTTTAATTTCCTCTTTAGTTAACTTAATTTTGTATAAGTAGAGGACTATGTATTTACTTCACATTTAATACAAAGAGTATTCAGACCCAACAACCTTCATTAATATTCTTCTTTAATCTTTTTCATGGTATCAGAGCCGTAAGGTTCCGATCATTTCTTACCATAGTATAATGGCCGAACAAAGCAATGAACCTACCAACCAACTCATTTCCATGGAACAAATGGAATTAATGCTTCAAATGTTCCAGAAAATCAACAAAACTGGAAACCAAACCGAAAATTCAAACTCACAAACAGTACATGTTACTGAAAAACTCAACTTTCACAACTACACTAAATGGTGCAAATTGATGCACATTGCCATTGGCGGTAGGGGACGGCTCAATCACATCACAGCCGAACCCATACCACCAACAGACCCTGAATACCAACAATGGGCTCAAAAGGATTCAATGGTTCTCTCATGGATAATAGAGAACATTGAAGGAGATTTAGTTAACCAATTCTTAGATTATTCAACAGCAAGAGAATTATGGAAGGGAATAGAAACTCTCTTAAGTGGTGGAAGAGATGAACTCCAAATCTTTGATTTGAGTTCAAAAGCTGCAAATATGAGACAAGGAAGAGACACTATCGAAATATATTTCAGTAAGCTAAACACCATATGGAAGGAGATAGATAGAAGAATGCCGAACCCCATGAAATGTGCAGAAGATATCACCTTGTTTAACTCATTTATACAAAGGCAACGTCTATATCAGTTCCTTGCCGGTATTAATGAGAATTTAGACAAAGAAAAACGTGATTTACTTCATCAAGACCCTCTACCGACCCTCGACGCCGCATATGCCACGATTCGACGAGAAATTACACGTCGAGGAATCATGGGAAGCGACTCATCATTGGGACGAGCTCCCTCAGAGATTGGTAGCGGATTGGCGGTCCACAGCCGGTCGGAAAACTCCTCATCCCGGCGTGACGATCGAAGTAGTCTCAAGTGCAGTCACTGTGGCGGCTCACGTCACACTAAGGCTGGATGCTTTAAACTAATTGGGTACCCGGAATGGTGGGAGGAGCTCAGGCAACGGAAAGCTGCCATCAAAGGCACGACATCTCGGACCGGCGGCAAGGCTAACCTCATCACAGCTCTTTCCGACGATCCACAACCACAACAAGAGTCAAACATCAATGGGAAGGAACCAATTTTTAGCTCTCAGTCCAGACAACAATGGTGGTAAGATAGGACAAGTGGAAGCTGAAAAGGGAGTAACAAAAACTGGTATGAGAAAAAATCAGATTATGGAAAACTCATGCAATAAGGAAAAGCCATCAGAAGAAAAACCAAGTAGGGAAGTAAGAATTGGTAGTACAAACAAAAATGGGGAAGAGAGAATAAGGGAGGAGGTTCAGGAGATATCACTCTATGGGCAAGGGAAATCAGAAGTATGGGAAAAAAATCTTGAGGGTACAACCGAAAATAAAAATAGGAGAGGCAATGATAGGTCATGTCTTGGGGAAGGGAAATCAGATAAAAAAATTAATGAAGAGAGAGATGGGTCATATTTTGGGGAAGGAAAATCAGAAAAAAGCACTCTTGAGGAGAGAGAGAGGGAAATGTCATATCTTGGGGAAGGGGAATCAGGAAAAGTGAGAAGGAAGCAAGTGGTGGGGACAGTTGACATTAATGAGGGGAGAGAAAAGCTAGAGTCAACTTTTGAAAAATCAGAAAAAAAGGAAAACATAAAATTAGAAAAAAAGGAAAAGCAAAAAATAAAAAAATTAACCCATCCCCAGCCGGCCCAAACACCCCTAATAACCCAGCCGGCCCAAATACCCCTAACCCAGCCGGCCCAATTTAATCAAGGCCCCTTGTTTTCCCACTCTCAAACTTTCCACTCTCAAAGTAATTCTTCCCTTGAAAAAGGCCCACAATCACCTCCAGCTGGCCCACACTCACAAACCCACTCTACCTTCCATTTACCAACAATTCCTAAAATTCCAACTCTTCCCACTCCAAACCGGCCCAAATTACCAACCAGCCGAAATTTCCCATCAAACCCACTTCCCTCACTTCCAACTAGCCCAAATATTTCTCACAACCCAATATCTCTCCTAACTCATCTACCTTCCATTAAAAAGGGCCCTCAATTTTCCATGAGTTTACATTGTAAATCTCAAGCATCCCCATGGATCTTTGACTGTGGAGCAACCGACACAATGACCAATGACCCATCTGATCTCACACAAACCAACCCTACTACTCGCACTAAAATCCAAACTGCCAATGGGGATTGTGTAGCGGTTACTAAGACGGGGCCAATTAACATTTCTCCTTCCATTCATCTACAAAATTGTCTTCTCATTCCCAGCCTCACTCATAAACTCTTATCTGTTAGTCAATTGACTAAAGAGCTTGATTGTACTGTTCTTCTTACATCTAGTGGTTGCCTTGTGCAGGATGCTCAGACTGGGACGATCATTGGGCGTGGTACTGAACGAGGAGGCTTGTACTATGTGGATGCAACAACTCAAAACTGTCAAGCTATGCTTACTCGCGGATCCGATCATCAACTCTGGATGTGGCATCGACGTTTGGGTCATCCTTCTCTAGCTTATCTTAAATTTTTGTTCCCTTCTCTCAAAAGTAGTACTATGTCCCTTGATTGTGAAACTTGTGTCCTGGCTAAGAGTCACAAACATGCCTATTTTCCTAGTATAACTCACTCTTCTCGTCCTTTTGATTTAATTCATAGTGATGTATGGGGACCTGCTCCCACTTTTGGTGATCATCAATTTTCTTATTATGTTTTGTTTGTGGATGATTGTACTCGTATGACTTGGGTGTATTTCTTGAAACACAAATCTGAGGTTTATTCTGTTTTTGTTACCTTTTACAATATGATTCGCACTCAATTTCATGTTGCTCCTAAAATTTTGCGATCAGACAATGGGGGCGAGTACATTAACTCCGCCATGAAACAATTCCTTTCTAATAATGGCATGCTTCACCAAACCTCCTGTCCTGACACACCACAACAAAATGGGGTTGCCGAACGGAAAAATCGAACTCTCCTTGAGATCACTCGAGCCTTGTTATTAGAATCCCAAGTCCCTTCTTCTTTCTGGCCTGAAGCAATTGCCACTGCCACCTACCTCACTAACCGTCTACCCTCTAAACCTCTCCACTACAAAACTCCCCTTGATACTCTGAGCTCCTTTGTCTCCATACCTTCGTCGCATTCCTTACCTCCTCGTGTCTTCGGTTGTCTTGCTTATGTTCACCTACCTAAACACACCAGAACTAAACTTGAACCTCGGGCAGTTAAGTGTGTCTTTCTAGGCTATGGGGTAAATCAAAAGGGGTACAGGTGTTTTGATCCTCAACATAATAGGATGTATACTACTATGGATTGTGAGTTCTTTGAACATACCTATTATTACTCCCAGCCTGGCCCTCAGGGGGAGAAAGTTAGTGATGACCTAGGCTGGTTAATATACCCTGTGGTGATTGATCAGGATCCAAAAGAGCAAGTAGGCGAGACCATCGAAGTTGTTACTGAAGACATAGTATCTCCTCTTCCTACTACGCCAGTCCTATCGAATGAGCATCCTACATCACAAGAGGTAATCCCTGAGAACCAACAAGTCATTGATACTAACTCGCCTTCTATTGTGAGTAATGATGTACCAAACAGGTATGAGTTACCGTCTCGAAGCACAAGGGGAGTCCCTCCCAAGAGATATGATCCTGAGTTTGAAGCACAAAGGTCTCGATACCCGGTAAATAGGGAGAGCGATGAGGCCCTTTCTCAAAAAGCCATGGCCTTTAATACCTCTCTTTATTCCAGTAATGTGCCCAATAATGTTGAAGAAGCTCTTCGAGATCCAAATTGGAAGAAGGCAATGGAAGAAGAAATTTCTGCTCTTAATAAGAATGAAACATGGGAAAAATGCGAGTTACCAAAGGGAAAAAAGGCAGTTGGGTGCAAATGGGTATACACCATCAAGTTTCTAGCTGATGGTACTGTTGAAAGATACAAAGCCAGATTGGTAGCACAAGGATATACTCAGACTTATGGGGTAGATTATTCTGAGACCTTCTCCCCAGTGGCTAAAATTGATACAATCCGAGTTCTGTTCTCGATTGCTGCAAATAAAGAGTGGCCCCTACACCAGTTTGATGTGAAGAATGCTTTCTTACATGGAAAACTTGAGGAAGAGGTATACATGAAGGCTCCTCCAGGTTTCTCTAGTGACTACAATCCAGGGGAAGGTTGTAAGTTGAATAAAGCTTTGTATGGTCTAAAACAGTCTCCAAGGGCGTGGTTTGGAAGATTCACTGCAGCAATGACAAAGTTCGGCTATAAACAGAGTAACTCAGACCATACCCTATTTCTGAAGAAACAAGATGATCATATCACATGCTTGATCATCTATGTGGATGATATGATCATTACCGGAGATGATGACAAAGAAATCCGTGTTCTCAAAGGGCAACTCTCACGGGAGTTTGAGATGAAAGATCTAGGGGAACTAAGGTACTTCCTTGGCATAGAAGTCTTGAGGTCAAAGCAAGGAATATTCATTAGCCAGAGAAAGTACATCCTTGATCTATTAGCAGCAACAGGTATGCTTGATTGTAAACCTACAGAGACACCCATTGTGGCCAATCATGGCCTTCGGATGATTGAGGGAGAGAGGTTGTCAGACAGGGGACAGTATCAGAGATTGGTTGGCAAGTTGATCTACTTATCTCACACACGACCTGATATTGCTTATGCTGTCGGGGTAGTGAGTCGGTTCATGCATCAACCACAAGTACATCATATGACGGCAGTAATGAGAATCTTAAGATATCTGAAAGGCACCAGTAACAGAGGCATCCTATTCAAGAAGAATGATCATTTAGACCTTTTAGCCTATACTGATGCAGATTGGGCAGGAGACCGAGATGATAGGAGATCAACCTCTGGATACTTTACTTTGGTAGGGGGAAATCTTGTTACTTGGAAAAGCAAAAAACAAAAGGTTGTCGCCTTATCTAGTGCGGAAGCAGAGTTTCGTGGAATTGCCAAAGGAATAACTGAAGTCATGTGGTTGAAAAAGCTCCTAAGTGAATTAGACTTTCCACAGAGGAAGTCGTGTAAATTGTATTGTGACAACAAAGCTGCTATCAGTATCTCTGGAAATCCAGTTCAACATGACCGCACCAAGCATGTTGAAATTGACAGACACTTCATAAAGGAGAAACTAGAGAAGGGGATCATTAGTCTTCCCTTTGTGAGATCGAAAGATCAGCTTGCAGACATTCTTACCAAGGCAGTCACGTCTGAAGCATTCGAACAAACTTTGTTCAAGTTAGGTATTGGTGACCCGACGACCTAACTTGAGGGGGAGTGTAGGATTGAAGTATTGTAAATATTTTAGGAATATTTTCTTATAACCTTTTATGCATGTAGCTTTTTAATTTCCTCTTTAGTTAACTTAATTTTGTATAAGTAGAGGACTATGTATTTACTTCACATTTAATACAAAGAGTATTCAGACCCAACAACCTTCATTAATATTCTTCTTTAATCTTTTTCAGGACCAATCATTTGTTTCGACATGAGTGAGGTTGTACACATTCGACTCCCAAAAACTCGCCTCGGCAGAAGCCACTTGGTATGAATTTGATGGCATGTTGTTGTAACATTCATTAATTGCAAAGAAATTCATCATAATCACATTGTCTCCCAAAAATGCTTCTCTTTTTTACTTTCCTATGATGTTTAGGAGGAAAATGAGGATTGTTCTTTTCAACTTAAATTACTTTTGCTTCACTTCAGGACTTATAATAATTCAATTACTAATAAGTATATAAATATTAGTTCAATTCAATCAAACATAAGTTTAGTTCAATCAAAATTAATATATTCAAGTTAAAGAAACTAGGTCCTAAATCAGATAGAGAAAACTTACCCGGAAGCCAATTCTTTGAGATTCATAAATCTCTCAAAAATTTCATCTTTACGCTCTTTCAAAGCCTTATGCCTGTAAAAACTACATTCATTTAAAAACCCATAACCCTAAAATAAACAAAAATCATGCTTGCAATTAAGAAACGTAAAAAAATGCTAAAAAAATTGGAAATTAAAGACCTTTCACGCAAAAATTGAGAAAAAGCTTTGTGGGTAATGCCAAGTCGAGTAAGAAAACCAACTGGGTCAACTCGTTTATCATTCGTCGATGAATTATCACTTTTTCTGGGTTCATTTTGCTGTTTCTGGGGTTGTTTTGAAGCTGAACACTTCAATTTATTTGGGAATTTAACTGTTTGAAATTGGGGTTTGATTTGGAAATGAAAAGAAGGGTAATTATCGTTTAACACTAAGGATAAACAATGAGTTGGGAGTGTTAAATTGAAGATCATTTTTGTGATTTGAGTTGGGTTTTTGATGAATGTTTTCTGTTTAAGGTTTTAGATAAGAGTGTTTGAGAGGGTTTTAGAGGGAATTAGGGAGAGGTTTATGAGTTGGCGGGGGTTTTGAGTCAACTCGGTGGGAATGATGACCAACTCTCGAGTTAACTCACCATTTCTAAAAAAATTTTGAGTGATTTATGTGGTTTGATATTGAAAGTTGTATACAAATCTAGGCCTTTTTTAAGAAAAAAAAAATTAGAACTTTTAATTTCTTGCAAATTTAAATTTTAATATTTTGCATTGATATTCGTTATAATTTAGGGTAAACTGTTAATAATATATCAACTTTTACTTGATTCGCTGAAAAAAGATCATCATCATCCTATCCAGTATATCCCGCTCAAAGAAAACTATGGATAGGATCTGAAGAGGAAAGGACGGCGGCAACTCATACCCATACGGAGAGCGCGACCAAAGGAGTCCCCCGGCTCGAGAAAGATTAAGAAAAGTTCCTGCTAACAATAAACCAGCCTATTTTTATAACAATCTTCAAAACTTCTTAATAAATCAAAAATTGGGAATAAAAAATAATTGAGTTTATTTTTAATAAAACCCTTTTGTAGACATAAAAACCCCATTATAATCTCTTATCCTTCATAAAATGATCAAAAAATTATCACATTATTCATGTAAATTGTTTTTTTAACATGTATTATTCTCTTAACAAAATGTAAAGCTTGAACAAAAAGAATATAATACAAATAATAATAGTAATTATATCAATTATAGTATGTCGAAATGATTTTCGATCACAGCATTGTAGCTATCCTTGTTTCTTCGAGTAATCCCTTGGGCCAAATATGGTAGATCCGATTCTTACATTAGTACTACCCATCTCTATCTGCAAAATTTCGAATACAAGTATGTTTAGACATCATTTACATATAAACCTTGATTATAGCTTCTATGAGGGGATATACAGTGTATGATGATAATAACGATGATGATGATTTATGTATATCACAAATCACAATACATTCAATATAATCACTAGAAAAGAGTTTTTACCGCTTGCTCAAAGTCGCCAGACATTCCCATCGATAGTTCACACTGCTCCTCCGCAATTCCCAGTGATTCGCAAACAGCGCTTCGACAATTCAAAAGTGTCTGTCGCATCCAAGGAAATCAATGAAGAACATGAATAGACCATCTAGTACAATGAGCTCTTTCAAACAAACATTAAAGGAAAAGAAAAGGTAAGATTTAACACTGTCACATGACTCACTAACCTCCTTGCGAATCGCGAATCAAAAAAAGCAAATTATGGTCAGTTTTCGGCTATTTTAGGGTCATTTTAAGCGAATCCGAATTCAAAAATCGAATTAACTGGCGAATTATCTTACGCTAGGCAAGAACCAACATACAAGTTGGGATAAGTTTTGTTTCTAAACATCAAGATACTGCATTTCACCCTCATCAATATAGTAAGTGAATATATACGTTCGATGAATTTAAAACGACATTACACAATGAAACATGGATCACCAGTAGAAGTATTTACAGCGGGCGAGATATTATCACCTTAAAATTCTCCGGAGTCGAAGTGTAGTCCAGCATCCCTATTGTCATCAAGCCCGAAAACTCGAGATTTGGACATTCTGCTTTGACATGTTTCACTAGATCAACACAAGCTGGTGGATCGACTCCAGATTTTGCTGTAGCAATGTTAGAATAAATATGTCCTCCATGAGCAATCCCACTGTATAAGTAATATCAGGAGTAAATTCAACAGCACGGGCTACATTTAAGAAACATGAGAGCTAGATCATATCTGAATGATATCTTGCTTGATGCTAGCAAACAGTTCCCAAAGACACAAACTAAAAGAGTTTCATAATCTTTTTTATTGTTTGCAAGGATAGAAAAAGTATCAGACATTAGTTATCTTAACTGGATTTGTATTACTCCGTGGGACATCGTAGTAAGAAAATGGTACTATAGAAGGAAATGTTTAAGATGGGAAGTTTTGGAATAAGAGAAAAATAACCTGTAACCAACTTGCTACTTTCCGATTAAATGATTTAGCGGCAGTGCGGAGTAGGAGTGCACACAGCCCGATTTGGATTGGTTTGACACTAAATTCAAACCAAATCAAAATTTTTGGTTCATACTACGATTTGTGATCTGGTCTAGTCTGAAAAATAAAATTAAAAAAAAAAAAAAAAAAAACGAGACCAGACCGGAAACCATAATTTTTTTGAAAAAACCAGACCAGACCGTTTAGACCCTAGACTAAACTAAATACTAAAACTACGGTTTAGACCAAACTTTATTCAGCCCTGCGCCACCAAATTTATCTCAACTCTAGAGACTAGCTTTTTGCCAGTTTGTAACAAACTTTCCATAGAGCACAAGGCAAGTTTTTGAGGAGCTACAAAACCCGTCCCGTTGGAGACACAAAAATTCTAGATGCACCAAATGTAAAATATCAAGGTCCAACGCTTATATGCGCTTATTCCTCTGATTCATTCCACAAAGTGTAAAATATTAAGGTTGATTGTGTCTTTCAAATATGTGAGCTTTTTGAGTCAAATAGTACTATTTTAGAGGGCCAGAGGGAGTATATGACAGCACTGACTGTGCCTCTAAAATCTAGATGAGCAAACACTTAGTGAGAACTTATGACTACATCACCAAAAGACGGGGAGTTAAGGTTGGCCTGGCAGTAAGAATCCGTTATTAGCACAGTCATAGACATATGTTCAAAATAAAGCTAACCTAGTTTATTTCTAATTCTAACTATATTTCCTTGTCTAATAACAGTAATCACATATGTCTTCTCTTTTTGCTTGGTTCACAATAGAACAACTGAACAAGAAGTGACTGTACTTACAAGTTTCTCCACTGGTATTCACTTGCACCAAGACCTTAAGAGGCTTTCTACCTATAGCCGACACTGCGCGATCAAGATGCTTGGCTAGCTGTAAATCATTACACTAATTAGTCACTTCAAAAAATTCATCAAAAAAACAGCAGCTCATATTAACAAATGGAGAGTGATACCTTCTGGCTATCAACACCCTCAACCATAGCAAGATTTGGAACTGAGGCTGCTCAACAAAAGAATGCTGATACTTCAACATACCATTAAAAAGTTTATACAGAACATCGGGCAGGCGTGCACTACAAAACATGCATCTTTAGATGATCCGTAAGAAATGAACTAAGATGCATTCAATTACAGGAAGATTATGCCACAGGACAGAGCTTTTATCACTATTCTCAGAGTGACAATGAGTTGTAACTAGAGTATTCATTCCGGTCAACAGATTGATTTCGAATTAGATGTTCACAGCCGTTGAAAGTGGGTTTTGTGTCCATATTGTTTTTTCATAAATGTAAATCATTTTTGAAATCATCTTTATTTGGTTAACTAATATATATTTAGATAACTATAAACTATATGGGTCATCTGGATAGTCTTATAACTGAAAAAATAAGCTCTTAATTAAGAGTGAGATTGCATACATTCGACCCTTATGTAATAAAATGGTGTATTCTTCTCCTAATACTAGTTATAAGATATGATCAACTTTCAATATTTCAAGAAATCAAACAAAATAAGCCTAGAAAATAACACATTAAATTGAAAAATAGATGAACTTACCTAGCAGTGATTTGACTTTATTGGTCTGCAAATGCCCAATAAAATGCCATTTTATATCTTCCGGAAGCTGCAAAAAACAAAAATCCAATTCAACCACATAAAAATCAAAAACTAATTAAACCCTAATTTAGAAATTGAGAGAAGAGACAAACTTGAGGAGCTTTGTCAAGAAGTTCTTGAACATAATTTTCCCCGAAACAACGGTGACCGGCGTCATAGAGTTGACGGATAACAGAAACGGGCTTTGTTTTGGACACAGCAACCACCCTAATTTGACCCGGATCACGGCCCGCTTTCTCCGCCGCTTGACGAACACGGACCATTACTGATCTCCATGCCACCACTGCCATGCCTTCCATCGCCGGAGCCGCCATATCTTTCTTTTCAGTGGTTGATTAGTATATGGTTGAATGAATCTTTTTTTTTTTTTTTGAATATTGGTTGAATAAATCTTTTAATAAGGAAAAATTGAATAAAATAAGTTTTTTAAATTATTGGGAAATTCCACACGGTAATATCGAATTTTCATGAAACGTCGGTGGTAATATCTTTGTATGATTATTTCATAGGGTAACATTCAGTTTAAATGTAATCTAACTGTCGTAGCATTTTTCGTTAAATTCTTGTTAATTTCCGTCTAATTTACCATTTTAACGTTTCCATCTTTATTAAATGGTGGTTGTTGTCTGTATAATTTGTCTTTTCTTAATATATCTCCAAATATTCAACATAAAAAGATAAAAGCAAAACAGAATGAAAGAGTATTATGCTAAATAGTCTTTTACGCAATCATATTTTTTTTATTATATTTAAGTCACCGACTAATTTCATTTATACCTTAAAAAAATTGAGTCGAAAACAAGAAAAGGGAAGCTTCTAATTTAATACTTTCCATTTAACAATATGATAATTTCAATTTCAATTAGATCACATGATTAGTTAGTTACTTTATAAACCCTAATGAATCTCACAACAACATCACGAGAATAAAGAAGTTCATCATGTAAGAAAAACATGAATGCCTCAAATTAGGTTTCTCGCAGAATTCTATATAACTCACAAGAAAATCATTTAAGCAAATGATGCAAAATAATTATACAACTCAACATGAACCGCATAGCTAGTACAATTTACCTATTTTTAGTCACAATAATAGTACAAGCTAATGCAGAATTTAACAGCATTGAATCAGGTTTAAACATTACTAAAAACTCTACAACTTCTCCATGGCTTAAACGGGTTACAAACCCACGAGCTCAATCACAAGGATGTTGGAATAGGCCATGGATATGTTCGTTCGGGCAAGTTCCTCCTCGAAGATTATGTTGTATGAATCGTTGCGTTGAGATCATATCAGATCCTCTAAATTGCGGGTTTTGTGGCATAAGATGCCCATTTACATGGCAATGTTGTAATGGTTTATGTATGAATGTAAACATGAATCCATTCCATTGTGGTAAATGTTGGAATAGATGTGCAATAGGAAGACCATGTGTTTATGGGTTGTGTGGGTATGCTCAACCCTTTCCTCCATTCCCTTTCCCACCAACTTTGCCTGGCCCACCTTTCCCTTTCCCATTACCTTTACCTCCTGGATCTCCAACTAGTCTAAAAAAGTTGAAGAATAAGGAATGATAAAGAATGAAGGCAAAAAAAAAAAAAAAAAAAAAAAAAAAAAAAAAAAACAAACTGTCAAGAAAAGAATGAAGGCATTAGTTTAAGCTAAGACCATTTTTACATTGCATCATACATGTGTTTAATTTTTGGTAATTAATGTTTTTTTATTATAATTTTTATCAGCGGAATACACTGAATATGATAATAGTAATATAGTGTTCTTTTGGATAATGGTAATTCGACTCAAGTCAACTATTATTATTCGAGTTTTATTGTTCTGTAACTTAATTCTATTAATAAACTATTCTTAGTGATTTTTTTTAATATTTTTTGTTTTGTTTGTGAGATATTAACAAGGTTTAGATGATGATAGTACATTTGTAATCATCTTAACCAGGGCGGCCCTAAGGATGGGCAAGAGGGTCGTTGCTCAGGGTCCTTTGTCAAAAAAGCAAAATTAACAATTGTAGATCAAGGTCCATATAGGTTATAAATTACAAAGAAAAAAGTCCCAATATGTTATTTCGCCTAGGGTCGGCCCTGATGTTAATCAACAATTATATATATCATTCTTATTTATTTCTAATGCATTAACTATTCATAATGTAGAGATATGTTTGTTAATAAGAAAAAATGTAGTATTTTATTGAAAATAAATACTTGGTTAAAGTAATGACTTAATTAGTAGTCTTTTTTTAAAAAACTTAAATTTAACTTTAAGTACTCCTAATAGAACCTCAAACAACATTATAAAGGAACTTGATACTAAAATATCATATAAGAACTTCATTTAAAAATCAATGGATAATAGATAATAAATATTATACAAGGAAAATGTGTATTTTATTATTTTCCTAGTAAATCATTATATACATGCATTATTGTAAAATTAAATTTTTTATATCTCCACATTACATACTTGTGCACTGCACGTTAATCTATAAAATAAAAAAAATAAACATAAAAATTTATGTTGTAAATAATTTCAAATTGAGAAAGTAATTTTTTTTTAGATTTTATACAGTAGACCGAGAAAAGAAAAGATTATTTGAGAATCGAACTTAAAATCTTGCTTAGAAAAGGCATTACTTGATACTACAGCTAAAACAAGACTCGAGTTTGTAGCTAGAGAAAGTAATTTAGATTATTGATGTGCAACTAAAGGAAGGTATAGCCTTAATTATGTAAAAAAGTGTAAATAAAATTATTATGTAAAAAAAAGGAATTAAATCATATTTTTTTATCAAATTTATTCTACAAACGGCCAGGTGGTAATAGGAATGAAAATCAGTGTAATTTTGGTTGAAAATTTTATTGGCTACTTTGATGACTATGTTTGTTCAACTTCAATTATATATCTTATTTTCTTTATAAAATTCATTCCAATACATTATCATTGTGAGAGATGATATTAGGTAGTAATAAAAATTATAAAAAAAAAAAAACATTTTTGTGATCAAAGCTTCATCTCCATGGTAATGACTTGGAAATTTCGAAAAAATTTTACACTAGAAATCATTTTTAATACCACTATTTGATATCACTAACTGACGTAAATGTTATGAGATTGAGGAATAATTAATATTGTCTTAATGGTAAAACATCCAATATGATCTTAATGTATATATATCACACATTATTCACACTTTAATTTATATCTTTCTATATACTAAAGTAAATTAAACCAATTTGGATTAGATGAACCTTATATTATTTTTATTACAAAAAATAGTTGGTAATTGTATTCTCTACTCCATCAACATGTTATTTATTAAACAATCTTCTTTATAAATAGTTCATTTATAATAGAATTAGAGAAACATTAAAACCAAAATAAAATGGAAAATATAATGTTGATTATTTTTAATTTATTTATATTTGCAATTATACCCTTTTCTTTTTCTGAATTTACTTCAAAAAATTATGGGGAAGCTCTTTCTAAAAGTTTATTGTACTTTGAAGCGCAGCGTTCAGGGCATTTGCCTTATAACCAAAGAGTTGCTTGGAGATCTCATTCTGGTCTCCTTGATGGCCTTCAACAAGGGGTAAGTCATATGTACATGGGATCCCGTCTCTTAAAGGGAAATTCAGGCTCGAGTTTACCTATATCTGAGCTATTTGATTAAAAATCTTATTAATATTAAAGGGTACAACATAAAATTAAATAAATTAATAAAAATTAAGTTGGTTTTGTACATTTGTAGAGGTAAATGTTTAATACTATTATTCTAAATTTTTTCATGAGCACGAGTAAAGTTGAATAGTCGTGTAAGGTTTAGGGATGTGACAAATTTAAAAATGTCTTGACTGTATATCTTTATTATGTGTTTATACTTTATATTGATTGATGGTGTCTTTACTAAACATTATAAATTTATTAGTGAACTATTTTTATGAATGTATTTGATTGTTTTTTCAACTAAGTATATGGTGGATATAACAAGCAATTTAAAGTTATATTCTTATAATCAAAATAACAATTTTTAAATTTTGTATACAAAAAAATATTTATCTATTTTTCTGATGTTTTAAAAAGTCAAGAAAAATACTAAATAAATCATTATGCATGTTACCTTTTATGTAAGTTTACATTAAAATATACATAATATACATAACTGAGTGCACGCATTTCTTATTGTCCTCTTTATGAAGGGACACGAGTATGATTTGTCTGTTACTCTTCTCCCTTCATCTCTGACTTGTCCAGAATACTGAGATGTTGACTTTGACTTTGACTTTGACTGTGATAGGTTGATTTGGTAGGCGGGTACTATGACGCGGGTGATAATGTGAAATTCGGACTACCCATGGCTTTCACTATAACAATGCTATCATGGAGTGTTCTTGAATATGGGAAAGACATTATGAATGCTGGAGAATATGTTCATGCCCTTGAAGCAATTAAATGGGGAACTGATTATTTCATCAAAGCTCATACTCATCCTACTCTTTTGTGGGTCCAGGTAATTTGCATAGATTTATAGTTTTTTATTTTAAATTGTAATCAAATTAACTCATTAAATTGATTGTATTTTTTATTTACGTGAAATTTTATGAGGTTGATATTATTTCTTTTGTTTTTATTGTTGATAT
Organism: Amaranthus palmeri; assembly: GCA_019776075.1. Classification (NCBI taxonomy): domain Eukaryota; kingdom Viridiplantae; phylum Streptophyta; class Magnoliopsida; order Caryophyllales; family Amaranthaceae; genus Amaranthus; species Amaranthus palmeri. The sequence continues at coordinate 280,194 of JAAKBH010000310.1, forward strand.
CTGAATTGTTTTATAAAAAAACACTAATGATATTACTAGGCAAAAAATATAAATTATATTATATATTTAATTCAAATTAGTATATCAGTCTTTCACGTAAAATTACATTTTTTGGACCCTAAAAAAATTGAATCTTAGACGGTAGCCCACTTTGCCTTTGCTAATTGATGGCCATGTCGATTAGGTAGGTGATGGCCATACCGATCACTATTGTTGGCAACGACCAGAAGATATGACAACATCACGACGAGCTTACAAGATCGACGAGAAAAATCCGGGATCGGAAGTAGCCGGAGAGACGGCGGCAGCAATGGCAGCTGCATCCTTAGTGTTTAGGACAACTAACCCACATTACTCTAACATGCTTTTGGACCATGCTCAACAAGTAAGTAAGCACTAAAAAATGTATATTATATTAATTTTAGAAAAAAGTGTCAAAAAGTATAATAAATTTTTTTTGCCAAAAAGTAATTAATAAAAAATGTTTTCCTAAAAAATACCCATATAAAATTTTTTCATTTCTGAATAGTACCAAGTAACGTTTCCTTTAGTTGACCGTTAAATATAACAGTTGATTGGTCAAAATCGAAAATTCTTCTTCATCCTCATCTTCAATTTTTCTTCCAATTCAACTTTGATTTAGAGTAAAAAGTAGATTTGACTGTCAACTGAAGGAAAACGTTAATTGGTACTCTTTGGAAAGAAAAAGTTTTGTTAGGTATTTTTTGACTGCTTTTTGAAAAAAAAAGCTTTAATATATATTTTTTGATGCTTTTCCCTTAATTTTATGTCAATTATAAAATAATCTTGTTTTTCTAATTAATTTTTAATGGGGTTATTTTTTTTTTTTTTACAGTTATTTAAGTTTGGTGACAATTATAGAGGAAAATATGATGAAAGTATAAAAGAAGTAAAGGGTTATTACCCTTCATATAGTGGGTATAAAGATGAATTGTTATGGGGAGCTTTGTGGTTATACAAGGCCACAAAAAATATGACTTATTTGGAGTATGCTATCAATAATGCTGCTTTATTTGGAGGAATTACTTGGGCTGTAAATGAATTTAGTTGGGATATCAAATATGCTGGTGTTCAAATTATTGCTTCCATGGTAATTTTTTAATTATTATATACACAAAAACTTGGACGAGACCGTTGCAATTTAGGACAAAGTGTGAGCTGGCCCATTTCACGCGCGCGTAACAACATTCTAATTTATGGGTATTTATTGATTTTGAAAATTGATGCATTTAAGATCAAAATTGAAAAATGCCCAAAAAATGAAAAATGTCAAGGTTATTACACGCGCGGAATGAGTCGGCCCAAATTGACGATCTCGTTGTGAGTTTGTCTCGTCTTAGACCAGTTGATTATAATATATGCGTATATTTTGTGTAATTTGGGTCATGTCTAGTTAAAATTAGAACTAAAGTTCAAATAGTAAGTCTCATGAGAGACGGTCTATTCTATAGACGGAATCCATGAAGCCCAGCCCAAAATATAACATAGTATATTTGGGGTTATAATAAATTATTTGGGGTTATAATAACTTATATTTAGGGTTATAGAATAGTATATTCGAGGTTATAATACCTTACATTTAGGATTATAATATAATATAATTGATATGATAATAAAAAAAATCAGTTAAGAGAAATGGACTGGCCCAATTTTATGGTCTATCCTATAGACCGTCTCTTGTGAGATTTTGTGAAGTTCAAATACATATAGAGATAAATTTTGGACTCAAACCCATAGTCACGAATTCAATAAGTCTAAAGTTTAAACTTTATCTTATTTTTATTTTTCTTAGTTCACCATTTTTACAATTTTAAAGTTTAGAATCGATGAAAAAAGATTTCAAAATGGATTTTGGTTAGATATAATTTCATGGTTTGAGTTGGGTAAAAATTCTTAAAATAATTATAAATCAGATATATATATGTGAGTATGTGGGTTGAAAAAAAACTATTTATTAGGATTTGAAAACGAGTCCAACTAAACCTGGACCATGATCTACCCTACTCGTTATCTTATAAAATGTAACTTATTATTTCTTCTCTAATTTTCTTATGTTTTTTTGGTATAGTTGGTAAATGATGTGAAGAACCATAAACACAAGCAAATATTAAATCAATACAAATCAAAAGCAGAGCACTACATATGTGGATTTCTCAACAAAAACAAAGTCAACAACGTAAAGCACACCCCAGGAGGTTTACTATACACCCGCAAATGGAACAACATGCAATATGCATCAAACGCAGCGTTTCTTCTTTCAGTCTATTCTCACTACCTTCAAACGACGCGTCAAACTCTAAAATGCTTCCTAGGAGAAGTGAACTCACAACAAATGTTCTCCCTTGTCAAATCACAAGTAGACTACATTTTGGGCTCTAACCCAATGGGCTTTAGCTATTTAGTCGGGTTTGGGCCCAAATACCCATTAAGAGTCCATCATAGGGGTGCATCAGTCCCATCCTTTAGAGACAATAAGGAATTTATTGGGTGTACTGAGGGATACAATAACTGGTATGGACACCCAAATCCAAATCATAATGTTTTGATTGGAGCACTAGTTGGTGGGCCCAATGATGAAGATGAGTTTGTTGATAAGAGGAGTAATTATCCTCAAACTGAGGCTTGTACATATAATGTTGCCCCTTTAGTTGGGGTTTTTGCTAAATTACATAGTTTACATAATCATTCTTTTGTTTAGTGGAATGTTTTATTAATAAGGAGAGGACTTTAATTTGAAAAAATAAGATTATTTATTTATAAATTTATTTTTATAAATTATATAAGATGGGTATGGGTGATTGGGTATGACGCGGGTGGGTATCAGATGAGTGGGTATGAAGTGAGCGAGTATGTAACTGACGGATATTGAATGGGTAAGTCCTCATAGTTATACTCGGTGTACGAAACCCTTAAAATCATATACGTTTGTAAGGTAAATATTTACATATTTTATATTTAGGCGGTCTTGGGAGAGACTGTCTTGGAATAAGATGACCCAATATTTCAGCCCATCGCGCTTTCTCTCTTCTTAAAATCATATACGTTTGTAAGGTAAGTCCTCATAGTTATACTAGGTGTACGAAACCCTTAAAATCATATACGTTTGTAAGGTAAATTGATCACTTATAGGTTCAAATTGAAATTTACTTTAATTGATGATACGTTTAAAACTACTTTATGTTGAAATTGATACCTTTAAGATCAAAATTGATACCTTTAAGGTCCAGTTGAAAAATGCACAAAAATGAAAACAACCAAAAAATGGAATTCTGGAGGGCGCATGTAGCACACGCACCTGCAATGGGCCGACCCAATTGTGATCTTAGAATAGGACGGTCTTACGCCAATTTTTGTGTTTTATATTTGAGCTTGTTTGAATTTTAATTAATTGGAATAATGTAACTAAAGTGAGTTAAGTATATTTTGAATAACAAAAATTAATTAATTTATTTATTATAATAGATTCAATTGGTAGTGCATAATATTGCAGAAACAAAGTACTTTATTTTAGAAAAAAAATCTAAAAGAATTGTAGTCTAAACTAGACCAGAACAGTCTTGCCCGATCTAATTCGATTTAGTGTGGTATATGGCCTAGACAAAAAAATTTCTAAATCAAAATATTTTGTGCAATACTGCAATCTAATTTCAGAAGGTCTCCTGACTCCTGAGAGACCGTCTATGACAAAGACGGCTCTCCTAACAGCCCAACCCAATGATTTTAAATTTTAAAATAAGACTGATGACTAATCAGTTACTTATTTTATAAAATAGACTGGTCCATATTTACCCGTATATACTATAAATGGTCTATAACAAAAATTTGTGATCTAAAAATTTCAATGTTAGATCAGACTAAACCAGACCGTTTGTACCTATATTTGCAACCCACTTCAACTAGTGGTCATTACCAAACGTTATAAGCCACCCAAAAGAAGTCAGCCAACAAGTTATTGGCAAGCCGAGAGACTTCCCGACGGGGAAAAACAAAAACCCTTGTTCTTGCTTTCCTCTTCTTCTCTCTCTAACACTTATATTCTAGAACACTGCCGAATTCGGCGAAAAACTAAAAAAATGGCGATGAGTCAACGAATTCGATTAAGCCTTCCTCTTTTCCATAAATTATTAGCATCTGAAAAGATAAACCCTAATTTCATAAAGGCTGAGGTATATTTTTTTGTTGCGATTGATTAATTTGATAAAATTGCTCATTATATGACATTGATTTCTGTTTTTATAAGTTTGTTTCATTTTTTGAATTGATTGATTTGAGTTGAGTTAGTTTGTTTTTTCAAATTGAAAATCCATTTAACTAAAGTATTATCTTGTACATAGAATGTTTCCCCTTTAGTTTATTGATAAGAGGAGTAATAATCCTCAAATTGAGGCTTGTACAATGTTGTTGCTTTCTCTATTGGGGAGTGTTGTTGAAGCCTCATCTATTCATGATACTTGGATTTTTTATGGTTTGCACTGTATGGGATTGAATTTCAACTTTTTATATTTATTGTAATGTTTTATATTTGTAGGTCTTCAATTTGTTAGCTGCTCATGGTCATCATTCGTATTTTACGTCTGCTAGTGGCTTAGCTAGGGCTTTTCAGAGCCCTTGCATAAATAATGGTACCATTAGCCTGAATATTAATGTTAGCTCCTTTTGATTTATTATTTTTGTGTGCGTTTAAAGAAGTATTAATTGTAGCCTTTTTTTGGGGTTTGTCTCATGTTAAAGTATACAATGGTAGTTGGTTGCTGCACGAGGGTTTAAATAAAACGTTTGGTGCTAAAAGATTGTTTCATGGCTCAGGTATTCCTATGTCCTTCAGATTCATGTTTTTGTTTTTTGTTTTTTTGTTTTTGTCTTCTTTTGCCTTATACTTCGTATGCAAAGACTTTGTTTTCCAGTCCTGTCATGACTTGTAAGTGAATGAGGATATTCATCTTTTCTAGTAAGTTTAATTTTCTTCCAACTAGTTATTGTTGGTTTGAGGGGCTAGACCATCATTTGCACTTTACATAGATTTGCATCTTTGATTTTTTTACGGGAGTGTTTTATTTGATTTTTTGGGTTTGAGGGTTTCTTTTGTCTTTGAAGAGTCGAGAATCGAGCTCATTCCCTAAAAGTCGTTTAGGTGCAAGTGTAAGCGAGAGTCACCTAATGGCATTGGACAATATAGTGTTGTGAATGTTTTTAAGAGTCAAGACCATCATTTTGTTTAAGAAATGTATCATTTAAAATAGATGATTTTCTTCTCTTTGGGATTTATAACTCTTTAAATTCATTTTATTATGGATTATGGTAAAGTGGCTTAGTAAATCACGTGAACTTTTTATACATGTGAATTTGCAAATGATGTTTTCCATACGGGTCCATAAGAATAAAAAATGACCTCTATTAATTAAAAGGGTAAGGTTCTCATCAACTCTTAAAATTTTGACTAGGTGGGTACAACTCAATTATATCGGGGTAATGACATGTTTATGAAATTAGTTACAATTCATAAACAAACATGGTGAGACATGGTATCATGACGAAGGTTTGCCTCCTTTTTGCCTTCTTTTGGTGAATTCACCTAGATGTAAGAAAGTCTTTGTGGTAGATGTTGAAAATAGGGTCTTTGTATGATGAGAGAGAGAGAGAGAGAAATTGGACATGCTAGAAGGTACGTTTCAACTTGTTCAGATTAACCCAAAAGGAAAGTGCTTAGATAAAAGAAATAAGGGAGGGCGCATCCGTGGTCAACATAGTTGCAGTTATATTTGCCAACAAGTTAGCAATTGTTGAAATGATGTGTCATGATTGATGATACTCATGAATGGCTTAAAAGGGGTAATATAGGAATTCCTTAGTTATAATATCTAGTAATTAGTTAATTAGAGGTTGAAGATTTAGCGAGAAAGTAGTATAAATAAGGTGAGAAAGGTAAGCGATTGAGGGATTTATTTTGCAATAGATGTGAGATGAGTTCTTGACTCATGCTGGAGAGCCACAAGCCTCTCAAATGCTTGTACCATCATTGTAATCTTTTTTTACAATTCATTTATGATTTACGTTTATCTTCATAATAAAATCTATGATTTACGTTTATCTTCATAATAAAAACATACGATCAGTCATCTACATTTGTACTTAGAAATTGATATGTTCATACACATTTCTCAGCTTATCTTCATAATAAAATCTATGATTTACGTTTATCAGATTTTGCCTAGATTAATATCATCTCTATATATATGTCGATCCATAACATGATGTTTCTTTATTATGTGGCTATTAGATAAAGGTTTAAATATCCTGAGATGGTTTGATGTTAAAAATCATTTCCCTTGTAAATTATTGTAAATTATGTTTTTGCTACTAATTTAGAGTGTTTGTGATCCTATGTTATAGCTGCTTTGTCCAAAAATTATTATGAAGTCCTTGGCGTGGGCAAGAATGCTACTCAATCTGAACTCAAGAAAGCTTTCTATGCGGTATGCTTTCAACTAACATCTTTATAGAAGCAATAATATTAATCATTATCAAATTATCATATGACCTAGTTTTGTGCTTTGTGAAAAACTGGGAATCTAGACTAGTGTTCCAAGTCCAACCCCCTTTAAAATATTTGATGTACAAACTAGAATAATTAAATATGGTGGCAAAGAACCTCGTCTGATTTATGGTGTTTTTGTGGCACAGTTGGCAAAGAAACATCATCCAGATATGAATAAAGATGATCCCGATGCTGAAAAAACATTTCAGGAGATTAACAAGGCTTATGAGGTACGTTCCTCGAGTTCCCTTACTAGTTATCTTTATTCAGGGCATTTGCTATATATATTGAGACTTGAGAGACTTCTTGTTCTGTCTTGCTTTAGGTTTTGAAAGATGAGCAAGAACGTGCAGTTTATGATCAGGTATGTTGAAGTGCAATTCATGATTAAAATTTTAATTACATAATTTTTGTTGTGTCACTTAGAAACTATAAGGTGTTTGGTTGTGTTGTGAGCTAAATTTGATAGGAGTATATGGTTAAGAATTGTGTTCTTGAAGAGTTGGATAATGTTAAAGAGTTGGATAATGTTATGTGCAAAATTGCTGTTCATTGTATGATTTGTATCCCACAATGTGGAGCGACCATTGGTATTTCTGTGGCTGTGGTGCAAGTATGGAGAGCGCAAAGGGTTGGGGACCCTGATAGGGTGGGCATCTTAGAGCGCCTTATTGGCCTAAGTGAAGCCCCTTTAAGCATGTTAGAGCGGCTTTGGTTGGATGCTTTTATAGGATGGGTGCTTTAGAGTGTTTTATAGCGCCTAAGTGAAGCACCTTTAAATGTGGTAGAAAAAAGAGACTTGTATTTCCTAAGTGTATCATGGACAACCCATAAACAACATTCATATATTTTTTTATTTTATTTGCACATACCGTTTGTATACATATTTTAAATTTCTTAGATTGTCATAATTTGTCGTTGGGTTTGACTCTCTTGATTCTTGAGTATTGTCTAGTACAGGAATAAAAAAGTACGTCTTATCTTGTATGAAGGAAGTACTTCTGTTAAACTTGTAACTGTTGAACTTTTATTTATAATAACTAGAGATAAAGTGCATTGCATTTGTGTTTTTAGAAGTTTTGCAAGTAAAAAGAAAGAGAAGAAGTATTTTTGTTCAAGTTTTCGATGTGCTTGACGTGCTTGTGGCACTTCTACTTCAGTTTAGGCACTGTTTTTTGTTGTGTGTTACTTTGTATTTAAGATAATATTTCATCTCAATTTTTCAATCCTTTTTTTTTTGCATTCATGCTGTTGCACTGTTCTGCATCTTTTGATTGTTTATCGTCTTAAACATAGTGAGCCTTTTTTAAAAGCTACTGATGGTTTGCTGTTTTATTCTATTGTCTTCAATGTAGATGGGCCATGAAGCATATGTACAAGGCAAAGAATCGGGTGGCTCTAGTTCTTATGAGACTAGTGGTTTTAATTTTGGTGATCTCTTTCGGAATCCTTTTAATGTAAGCCGTTCTCACTTTTTTTGTTGTGTATGTTTGTATTCTACTAATAAAGCTAACTAGAGTTAACTATTTGAATCATGAGTGTGGATTTTGGTTCATGAGAGTGGGAATTTGTGCTTCTATCATGAACCTCTCAAAAAGAAATGTTTTATTCATTTGTATTCAAAACAGAGCCTTTATATTGCCAAATAAATGGTATGTACCTTGTCAAGGGATATGTTGGAGTTTTTTTTTTTTTTTTTTTTGCTATTTTTGTTTGCTAATGTAATGTGTTTTTGTGTAATCAATTGCATCTTTCCTCGTTTTTGGTGCCTTGTATGGGTGATACATTTTTCCGGTGGTTTTGTTCCACATCTAATACTTTGTTTTTGATTGGTAATTGTTAGGTATAATTCTATATCTGTTTTAGTTGGGCAATGGCAATATTTGCTTGTATTTTTGTCTTCCTAGAAATGGTATCTTTGCAAACTTGGAAGTGATCACCATCATTATTTTGAATTAGCTTGGTTCAATGGGGTGAAGTACATCCTGTTCAAATAGCTTGGAAAAAGAGGTTGAAGGGTAGTGGATTTTAAAAAAATTCAGTTCCTTGATGGTTTGGATTTGCTTATGGAAGGAGATAAATAGATGCTCACTTTGGAAAATACAACATTATTCATTCTCGGTTTAATTAATGAATGAAAATAAGACCGTTCATGGTTTTATTTTATATACGACCTCAATCTTTTCAAGCCCACCTTTTTTTGGTGTATATTTCATCCGCTTATGATTTTTTTTTCCTGTTTGACCTATGACATTCTCCATACTTGAACACTTGTTGCGTTACTCTTCACTAATCCTCCATTTATTTTGTTATCTTTAAATCAAACAGTTCCTTTTCTCTTCTCTTGATATCCATCTCACAAGCATGTGACAACTGAGATCACTGGTTTTTGTTACTGAATAACTCTGACTAACAGAAAAGGACGGAGGCATATGTATGTATGTATGTTTATTTGTGCATGCGTATATGGCAATTCATTGCTTGTTTGCCTTTTTTCTTGAACTTCTAAAAAGTTCGAATAATTTATTAATAATAGCCTTGTAGTTTAGGTCATTTATAATTTATAACCTCAAAGGTTCATTATTTGCGAGTTATAGTATGAATCAAGAAAGTGCAAGCATTGTACTTATTTCATCGGTTTCCAGTCACCGGGTTTTTAAATGACCTACTTAACTCGGTAATGACCTTTGACTCTCCCTAATGACCTTTAACCCTAACTTTTAACCCAACCCAATTGACCCAAGTTAACCCCAACTACCCTCACCTTTGCTTCTTCTCTCTCTCCTCCACTTTTGATCCTCCATTGCCCCTTTCTTTCTTTTTCTTCTTCTTCTTCTTCTTCTTACTTTTCTCGCTTAGCTTTCATTTGCTAGGGTAGGATGGAAGGATATTAATTATAAGTTTTTTAGTTTGATAAACTGATAAGCTTAACCTTAAAGAGAACTTTCAAGGACAAGAATCTACTTCTACTGTCCAAAAGATTCATGTTATATTTTAGGAAGTACTCTTTGATGGTATGTTGAATGCCTGGTTTTGCACCTTCTCCCTTTATTATCATTAAGTGGAATGCCCCTATTAGTGCTGGGTGAAGTTTTTTGTATTTAGAATCTTATAACATGTCTAATATATGAGGACTTGGTATTAGTGAGTATTTTATCTTCCATCTATGCAAGATGGTAATTTCTCTAATCCTAAGGTACCACTGACTTGCCTTTTTTATGGAGTGTAGTTTGAGGACATTTTCACCCCAAGAAAGGGCCAAGACGTGGAGTTATCCTTAGAGCTGTCCTTCATGGAAGCTGTGCGGGGATGTTCTAAAACAGTGACATATCGAACAACCTTGCCTTGTGAATCTTGTGGTATGCTTAGTTTTTATATACTGTAATGTGATCTTTATATCTCACTCTAGCTCTTACATGTTTTTTCTTTTGGTTACTTTTTAAAGGTGGAACAGGTGTTCCTCCTGGAACCAAACCCGAGACATGTAGACGGTGTAAAGGAAAAGGCATGGTGAGTGAAAAAAGTGAAATTTTTTTTACTTGTTAATTCACAATATGTGGGTCACCTATGCTGATGTTAAGATTTTCGAATTTCAGATGTTTATGGAAAAAGGTCCAATCGCCATCCAGACTACTTGTGTTAGTTGTGGTGGATCAGGGAAGATATATCAGGTGAAACTCTATAACTTATATTTTTTCTATCAAATTTTCTTGTATGTGGTGAATACATCTAATATTTATTGGCCTTGAATCGCATACAGGCAACTTGCAAATCCTGTGGTGGATATCGAGTGGTACAAGGAACTAAGTCGGTCAAACTGGATATTGTTCCTGGTAACAACTGCTTTGTGCTAGATTCACTGTTTTGCTTGTAACTTTTATGCTTGTTTTTCCTCTTTGTTTTATGCTCCTTTCCCTGGTTTCTCTTGTGTTAATTTCTTGTTTTTTATTCTTTACTTAGTATCCTGGGTTGGGGTCGTTCTTAGCATTTGTCTTTCTTAGTATCCTTGAAGCTTCATGGCTGAAGAAAGTTGTGCCTAAGTCTGTTTTCTTTTGTTTTTGGTTAGTGTTTGTAGGGTGAATTGTTACCTTGTCTTTCCTATGTCTCTTCTTCATTTTGTAACTTCAGGTTATTAGAACACTGTTTTTACGATTAACTTCAGTAGAGCTGTCTCTATCTCATTATTGGCGTTTTGTTTTTTTGTAGGTGTGGATAATAATGAAAGTATCAAGGTGTCCAGAAGTGGTGGGGCTGATCCTGATGGATATGGTCCAGGTGATCTGTATGTTAAAATCAAGGTATCGTTGGCGTTTCTCATTACTGGTTCTCATTGTTGGCTAGTTTTGGGGAAGAATTAATCTTTAGATATTGCATGCCTAGGTCAGAGAAGACCCAGTTTTCAGGAGAGAAGGCTCTGACATCCATGTTGATGCTATTTTAACTATTACCCAGGTACTGTAAGATATTTTTAAAAAATTTGTTTGCTACTATGTACTATCCCTATTTGTTTATTTATTTGGGGAGGGCTGAATGTTGTAGTCTTTTGTTTGTTCTATCGAGTAGCACGTATAGGACATGGGATTGGCTTAATGAACTTAACATTTGTTGCTTCATTTCAATCTTTAGTGCCAAAAAAGAAAGGAAGAAAAAATTAAATAGCCACATCATTACACTGTAAGAACACTATCTAGTTACTACAATCGTTGCAAAAACATCTACATTTACTGTAAAAGTGGTTTCTTGACACTATCTAGATCAGTATTTTTGCTCTTGCGAAAAGTCATCATGTAGCTTTCACTTGCGCTCCCACCTAGGATTAGGGTTTTGGGGTCCAATGTATGGCATGTACCCAACTTTACCCTTGTAATAACAAGAGGTTTTTTCCAATTGATCTTAGATAGTAAACATCATATGCTTTTTTCAATTGACCTTTGATAATAAACATCATCTGCAACTGCTTATAACTAACCACCTTCACATATCCTTGGCTCAATGGAAACACTAAACAGCCGCCACCACCACCACCAAAACTTGTAACCAACTTCCTCAAGTAGTCCAGCTCAACCATTGTAAACGACTACAAACCTCTTAATTTTGAAAGGGAGAGGGTAAAATCCGAATAAAGGGAGAAAGATACTGACTTCAAGTTGTCAAATTCAACTACAAGCTCTGAATATGGAGTTTTTAGCAATGAAAATTACCTTGAATTGTGGCCTGATAGCGGTTGTTGAGATGTTAAAAGAATTGGGTTGAGATTTCATTAGGTTAGGAATCTGAAGGTGGTGGAGTTGCAGTGTTCATCCTTCATTGAGAGTTGGAAGAACAGAAGTCCAAAATATCCAAACATGCCTTGGGAATTCGAAGCCATTTCTAAAGTTTAACCATGAATGAAGGATAATGAGAGGGTTTTCATTTATTTCCTTTCTTATCCTTTTCTTGATTCTTTTCTTTTCTAAACCCCTTAACCAAACGTCCATAAGCTCATGTTTCTATGTTGCTCCCAGCCTCCTACGTAACTAGACCATGGGGGATGATGTTGGGCACCGCCCTATGGTTTGTGGGCCCCAAATTCTGACAACTTATCCTTTACAGAGGTGATCAAGGCAATTAGCTATTTCTCAAGAGTTATTTGAATGAGTTCAATTATAGTTTGAAGTTGTAAAGCTCAATTATTACTGTTAATCGATTTTACATCTCTTTGAACAGATTTAATTGCATTTGTTTTTCCAGACTCTTGGTTATTTAGTTGTTCCATATATCAAGCTTCAATACATCACTGTTTTTAAAAAAATTTGCACTGCTCTTTATAGTCATAATTATTTGCCCTATAGTTTCTGTATTATCTAATTATTAAGAACCTGATCCATCCATGGTGCAGGCAATTTTGGGTGGTACAATCCAAGTTCCAACCCTTACTGGAGATGTTGTCCTTAAGGTTTGTAAAGTGTTCTCAGTTATATATCTTATTAATAAGTTTTCAATCACTGAAGATTCATTTCTTTAATTATTTTGGTTCTGTAAAGGTTCGTCCTGGGACCCAGCCAGGTCAGAAGGTTGTGCTGAAGAAAAAAGGTGAGTAGACACTATTGCATGCTGCAATTTGCATGTTTTTTGCAATCTTATTTTATAAAGTCTTCCCCATTTCATGAATTCCTTATCTGTATAATCTAGTTGGTTATGACTGGGGAATGGGGATGGTCGGACGAAATATAGCAAATTTCAACATTTCAAGATATGGGTACGGAATTGGGACTGTACAAGTCTACAAGCTGGAAAAAAATAAATAACTCTTCATGATTCCGTATTAGTTTTTGTAAGGAAAAAAATAAATAGCTTACAAAATATAGAAATTATATTGAGGCTTGATAGCTCCTGGTTTGATCATGTCTTATACATAAGGACAGTCAACCTCCAGATTTTTTGTTCTTTCACATAAGGTGCAATGGAAAGTACAACTTTTAGTATGACATTGTAGTATTGTCACATTTTAAGGCTTATTTTGGTTGCTTTCATGTGGAGAGAGGTAGGCTTACGGCGTGTTTGGTGTAGGATACATCTGGTGATGGTGAGAATTGAGATCAATTAATTAGATGGTGAGAACTGAGAACAGATCACCAAATTAAAATCGAGTTTGATTTGGGAATTGGGAGTCCATTGAGATTTTATAGGAGATCTAACATGTATATGTTTTCAAAGATGAAGATACCATCGCAGTTGCTATGAATCTCTATGCCTAGGAAGTAGCTTAATGATCGTAGACCTTTCATGTTGAAAATTTTTGCTAAAAATTTCTTCACTGCATCATTTAGAGCTCATATCTTGTAAGTTCGTTATGGCCGAGAATAGTGAAGGATAGTGCCAAACGGATCACGCATTGGTATTCTTGAGAATCATTTGTATTCAAAGCATGTTTTTATGATATCTTGTAGGGATCAAAGCAAGGAACTCTTCCACTTTTGGTGATCAGTTTGTACACTTCAACGTTAGCATTCCAACGTAAGTGTTCCGAGTTATCTCAATGCCCGTATTTCCTTTCCTTTTAGAAGATCGTATGCAAGATGTTTCGAGTTTATTAAAGTTTATTATCTATTATTTCCTTCTAACATGTCGGGGATCCGATTAACAAAAATATGTCAGGAACTTGACCCGGCGGCAGCGAGAACTTATTGAAGAATTTGCAAAAGAAGAGCAAGGAGATTATGAGAACCGAGCTGAAGCAGGGGCCTCTCGATAGTTTTGATCGATCTGTATTTTCTTGGGGGTCGAAAAAACGGACTCTCCAAACTCTTTTGTTTTGTGTGCTTTTTGTTGAAATTTTCCATCACAATAAATTTGATAATTTTGCTCTTTTCTGGTAGTATACTTAAGTAGATTGTTAATATGTTAGGAAAGAATATTTAATCATAGAAAATTCTAGCATGAGCAATATGATTGTAGTGATACATGGAATTATTTATGACTAAGAATTAAGTCTACTTCTAAGACATTGATGTTAGACTCATATTTACTATTTAGTACTATATATTGATAGATAAATTTTTCTCTATTTATCTTTCAAAATAAACCTATTTATTTTTAGACGTAATTTTTATTCGGATGAAGACTAGTGAAGTTTTAAGGTAGATTCTAACAACATATTTGATTATGCTTGATGATTACTTTGAAGGGTTTTTCAATTTGTTATTCACAAATTGTTGTGAGAGACGGTCTCTCCAACAGACGCATTAACTTATAAACTAATCAATAAAAATAATTTACATAGGGATGGCTGGGAGTGGGAAGCGAAGGACGGGTATAAGTACCCTCTATCCCATATTCCCATCCCCACGTGGACTTAAAAGTCACCTACTTATAACAATTCGATTTACACATAAACTATGTAAAATAGCCAAATAGGTTATTACGGGGTTTACTGAATTCAAACTCATGACTAAATAAGTTCCTTAGTATACAATTCTAGTATGCACAACAATACATAAAGGAACTATGTTAACTAACAATCATTAAGACTTAACCATTACAAAAATATTCTTTACCCATGACTGTCCATATGGGTATAAAGTATAAACCAAATACAACCCTCATAATTATTGTCCAAAACCGTTAAAATTATATATGTTTGTCCCGAGTATTTTAGATTAGATAAAGTAATAAGGAAGAAAGTAATATATAAGAAGTTAAGAAGTTAAGAACTATCAAAGCTAAGGGCGTTCATAATAACTCGGTCCATCCGACCCAAATTATCCGGTACCCGTTTTTCACAAACAGGAAAATTCGGGTCGGGTACCCGGTTTTGAAACCGGATACCGGATCCGGGTCATGAATTTACTACTTTTTTTTTGTAAATAAAATAATTATGATATCTCTTAAGCTAACCTTAGATTGAATATTTTTTATGAGTTAGTATTTGAATTTTATAATAGTTCTTACTTGAGCCCATGAACAATAATATTATTCTTTCATTTTTTTAATTAATATTTTATGAATAATTAAGTTAAAGATTTATAGAGAGTTTGTATTTGAATTTTATATTTAAAAAATATTTTAAGTGAAAATAGAGATTAACAAACGTATGGTTGATCGACAAAATAATAAAAAATTTTAAAAATCGGGTATCCGATTTCCGACCCGGGTTGGAACCGAATCGCAATTTTAGGTACTCGTAAAAGCGGGTACTCGAATTTTCGAATCCAACTAGGAAATACTTTTTTTTAAAAAAAAAAAAGTTAGGAAATAGTTACGCGGCCAGAGAAAAACCAAAATGTCAAATTTTGAAAATTTTCCCGCTTTTTCTTCCTCCCGCCACCCACCATTTATTATATACAATCCACCAAATTTCTCTGCAAATTTCTTCTCTTTCACTCTTCTTAATTCTTAATTCACATTTTCTCCAAAAAAAACCTCAAAATTCTTTCTTCGGCATTCCGTCAATGGAGATCTACAACTCCAAATCAATCCTCCACGACATTAAATCAAGAGAACTTCATGGGTTTAAAGGTACTCCATCCTTTCTTCAATACCCACTTTTTATTTTCAGGTTTAACAATCGTTATTATGATTAATTATTAACTTTATTCGTTTTTTGTGTTGAGTTTTTCAGGAAGAAAACGACCATTGTTTACCTATAGTACTTCAATAGAGGAACAAACTGATGAGCCTAGCTGTAGTAGAGGTGTTGCAACTTCACATAATGGCGAATCGACTCCTCCTATGTCTATTTCTTTTGCTAAGGTTTTTACCATTTTTCTGAATTTTTGAAATCTGGGTTTTTATATTTGTTTATTTATATTGTTTGAGCTTTTTTTTTGTGTGTTAAGTATTTTCTCCTAGACGATTACTGAATTTAGGGTTTTAAAAAATTGGGTAACTTATTTGCTCATTTTATGAAGTTTAACATTACTGCATTTGATTGATTTAATTGTGGGTGTGTTTTATGTTGATTTTGCAGACAATAAAAAATGCGCATATTCTGGGTTTTACTGATGAAGCAGGTTATATGAACTTGATTGATACCCGATTGAAGCTCAAACCTTCTGCAACCCACCAAGAAAATGCAGGTTTTGAAAGAAAAATCCTCTTTACTTGAATTTTTTTAATTGTTTTGAATATGCCCCATTGTAATGAACTCATTTGGTGAGCTGAGGAGCTAAATTTTTATGTTCTTATGATGAATACAGAAAAGGCAATCGTATCGAGCTGGGTAACCCATGATAATTCTGTTTATGATTTCTGCTGGATTAAGGTGAACCCCCCCTCTTGGCTGTTCTATACATATCTTTCTATCTTGGGATGGATTAGTACTCCTTATTGAGTACTCTAAAGATTTCAAGTGGTTTTGTTTAGTGATATCAATTCTATGTCCAAGAAGCTATATTCATAAAATGATTTTACGTGCTACGGTTCTTCATTGCAGGATGATACCCGTGTTTTGACAGCTTCAGCTGACCACACTGTAAGCTACTAAAACTTTTGAGCATATTCTTTCCAATCGTTAGACATCGAGAAGTAGCCAAGATTTTAGTGTAGCCCTTATTTTGAAAGGGTTTTGAGAAAAATGCGTTATTGGCTTATTGCTGTGGTTTGCCCTTGATCACACCATTCTTTCAACATTTTAGTTCTTAATGACATTGATTGTTGTTATCAAACATGCATGGGCAAAGGGCAATGAGCAAGAAAGAGTATACTGATTTGGTTAAAAGTTTACTTAGAGTAGTGTTATTTGTCTTTGCAGATTAAGGTATGGGATGTCGAGCAAAAAAAATGTTGTGCAGTGTTAAGAGGTCATTCCGGCAGTGTTAAATCTGTCTCTAATCACCCTACAAATTTCGGTGAGAAAATTATACTTTTGCTTCAATTGTTTTATTATTGTACATTAGTTGATATGTTGTTGTGTTTACCCCAAAATAGATCTTCTTGTATCTGGCTCAAGAGATGGTTCGTTTGCTCTGTGGGACTTGAGGTGTAACACTCGCCAAGGGAAGAATTGGATAACGTAAGTTGATCACACATTGGTCGTATTGAATCATATTTTCTACTACAAAACATATCAACTGATAGAAGGATTATTTTTTTGTTGAAGGCCAAATGAACAGGTTAATGAAGCTCATACAACGGCCAAACGAAAGCGGTCTGTAAAGGGAAAGGTTTGTATTACATTCTGTTAAATAATCACTCTTCTTGTTTCATTCCACTTATCAGTACTGCTTGTTTTCAGACTGCTTCGACGACTGTAACATCGGTTCTCTATCTCAAAGATGAAGCCTCTATTGCCACTGCAGGAGCAGCAGACAGGTACATGATTTACCAACAATTAGGACTGTTTTTGATGCAACCTCCTTATCTCTCTTGATAATTGTATGGTCTGTCGTCATCCAACCCTCCCCAAACTCTTATCTTAGCTTCTATGAGTCGTACACTGGATGATGATAGAGATGAATGGCCTGTTTGTGACCCTTAAAAGTTCAATTTGAAATCATTTTACAATGCCTTTTATTTATTTGTTCAATCCAGTGTTGTAAAGTTTTGGGATACGAGAAATCTTCGAGCCCCATTTACGCAAGCTTGTCCACTACAGGATTGTGGTACAGAGATGGTTAGTAAATTAGTGTTCTGCTCTTTATCTTCAATGTTTCCTATACAAAATCTAGAAATAAATCCCCAGTTCCGATATTTTGATCAACTAGACTTGATAAATCATGTTAAAGACTAACCTACCGAGTTGTGAAATTATTACAGAATGGGAGACATGGTATAACCAGTTTATCACAAGATCTTAATGGGGTGCTGCTTTCTGCATCTTGTACGGATAATAGGTACCGACACTTACACGTTAGTTTATCAGGCTATGCTCTTGATATTTCCAGAATCTGATAAGTCTTTCTACTTTGTTTCAGAGTATATTTATATAATGTTCTTCAACTCAAAAAGGGTCCGATCAGTTCCTTTACTGGCAGCCAAATCGGGTCATTTTTTATAAAGGTAACACAACCAGTATCAGTATGTTCGAAAATATACACCCATATGCTTATTGGTTTGATCGGTCTCTAAAACTGTTATCAATCTTTTTTATGATAGTCATCGATCAGTCCAGATGCATCCCACATACTATGTGGATCAGGAGATGGAAATGCTTACATATGGCAGGTTTGAGCGTACTTTCAAGTTTCAACTTAAACAAAAACTAGGGTTCTACCAATTTGCATGTTTTATAAGTATTTTGCTCAATAATGTTATGAAAACAGGTAAATAATCCTCAGCAAGATCCCATTGCTTTAACAAGCCATGAAAAAGAAGTCACAACAGTTGATTGGTATATCTTTTAACTTCTGAATTCATTCAATTACTTAGCAATTAAGCGAAAATAGAACTTCATACATCCTGTTTGTTTTGTGCTCAGGTGTCCACACGAACCAGGAAAGATTGCCACAGCTTCAGATGATTACACAGTAAGCATTAATATGGCAAAGTTTTATACTTAATCTGTCCCTAAATTATTGGTTTCCATTCCATTACCCTAATGCCATAAAATGGCTCCCACCTAGGCAGACCTTTACCCTCATTAGATTTATCCGAATGACATTAGGTAACAAACATCATCTGCAGTTTCACGTAAATGAAAATTGCACATGATTTGACAAGTCACTGCAATATAGTCCATTATAATCCGAAATCAAAGACCTGTAAATTATCGAAATGACGGGCCAAAATTTAGTAAACCATATTGCTTTGATGATGTAAAATTTGAATATAGCATAAAAGCTCTATTAGAGTATTGCCGAAAAAGCTCTATTAGAATATAGATGGGGTCAAATTATGAATAATACAAAAATGTGTCCTGACTCAACTTCTATATAGTTAAGAGTCTGAGTCTAAGTCAGCAATTCAATTTCCCGTACAACACGTTGTGAGTGACTAAATTTAGAAAGTGGCAAGCTATTTGGGACAGCTTTTACCTTCTTTGTACCTTTTTCTAATCACCTGCCTCGTTTCCCAGGTTCGCTTTTGGAATGTCGAAAACAGACAATGTCTTCTACCAAGAAATTGCATCCGGAAGAGAGTGTGTGCAGTTCCAAGAATCGATTGCAAAGAGCTGTCCCAGCAGAGGGATCATCCGAGTAGTTCAACTCACGACGAAACAGTTATACAAGATCAAAGCTTAGTCGACTTAGTGAAGACACCAGATGCCACACCTAGTCTTTTCAGTAGAAACAAGTCACTGACAGGAGTAAATCTGAACGAGGCCTTCGATAAAACATCTGAATCTACAGCGATGAGCCCTTCTTCCGTTCTAAGTCCTCCATCTTCCATTAAGAAAAAAACAATTCGAGACTATTTTGTCGTGTATTAGGAATCTGAAAAATATGTACAGGTCTTTTCAGAATGCTGCTATATAGTACATTAATACTCTTGTTGATTCTTACAACATCCATTTCTCACTATTAAGGCTGTGGAAGCTTGATGGTTCACATTCTTAAGGATATAATACAGGCAGTATACTCTTCATTTTGTTTCAATACAAGCAGCCCAAATTTTGTTAGTGTCTTTAGTTATTGCACAACATAAATCTTATTAGGTCATATTTATGAATGGCAATTCAGTCTAAATATAACCCTGACATGATCCAAGAAAAATAATTTAACTCGAGTTTGTTTAGAAGTCATTTAAATCTGAGTCGGATCTCATAAAAATTTTGACAATCCAACTGAATTCCGATTTTGATATAATTTGACATCTAATCTTTACTTTATTCAAATATTCAAATTTCTAGCTTATGTTAGACAAATTTGTATATTTTAAGATTAATATAGACTATAAAATTGATTATTATTTTTGCTTTCATTATCATTTGTGGTTGAGTTATGGGACTTTATCAGATTTTTCCTAGACTTCAGCATGTTGTAACTTTAAAGTGCATATTCAAAAGATGTTAAGTAGGAATTTAGGCAGATAATGGTTTTTTCGAGTTATTGAGTAGCATTGAAGAAAATTGTAGAATATTTGAAAGAAATTAATGTTGTGAGTTAACGTAATATAAGGGTAATATAAAAAAATAATACTCCCTCCGAATCATTTTAGATGTCCCATTTGGGATTTTACGGATTTTAAGGGTTGAGTGGAGTCCATTAAAAAGATGATAGTTGGGTATTTTAATTGATTAAATTAATTGTAAAGGTGGTAGTGGGGTATTGAGAATTGGAAAAGTGGGGGGTATTTAGGTAAAAAAAATAGACAAAGAAGAAAATGAGACAATTGATATGATTTTGCCAAATAAGGAAATGTGACATCTAAAATGATTTGGAGGAGGTATAATTTCACAGAGATTAAAGAGTTCAAGATAAAGCGAAGTTGGAGCACATAAATCCGAATCCAAGTTACAACAATGCTGAAATTAATACTCCCTCCGGTCCAGTTTAGATGTCCCATTTGACTGGGCACGGAGATTAAGATAGTGGTGGGGTATATGTAAAAAGGTGGTAGTTGGGTATTTTAATTGATTAAATTAATTATAAAGGTGATAGTTGGGTATTGGGAATTGAAAAAGTGGGGGTATTTAGGTAAATAAGGATATCCAAAAAAGGAAATGGGACAAGTAAAGAGGAATTGCCAAAAAAGGAAATGGGACAAGTAAACTGGACCGGAGGGAGTATTGATTTTGGAATGAAGTGTAAATAAAAATACTACATATTAGAATATATTCATTATTCGGTAGCTAAAAAAACAATTACAACATGTAATTGTTGGAACCATAAGCAACTAATAATCCTATTACTACTGTACAAATTAGATAAAAATCGTTAGAATATGATCACAAATTAGAATGGCTCATCAAACACTCAAACTAAAGGGTTTGAAGTTAGAGCAAGAAAAACACGGGCCAGCATGAAAAGCCTAAGTGTTCGGTGACATAATGTAAAGTTCTTGATCGACTATTTGGTAGCATCCGATGGCATCACTTGCTTCGATGACAAATTGCTCCTTAAACGTTCCCATCCGCTTGTCTGCGATATTGATGTCGAGATCTCTGAAATTTGGCAAGCCTTCGACTTGCATTCCATCACCACAAATAATGAATTGGTTCCCTACGATAAATGAACCGGATACACGGATTGCAACACCGCCTTCACCATGAGCACGACATTGCAGTTTCTCTACAACATGAATGAGCTTTTCTGGAGGCCATTTTCCGGCTAATTTTCTTCGTATATCAGATAAATTAGAAAAGATATCATTTGGGCCTTTATATTGCTTCCCAGAAAAGCTGAAAAAAAAAAGTAAATTCATTTATGTTTCATTTGAAAACGAGATAGTGTTTCATTGTTCGTTTCTTTGACGTAAAATAAGGACTACAAACCTGAAAACAGATTTTTCATTGTATATAGACTTCATATGCTGCCACTCTTCATCGTCAGATCCATCAAAGAGCAAGTAATAGTGAATAGTAAGCATCTGCATTGAAAAAATTCCAAGTGAATAATATAATGCAAACCGTATTTTCTCTATGATTTTTAAAAATCGGCTATATTTCTTGCATCGGTGCTTGAGATTGCCAATCCGCATATAAGAATGACAATCAAATTCCTAAAAGATTTTCAGATTGCTAAGAGTTCCTAAAGTAAATTAAACAGGAAAATAAAGGGTTAGAAAGGGCGCCCTACATCTTATGTTTCCTCAATGACTTTTTCCCTACGGGGTTTTTTATGCCGGAGAGGTGCATCAAATGTCCCTTTAATGTTTTTGGTCTCTTCTAAGGGACTTTTTTTATTAATAAAATAAAATTACCCAATTTTTTTTAAAAAAAAGGGTTTTGAAAGTGCCAGACTCTTACATCAGCCAAATCCTTCAACCTTTGTACCGGATCAAAAACACTTTGGACGAAAGCTCCTAAGTTAACTTGAGAATCCTGGTACTTGGTTATAAATGGGTGAGACAGAAGCTGCAAAAAAGTAAACAAGAAAGAAAATCAGTCGACACTCGACATTTGACATACATTTGTCTATAAACCCAAGGGATTGCTCATAAGAGAAGCATACTTGTCCATGCACCTAGACCCTAGTAAGTTTCAGTCCGATTTTGGAAAATCAGCTTATACATCAAATCCCATTTCTACAATCTTATTAACTCACTAAATGTTCAAGTGGAACCAATTCTAATCACAAGTAACTGTCAAAGGACAACAAAAGTGAAATAGCTCACCTGTTCAGCTGTGGGCCTTGCCTCTGCATCTTTTAGTAGACAAGCATCAATAAACGAGCAGAACTCAGACGAAAACTTTTCCTTGGATGGTGAGGGAGAAGGATCATCCAAGATCTATTAGAATGAAACAGAAAAGAATACTGTTAGAAACATTATTCTGCATGCTATCACAAGTTGAAGACTCAGAAAAGCTACCCCATTTTTTAAAAAAATCAACAATTTTAACAAGTACTCAAGGGTGAAACAAGCATAAGAGAAAACAAAAGATTGAATAAACATTTACAAAATAAATAACCTGAAGCATGAGATTGACAGGTCCATCATTCGCGGTATATGGAAACTCTCCAGTGCCACACTCAAAAAGTGCTAGGCCAAGGCTCCAAATATCAGCAGGATATGAATATGATTCGTTACGTATTCTCTCGGGAGACATATATGTGACAGTTCCAATGAAGGTTGCACACTGAAACAAAATATTCACAAATGAGTTACATGTTAGCTAATAAGCAGTTTCATCTTACATAGAAATAGGACCCTGGTACCTACCATCGCCACTGAGTTTTCCAACCCAGCACTTATGCCAAAATCTGTTATCTTTGGTTCTCCCTTAAGATTAATAAGCAAATTTGCTGGCTTGATATCTCTATGTACCAAGTGTCGAACTCCATGCAAGTAGCTTAATCCCTTCAAGAAAATACAAAAATACAAAATTATAGAAAAAAACAACCCCTTATTGCTATAATCATATCAGTGTATAAGTAGGACTAAGACAAAAACATTCCATTACCCCAACAACATTAGGTGGCTCCCACCTAAAGTGGGGTTTGGGGGATCGGATTTACGCAACCTTACCCTTGTTAGTGATAACAAAGAGGATATTTCCGATTGACCTTCAGTAAGTAAAACTAAGAGGAAGAAGGGGAAACTAACCAGCAGAAGCTTTCTGACTATGGCAGAGAGAATGGATTCTGGTAAACACTTCTGAACTCGTATTATATCCGCAAGTGATCCACCATCCATATACTCCAAAGCAATACTTATTTGTCCAGAGTCGGGAATATAAAATGCCCCATAAAATTCTACAAGGCCTTCATTGCAAGGTGCCTCACAAAGTGTTCTTATCTCGGTCAGAAGCTGTTGTCGTTTCTCCTATATAACACAAGTAGTTCATCGAAAATTTCAGATTTGCATCACACAAGCTTCAAACATTATAATAAGTTATCATACAAGCATCGATAATATTTTAAACAAACAAAACATTAATGTAGGTACATGACCATGTAACTTCGTCAAAACAACTAGAAAGCTACCTTACCTTCTCAAAAATATTAATCTTCTTCAAGGCTATGATTCTGTGAGTGGGTATGTGGATAGCTCTTTGAACAATACTACTTGCACCACTGCCGATAGCTCCAAATACCCTCATCTCACGTGATGCAATTCGATATGTTTTTTCGCTAGGACTATTTTCATCGACAGGCGATGAAGTGCATTTTTGCAATCCTGACTCGTTGAAATTGTACATGCCATATGACCTACTCAACAGATTAATGGTCCCGCTATTTGACAGCTGAAAAAAAAAAAGATCAATTAACAAAACGTAATAAACAGCACCAAAAAACTCATTGACAAGAGGAAAAACCAAGCTTACCAAGTCAGAATCACTACATTCAAGAGTATTATTAGGCGAGAAGCCTTTCTCAGCATCAAAAAGCGGAGTTAGCTTCTTTTTCAGCTCCTCGAGGGCGGCCATATCAAATTCAACTTCTGGGATCTTTTGGCAATATAGAATTTCTCGCAGCAAGCTAGTTCAAACACACCCTAGGAGCGCGCGCACACCTAAATGGTGGTAAATAGAATGATTATAGTGTAAATTTTCATGAAATGTACCATATTATCCTATTTGTTCACAATTTTGTATCACCACTAAATAACACATCTTCAAATGGTAATGCATTAACAAATGAAATGATTAAAGTACAATACACGTGAACATAAACTTGTTAAGAAATTTTCCTAACATAATTATTCTAAATTTTCATCATCAATTTATCGCTCCCATCATTTGATACCAACGATCAAACGAACCATTATTGTTCTGAATTTAGCATATTAGGTAAAGTCTAACCGTAGATTATGCAATATTCTACGTAGGGCGTTTATAACCAGGGATCACAAGTATTCCCAACACCCAAATACTCGGGCAGACCTCAATAATCGGGTAATTAATCAAAAGGCTCATGTCCCGGACCGATTATGGCTACTCCTATCCGGATTACAGAACAGAAACTACACCAATTTCTACACAGATCAAAAGGTTCAGACAGCCAGACGACAGTTGACAGCATATAACAAAATAAGGTTCCCAATTTTAAGTTTTGAACAGTTTTCAGTAATTATCTTTTGCATTGTTAAAACAAAATCAAAACTATTCAAAATGTCATATTCATTCCTAACTCCATTAAGAAATAACCCCTCTACTTCATTTTCCTTTATGGTATGGTTGCCCCTTCCTTACCTCCCAAACCCTGATCATAGTTTTCTGGGTGGGATACACCGGGTACCATGATGATGGATAAGAATTTTCTAAGTATAATGCAAGCCTCAATATTTTAAAACAATTTTCATAAATATTACTATATAAAAGTATATATTAATTAAAATTTTAAAACTCAATTTTACAACATAGACAAACCTTCTTTATACTACAGTTGTAGAACAGTACTAATCATAATCATCTAATTCTCCAGCGATCAAAAAATTGATCCAATTTCCAATCTTTTTGTTAACTTCCCACGAATATACAGAAGTTGAAAATTAGTTGATTATATTATAGCAATCATGATTGACAAAAAAAATTAGGGTTAATTGAAATCATACAAAATAGATCATCAAAAGACTAAACTATTAAACTGCGATTACTTGAATTAGGTATTTTTTGAAGACAAATTTTTGAAATAACGGCTTTTACAAATTAGAGAATCGAAGAATTAGGTTTTATGTTGAAGAATTTTACGAAAAGGAAAGGAGGGGAAAAAGAGAAACCTTGATTTTGATTGATTGTTGTTGAAGAATATTACAGCAACCCAACAAAAGTTGAACACACTCAACTCACAAAACTGGAGTCTAGTGATGACCGGAGGAGAGTATGAGATATGAAGTATAATTTTTTTATAATAATTTCACTTATTTATTGAGAAAAATTATATTATCTCCGGTCCAGTTTACTAGTCCCATTTGACTTTTGATACTATTTACTCATCACTCTTAATAATTTTTGATTAAAAATAATTAGAGATATTAAGGGCAAATGAAACTAGTAAACTGGACCGGAGGGAGTAATACAACTTATTTGTGATTTTTTTATAATAACCTTACTTATATCAATAATTCTAATTTTGAAGGGATAACCAGATGACTTGTTGTAGTAAGTTTTATTTTTTTAAGGAAAAGATAATTAGAATAAAATATCGAAAAAATATTTTAAAAATGTTAAAAAATATTATGAATTTTTTTTAATATTTAGGATTAAGTTTTCAAATTTTATTCTCTGATTTTAAATTAATTTTTAGTATAATTTTTTGTGAACTACCTACTATAGGTCATTGAGTTATCCAAGTTTACCCTACACAAATACCCATTAAAATTGGGATTATTCATGGTTAATAATAGGTGAGATTATTGTAGGAAAATCATGAAAATGTTGGATTGTTCTAGGTAATTTTTCCTATTTTTAATTATGAGTAATTTAAATTTTAAAGTTATTTAACTAAATTTGGTACATTTAAATTTTAAAGTTATTTAACTAAATTTGGTAATGGTATGACTTGCTATAAAAAGTTTAATTTTTAGAAAAAAAAAAGAAAATCAAAAATAAAATGTAAAACAAAATTGTTAAAATTTTCTTATGATTTTTTAATTATTTAGAAATATTTTGTGTGAATTTTTTTTTAAAAAAAGAGATTTTTCTCTAATTTTACATTAATTTTCAATATAATTTTTTTGTAAATAACCTACTACAACATATCATCTGATTACCCGAGTTTATTCCGGTAAAATTCCCTTAAAATTGAGATTATTCATAGTTAATCAATAAGTGGAATGATTGAGAAAATTGGTTTATATTATTACTTAGTGTCTCATTTGCTTTTTACACGGTTGCCTATGTACTAGTTTAATCTATAATATCTGTAATTATTTATAATTTAAAATTATAAAAAGTTATAAATTAATAATCTTCACATTATGACGAATCAAATGATCTCACATAACTATATTTAAACTTATAGATTATGAATAAAACACAAATTACGAGTGAAATGATGTTTAAATAGTAAATGAGACGTTAACCCTAAATTGAAGGGAGTATTATAAAAAAATTATAAAAAGTTGACAAATACGTAATTTCACTGTATTCCATACCCACAAGCTGACTTAAGAGTTTAACCCTCATATGATGATGATATATATTTAAAAAATATTATTATATTATTACTATATTTCATTGTATTTCTAAAAATTTATGACTAAGACTTTTATTTAAAATTAAAATAGAAAAAAATATTTTAACTATTTACCTAAATATTATTCCAATTACAAACATCAAACATTGAGGGACTAGGGAGTATTTTTTGTTTCTATGTTCACTAATCTATAATCTATAATTATTTCTAAAATAAATTACGGATGACATTATCATTTTTTAAAAGTGATTACCTGTCACAACTTCAATAAAAATTTTTCCTCTAAAACTCGATGGTTGATATCATTGTTACTAAAACTAATTTATATCTATGATTTTAGTACTTTGTTTGAGTTTTTAATTTTTAGGTTATATACTTATATTATTTAATGTATTAGAAAATCATGTATTTTTATTTCAATAAATTATAAAATCTTTTCAATTATATTTATTAAATAATTATAAAACTTAGTTAATAGTCTTAATACACATATGTCAGAAATTTTAATAAGTCGTGCATCGTACGAACACTATCAGAACAAAGATCGGCACATTTGTAAAAACCTCGAGGGAACCTGTAAGTCCACAGCCACCATTGACGACGGAAAGTTTTCTTCATCCTTCTATTGTGTATTTTCTTGTGCTCTTTTGTTAGGGTTCTACTTCCTTCGACTGCATCTTGTCTTAATCTCAACACCAATTTTGAAGGGCTAAAGGTTCTGATGTTAGAAATAGGAATGTTGCCGCCAGCGATCTAGGCTTCTTTTCCGTACCGTTCTGGTACGAACATTTCAAACGGTGCAGCGTTTGTGGTTTCAGGTAACTATGGTCTGCTTACTGTTATTGTATTATTGCTTGTCTGTGCAAATTTTGATATATGAAGCTAAGATGGCATTTTAAGGGATGGATAATTAGGGTTTAATTTGCATATTGAAATCATGAATTCTGTTTTTGTTCAAGATTAATTTTGTGTTGATTTGTGTTCTATTTGCTGTTTTTCTGCATTTCTTCTGTTGTTCTGCTGGTCATGTATGTGGGTTTTAGATTCTGCTATTGGATATTTATTGATAGTATTTACCGTCTGATTAGTGATTACTGCTACTGGTTGTCTGCAAAATTTTGGTATAAGAAACTAAGTTGGGATTTTAATGGATGCAATATTAGGGTTTATTTTGCTTATTGAAATCCTGATGTCTTCATTATATTTGGTGAAAGAGTCAGTGATGTCTTCAGAAAATCTTTTCACGTTTGCATTTGTCTGTCCATTTTTAGGCTTGTTTCCAGCCCGTTGTCTGTTCTTTATTAGCATGAATGTTGATTGGTGTTAGTCGTTAGAGATTGTTTAAGCTCTGTAGTTTGCCTTACACATTTTGGGCTGAATTCCTAGTAGCCATGAACTGTTTTGAACCAATGCAATTTTTTGTTTCTTTATTACTACTATAATTGTTACCATTGTCACATGATTTGCTAATCTCCTTGCGAATCATGAATCAAAAATAAAATTATAGTTGGTTTTGTCATTTTAAGCCTTTTTTTTAACGAATTGCGAAATCAAAAAGCGAATTTTCTATCAAATTATCTTACGGTGGGTTATTGTGAGCTTGTTCTAATTTTGTATCCTGTAGTAGTTTTGCTAATTCCTTTGTTTTGTTTGTGTTTTGTCTGTCCTGGATTAGTGATTCATATGCTTTGGCGGTGCAAATTATTCCAGGCTATCGTTGTTTGAAAACCGATAGATCAACATTTTTTTGGAAATGGTGGTGATTAGGCATAGAAGTTGGTGTAAAATTTTGAGTGGGATGCTGCTGGGTAATGTGGAGATAAATGTAATTGGAAGAAGGTGGTATTCTAGAGATATGAAGACAGACTGGAATAAGCTGCGACCAATGATACAACAGAGGATAGAGAGGAGGGCTAGAGGATATCCAATAAGATCCATGATTCCTATTGCAAAGGAAGTTCTTCTAGCACGATCTACTCTCATCCATGGAGTTTCTGCCCTCCTCAAGGCATTACCTGTTGTAACTTGCAAGTAAGTTTTGATCTTAATATTCAACTATTGATTTGATTGCCTGTCGAGTTGTTTTGCTGCTTTTTCAGCTTTTATTTATTTATTACTCATCCGAGATTGTGAATTTCGAGAATCTAAATGTTTGAAATGGGCAATGAGAAGGCACTAAATAGTAATATTGAAGTTGTTGAAAATGGAACTTCATAGGTCACTTATGACTTCTCAATCACTAAGATGAATTGAGGATATGGAGAATATTCAATCTCTTTTTCTGTATAAGTCAAACCTCATGGAGTAAACTTAAATATATTTTTAAGGAAGAAAGAAGTTTGTAGTAGAAATAAGCTTCAAATGGGCATATGATTATGGCAATTATTAGCAAGCAAAATAGAATCTATTTCCCTCTAAGAAAAGGCATAAAATGTATGAATTGCTGGGTCCTTATAAGCAAATCTGACGGAGAAATAAGAATGAAAGTCTTTAAGCTTGGGTGTGGCTTGTGCTTGTAGGAAATTTTTAGAGCATCCTGTGTTGAGAACTTTCTTCATTTTCATTGTTGTTTGACAGCTGGATAGTAAAGTGTAATGAATTGAATATAGGCATGTAGGAGGTACTTTGAGGATAAGTCGGTAATGTAATCGAAGTCGGTCAGTCATTTCTTACTGTTATATATCCCAGCTTATTCAATTGGTATTATCATCTTCTTCGTTACTCTTTAATATGAGCTGTCAGTTCATAACATTAGAGTCCTGGAGAGAAAGTCACTTCATCTCACTAGCAAATAGACAGCTGTTGATCTATGCGCTCTTAAAAAGGGGCCATATAACAGCGTTTAAGTGCTGTAAATGATGCATCATGCTTGTTCTAATACATGACGAATAATACGTTTGATAGCACCCATTAGTTTTCCCTTTTGGGCGATAAATAAGTCATTACAAACCTACATCCATTAGTGCAAGTTCACTATCTATGTAGGGCTTGAACCTAGCAATATGGGACATTGCTCTACCATAGGTATCAATAGGATTTGAAACACATAGATTTTTTTAAAAAATTTCAAAGGTTATACCAACGAATATACAATTTTTGAATTAAGATTTCTGCCATCCTTTTAATCGTTTGGCACGAATCTATATATCATACAGATGGAAAGTGTAATTAATGGGACTACCGATAATTGTTATAGTATTGTTAGGAAATGATTCGGAGGTGTTTCTCTTTTTGGGTTGTTTGTCTGTAAACTATAAAGCTCTTAACTTTTTTCACAAGACTATAGTCAATCATTACTGATTGAAGAATGTTGGAAATTCTACTCTGATATGTCTTTCAATTTTGACTTTTCTTCATTTTTCCTTCACTGTCAAGTGTCATTTCTTCCAGGCA
Organism: Amaranthus palmeri; assembly: GCA_019776075.1. Lineage (NCBI taxonomy): Eukaryota > Viridiplantae > Streptophyta > Magnoliopsida > Caryophyllales > Amaranthaceae > Amaranthus > Amaranthus palmeri. Next base: position 310,299 of record JAAKBH010000310.1, read on the forward strand.
CTGTCCGGAAGTATATATTGGTGCGAAAGGTCATATGATTCGCTCATGCCGTGGTTTTAAACAGTTGAACAAGAATCAGGTCCATCAATGGATCAAGGCAAGTTTAAATGATATACTAGTTCCTGTGGAGACATTTCATCTTGAGAACCTGGCCCAAGATGTGATCATGCACCACGAAAGATTTAATCACGAACGTGTTCCTGCTGTTGTTGAACTGTGTTGCCAGGCAGGAGCTTATCCCCAAGATTTTGATTTTCAATCTTCTAACTATATGTCAAAATCTACAGAATCTACAGTAGAGTTTTCCTCGTGTACATTTTCGGCAAATGAATTAATGACCATAGGAAACAGAACATTACGGGCATGGGAAATACTCAGACAAGGTGTCGAGAAGCTATTATTGGTCTATCATGCAAAAGTCTGCAAATATTGTTCGGAAGTTCACGTGGGACCATCAGGCCATAAAGCCAGACTCTGTGGAGTATTCGAGCATGAACATTGGCGAGGAAACCATTTCTGGCAGAAGGCGAGTGTAGATGATTTGGTACCACCTAAAATGGTGTGGTATCGTCGACCACAAGACCCTTTAGTACTTCTCCATGAAGACCGGGGTTACTATGGGCATGCTCCTGCTGTAGTAGATCTCTGCTCAAAGGCAGGTGCAACACCACCCGTCAAATATTCTTGTGTGATGAAAATTCAGGGTTTAAAAGGACCGCCTCCAGATCTTGTTTCAGGCTAAACACATTTTGGGTTTGAGTTCACTTGTCATTTCGGACCGTCCCAAGTTTTCGAGGTGAAATAGATTCTTTTCGATATCAAGCTTCTTCCGGGAAGCTATTTTGGGACGACAATTTGGAACATCACCATGAATATGCCAATGCATTATTGGCAACACTTTTTAAAGATGCATGATGTTAAGATTTAACCTCTTCACTTGACATAAGGCAATAATGTTGCTCGTCCGAAAATCGGTTTTTTGTTACCATTTTGTTCCTTTGTTTGGCTTGATTTATGAGACTCGGGCCGATTAGTATTAGTTCATTAGATAGATTTTTCAAAAGATTTGTTCAATACTTCATTTATTTACTTTATTTGTCGTGTAATGCATATATAACTGTAGATTATTATTAGATAGAATCGAATAAATATGTATTTGATAATTAGAGATTTGTTACTCGAGAGAATGACAAGATGTCTTTCATCGAAATTTGTCAATGACGACTACTTCCTTTATTAAATTGGTGTAGAGGCCCAAAATACATTTTTCTTTTTATATACCAGCAGTCCAGCATCATAATTCATAAGAGCTTTTTCGTACTTTTAAATCTACGAGCTCCCTTCAAAATATTTATAAATATTTTTATATGTTTAAATTAAGAATAATGATATTTACGTTGCTTAAACTGTACATAAAAATTAACAAACGCTTTTTATTATCAATAATTTAAAATTTTCAAAAGAATATAATTTTTTTTGAAGTAATAGAATAGGAGTATAATTTAGTGTTTGGAAAACAATCAAGAATTGAGTCAACATTCAACTGCGCGGTCTTTACTGTTGCAGGCGAACTTCCGCATCTACTTCTAAACAGTACTGCGTTTTTTTCGCACATTTCAGAATCCCAAACGCCCAAACCAAACCATTTCTCTAAAATTTACATAATTTTTCTGTTTTTTTCGCTGTAGTTGAACGTATTGTGACCAGGATCACAACCAATTTCTCTAAAATTTCCGTAAAATGGAGGCATCCGAAGTTAACGAGCAGGATTCCATGCTTCCGCCGAAGAAGAAGCAACTTTCTGATGATGATAAAAGGTTTTTAAATCATTTATGTCTTTGTGTTTGATTGAGTTATTATTACTGAAGATTTTGTGGTTTAATCTGATATTTGTTATGGATGTTATCAGGAGGAAGAAACTTGTGCCAGGAGGTTTGTTAAAAGCTGAAATACGACCTGGTGTAGGAGACTCTAGACCATCTGAGGGTGATCAGGTGTTTTTTTAATAATATTTTCATCATTAGTATGATAATTGTTTAGAAGTATATTTAGAATTAATGTGAAGGGATTCGTTAATTGGTAAAATGATTGATAATTGCGTTACATTTTATTAGGTAATTTATCATTGTACTGTCCGCACATTGGATGGAGTTGTTGTTCGCTCTACCAGAAAGGAACTCGGAGGTCTGTTTACCTCATATTAACTATCTTTGGGATCTTGTTTGTATCAGTTTTATGGATGCTTGATAAAACTTGCATTTCTTTTAGATGGGAGAGGGTTGGTCCAAAGCCAAAAATTCGATCTTCTTTTGTTTAGGATCATAGTGGACTGAAGTAACGTGGATTAGCAAGACAATTTTGATTCTTGTTTAGTTATTTATGTGAAGCACACATGTGTGTGATGTCAATGGTCAATTGAAAATGTCCACCTTATTATATCAAGTGAAAGGCTATGGTGCTATGCATAATGTACATTTGACCCCACATATCCCGCCTAGACGAGAGCCTTTTTAGCGGCATTGAGGGCAATTTTTTTGGTTGCTTATTGAAGTATTGCATATAGTTAGTGGCATTGGGGCAACATCATGATCATGTTGTATTTGCGATCAAATATCTAGCTTTGGAAGCAAGGGTGAAGCAAAAAAATTTAACTAAGCGATATATCAAATTAATTATGGTCGACAACCGATACTTAGCAACATAATTTCATGGAAAATTTAATCTTAGAAATCCCACCTTTTGCTCGTTGTCTTTTAAAAATCCCACCTTTCAATAATTTTTTAAAAATCCGACCTTTATGTTGCGTTTTCTTTTAAAAATCCGACCTTTATAAATGTTGATTGACACACTTGCAACTTCTAACGTATATAATTTGAAGAATTTTGTTGCATTTAAGTCAATCAAAAAGGAATAGATGTATATTCATACTATGTCATTTTGCTCTGAAGATGAATAATTACTAGACAAAATGTTGTAAAATAAATTGAAGACCAACTTCTTACTTAAATAATTGAAAGATTTTAATTGCATTTTAGTTAATCTAAAGGAGTAAAAGAATATTTATACTATGTCGACTCGAGTCTGGAGATAAATAATTACTAGACAAAATGTTGTAAGATAGATTTGGGATACTAGAGGGTACAAAATAAATTGAAGACGGCAATTCTTCCTTTCAGTTTCTCTGGAATCAAATAAAGTTTCCGTAAAAAGATTCTTTCCATAGGGCAATTTGATTCCTAGAATGTCACATACTGTCCAGCAAACTAGAAAGGACAGCATGGCATGGAATATTGAGTCCTGCACATCTACTTCAACCAGATGCAACAAGTATTGGCTACTTTAACATCACAGACAGCAGGGGAAGAGTTGCTACAGCCTAGAGTTTTGTATATATGCTGGTTATCTGGTGTTTTTCCTTGCTTTTTTGTCATGTGCTTTTCTTATTTCCTTCTTGACATCTTTGTCTTCTTATATGAGTTGGAACTTGAGTTTGAGTCTCTACTGTAGTGTTATTTTTCGTCTGGTATTATCCTCTTCGTTCTAGCTCTCATTTGATAGTGGTGCTGTAACTGGATTTTCAAGAGTGCATTTGTTTATTTTTTTGGAAAGTTTTTGATGCCACTTAGAGATGTTCCACCTATATGCTCTTGCAGGTAAGGGTACTCCTGCAAGGCAAATTTTGGGTAAAAGCAAGCTACTATTGGGGTTGCTGGAAGGAATACCTTCAATGCAGAAGGGTGAAATTTCTATGGTATATTTCTTTTTACCTTTATGAATTGCATAGAAGTTGTTTAGTTGATACCAACACAGTATATCCTGTGTTTTGATTTTTAAATTAGATACTGATGAAAATTCATTTATGCGCTGGATGTATGTCATAGCATTGATTCCACTTTTTGATTTTTTTTAATCCTTGTCCGAGAAAGGTTTTTGAGAAAAAACACAAAAAGTAGTGGTTTTTGAATTGAAAGGAAAGAATGCCAAAAGAGCCATCAGTAGCTTGACAATAGATCAATTGACATCTGAAACTAATACTATTTTTCAACGTATGTTTTCTGGTTTCCTTTTGGTGGTGGAGTTGTGATGATGATGCATATCTGTTTCTCAACATGGTCATCAATGGGAATTTTGTGGCATTTAACACGAGTTATTTGGCTTAATAATTCTGTCTTTTCAACAATGATGCTGATAACCTTTTCAAATCATGCTAGTTTCCTTTGATACTCTATAGGCTATTCTGAATTTTGAAAGCAAGCCTGCAAGGAAACACGTTATTTATGGCCACTAGCAGTGATAAGTTTTTTCTTGATGCACTCTGTAAATTGGCAAGTGATGCTGTCATCTAGAGGATGATAATTGTGTAGTTTAAAGCCAATCTCCCCTTTTTTCTGCATTCAGATTACATTTTTTGGAAACTTTTGTTTTACTGCTTTGGGTTTATCATTTTGTTAGTACTTATCTTATGCAGTTCAAGATGAAACCTGGGATGCATTATGGTGAGCCTGATTGCCCTGTTCCAATCGAAGATGACTTTCCAAAGGATGTGGATCTCCACTTCGAGGTCGAGCTCATTGATTTCGGAAAAGCAAAGGCAAGATGTATTCATATTCTTATTTAAATGATTTAGTTATATTTTGAAATCACAATCTGTAATGTGGCCAAGGGGCAAGTTCAAGTTGTTGTTGACCAATTTTGAAAGGAAATATCTTGAGAGGAGTAAACTAGACAGAATGAGCTATTGTGCTTCTTAGGTTTCCAGTATCTTGTGGTATTTTGATTGGATTATATACCTTGGGCCTTTGGCATGAAGTGATTGTTTTCTACTTAAAAAGCACAATGCCTATTAATTGGTTCAAATTTACTTCAATTTTCAGGTTGTTTCTGAAGATTTGGGAGTTGTGAAAAAGGTATCATCATTATCACTTTCTTGTCTTGGTATATATGAGTGTCACTCTTTTGTGTCTTTCTAATATAACTCTTTGTTGCTCTTCAAAATTAAATAAAATTTTCTGGTATCCATGATTGTGAAGGGCGAGTCACAAAAGTGACGTGCTTATGAGATGGATACCATTTTACTTTCTTTTCTCTTTCGTGTAGAATATTAATTTTGTTTACGTGAATTTGTTTCATCAGTTATGTTCCTCTTTGGGAATAAAAAAGCTTATGCAATGGTGTTTTGACAATGCTTTTTCAGCCTTGTGAACAACAGTAATATGCTGTGACACACTTAGACCTTAAGAGAAAGGAATGATGAGTGCCCTTCAATGATAATGTTATTAATATTAAAATATGAAAATTTGTTTATTGCAATGGTGCTGCATCAGTAAATGGCAGGAGTGTGAAATAAGATTGCTCTTATGCTCATTTTTTCAAGCTCACCTGCTCTTACGTTATGTAGATAACAAATGAAGGACAAGGCTGGGAGTCTCCCAGGGCGCCTTACGAAGTAAAAGTTTGGTATATCATTCTTTCTTTTTCTCAATCTTTTTCCCTTTGTTGTTCTTTCAACCTTCTATGATGAGTCTTCTGGTCTATTATATATATTAGTGAGGTTCTGGAGGAGGGATTCAAAATAAAAATAAAAGGGGTTGGATTCTGGTAAACTGAAATTCTGGCGTACTTTTCAGTGGTTGGTTGATGTTATTTATCTGGGCATGGTTGGTGACTTTCCATAAGGTTCTTCACAACAAAATGCTTGCTACATCGTGATAGTTGCAAGAGATGGAAATACGGTTGGGATTTATGGACTTGGTGAAGTAGGACTATATCAATATGAGATCTTGACTAACTGACCCGTGTTTGGGTGTTTAAGACTTTGAGTCCTGAATAAAGGAAATTGATTACTTTTGGGTATTGTATAATGTTGAAGTAGACTTTTGTATGCCCTTGAATTTGCCGCATAGTTTCCAAAAAGCTTGAACTTTGGGATTTGGAAGTTTGAATGGGGGAAAATCAAAGTGATGAAGAATGTATCAATATAGGGTTCATTTTCCTTTTCTTTGTCTCAAGAGCTCAAAATGGATAAAGTTGTTTCTTTATCTTTTAGAGTAATATCTCAGTTCTGAACATTGACATTCTATAATTTCCTAAGCTGTGCTTCTTGCCAGGATATCTGCAAAAACCAATGATGGCGAGTTAATTTGGAAACATGTTGATGGAGAACCATTTTTCTTCACTTTGGGAAACTCAGAGGTTAGTGTGCTTCTTCTAGCACAGTACAGCACGTTATGATTTAATTTCAACTATAGTAATTTTGTTTCTTCTTGCATTGGTTTTTTGCTGCTCTTTTTTTTTTTTTTTTTTTTTTTTTTTTTTTTTGAGATTCTTGATTTTGTTTTTTTTACCTATTCTGTTTCAATTGTATCTATTTTGTCACAGTTTCCTAAAGGTGTTGAGATGGGAATAGGAACAATGTCAAGGGGGGAAAAGGCTATAATTTATGTAAAAAATCAATACTTGACTGAGTGTTCAGTCATTCCTCAAGTAGTCAATTTTGAAGAAGTTCATTTTGAAGTGGAGCTTGTTCACTTTGTCCAGGTTTGCTCATTTATCTGTTTTAAACATACTTTCTTTCAAATATGTGCTTATCATTTTATTGAATTTGGGATTGTTGATTAATATTGATGTACTTGACATTAATATTTATATGATTGCTTTCTTCCATCAACGATTGTCTCAATGGTTTGTGAATCATGCGGTTCTTTTGCATAAGGGGTGGTTTGATTTCAACTTTCCTGGAACAAAGAGACCAAGAGATAGATAGTAAATCTGCACCCTTTTATTCATTTATTGGTTGGTTGTGCATATTTGTGATTTGCTTTCTCCTTTTACCATTTTCTGAAACCCAATACACCTTTAATCATGATTCTTCTCTCCTATGCAGGGTTTTTAGTTTTCATTTTTTATCCTTATTGAAATTGACATTAATCAATGCAACCTCCATTACCACCCTTAAATCATCACAAATTTCTGATACAACCTTAGCCACCATGCCATAAACCTCCAACATAACCTGCAGTGATCATGTTAGCCCTACTCACTCCTGAATGCTGATACAACCATGTCTGAAAGATCAGCTACCACTCCTTGAGTCAGATAAAAAAAATCTTGCTTTCATTGCTCACCCACTATCTCAAATATGTGACTCTCCAAAGAAATCACATTAATTCACAATTAAAGACTCTAAAACCAGCCCTACTTTGAAGGATAATTTGCAGTTGATCCCCCCTCGTTTTCAATGTTGGGGCATTTAACCTTGCTTGATTTGTGATGCACTTCTCACCAACATTCTTTTTTAAATCTGTTGACGCCCATTGTCAGCAGCACGTCTATTGTTGATGCTCATAATCATCAACCTGTCATAAATAGAACACCTCTTTCGGTCGTGGTGCACTTCTCCATATCATACTCGATCAATGTTTCTTCAATGCGCACTTGCTAGATGATGTCTCGACGTTGTCGTTGACTCTCACCACAACCTACTTTCATGAATTCTTTACTCTAAACAATTGAACAAACTTACACTTAACACTCAATAGGAATGTATTTCCCTTCTCATTTCTCTTGCTAATTGCACCATGTCTATTTTCTTCCTTTCTTTACTCAAAAACATAAGCTAGAAATGAGAAGGAAACCTGGAAGTTCGGGTACTAATATTATTGAGTTAAATAAATACAATATTTGTTAGTTTTTCAATATGTTAATTTTAGCATATCTCTATTATTCATTTTCCCCAACAAAGTGCATATTTTATGTATGCTGATGTAGTTGTAGACCACGTGAATGCTTGATATTGTGAAAGTGCGGTTTGAACATCTGTGATTCCTAATCCACACTCAGCAAACCTTCTTTATATCTTTTTATTCCCTGGAGATCGTTCTATTGTTATGTATAATGTGTTCTACTGTTTGTGCGTAATACATGTTCCATCTGCCAACCTTTTTTGGTCCCAAAACTTTTGATTGCGAGAGCTGTTTGAGTGAATGGGGGGATTGAAGAGTCCAATGAGTAGAAATAAATTCTGTACTTATTCGTGAATGGAAAAAAAAGCTCAGTGTGTTAAGATTAGACATCTTGTGTTGTTTCTTAAACCTCCCTTTTTTTTAAGTGATCTAGTGCATGTATTTAGATGAGAAGGGAGTAAATATAAAATTTTAACTGTGATCCAGGTCCGAGATGTGCTTGGAGATGGGCGCCTCATTAAACGACGTCTCCGTGATGGACAAGGTTTGAATCTATCTCTCTCAACTTGTCACATTGGTTTGCGATCCATCATTAGACTGGGCTTAAATAGTGTGATGTGTAGTTATCTGGCTGTATTTGTGATGAATTAGGGTACTTTAAGCTCTGCAAAGTCAACCCTGTGTTGGTTTGGGTTTTTCAAAAGAATCTATTTGTTTCCCTGTTGAGGTTCTAAAACATTAAATGGCAGCACTGTTCAGCAAAATGCACATGGTTATATTTTAATATGATGTTTATGGCATGCGTCAGGAATTAGTTGATTCTCTGGGTGATATTGCATTCAGTTATCTTTGCTTTTGGAATTATATAAGAAAATTCACATTGCAATAAATTAGGGTTTTCTATAGAGGCTGACAGCCTTTTTGGGACAGTATTTTACATATGGAAGAGGGAGGGGGATGTTACTTATTATTATTTTAAATATGTAGTGGTTTGTTTGGATTCTATTTTCATGCACAAAATATGCTTAGTGTATGATGTAATTATCACCTTATTCCTTCTCCAATTCTTTCTGGTTACTAGGTGAATTTCCTATGGATTGCCCACTTCAGGATAGTAAACTAAGGGTTCACTACAAGGGAATGCTTCTGGATGACAAGAAGACAATTTTCTACAATACAAGGGACGATAATGATGGTCAGCCTCTAGAGTTCTGCTCTGGAGAAGGGCTTGTGAGTTTTTCTAATACACATTTACATGTACTATATAAAACAAAGGTGTTGAAGATTGAAGAAAATATATATTTTGAAGATTTCCTCAAATCAACAATGTCCGCTGCTTGTTGCAACGATATGAATCTGTCCTTTGCAAACTTTTCTGTTTTCATAGTATTCTTTTTTATGGATTCATTGAATAAGCATTTTACAACCAAATATAGGAGTTTATATTGATAATTCTTCTGTTTTCATGGTTACTCATGCTGCCACAAAAATGCAAAAGCCTTGCATAGAGTGCAATAGAAGCAAAATTGCCCTTTTTATATTCTAGTTGAAAGAACCTTCTGGGTGATGGGAGGATTGCTATTGACGGAGTATTGTTCTATTCTATTGATATTATAGTTGTTAATTACATCCTTGGTCCTTTGGAGTGATGGGACTATGTAAGGAATATGAAATTGACAGTATTTCTTAAATTCTTATCACTAAAAATAGGAAAATGGATGTCAATGTTTTATTTCTTATGTTCTTTATAATAGCTTAATTTTAGTTGGATTAGACATTTCACTAGTAAGCAAAGGTTTAAAGCCTTTATCGTTCAAATCTTAGCAACATTTCAACTTTACAGATAAAATGGTAAAAAATCGAAATGGATGGGGAAGATTTATCCATGCGGATGACCAATGGATCTGATATATTGGTTCATTTAGCCGACTCCAATCTTTTGGTATTAAGGCTCTAGTGGCATTGTTTATAATACTTTGAATATGTGATACATATTGGGTTGTAATTGCCTGATGATTTGCTGCGCTTGAACCTGTGATCTTTCAAATAGCTTAAAATTGTTCCTTTCTTTATAATACATACCTACCTTTCTATCGATTTGGGTTTCCATGCAAATCAAGAATTACTGCTCCTCTCTTCTCTTCCTCACTTAATGTGATTATGAAATAAAAAGTTAAATTCTGGCTCTAATAAGCTCTGGAAAGTCTTGCGTTATAGCTTTTGCTGGGAGGACTTCTCTTTTACTAGGAGAAGCTGGATACATGATACATTGATAAACTATTTACAAGAGATTATTCTTTGCCGTTGTAGGTACCTGAAGGATTTGAAATGAGTGTGCGCTTGATGTTGCCTGGGGAGTTAGCTCTTGTTACTTGCCCACCTGATTACGCATATGACAAGTTTCCTAGGTTACATTCTCATATTGTTACCATCTTCCTTTGATAACTTTTGATGCTCAAACAAATGAAAGTTTGATAGTCGTAGTAATTTATTTATCGTGAATGATTTAATTGGCCTCCCTTGCTGAGTTGCTTTTACTGAATTTTTGTTAATAGGCCTACCAATGTTCCTGAAGGTGCGTATGTGCAGTGGGAAATTGAGTTGCTTGGTTTTGAGATGCCAAAGGTAAAAAATTCTACATAACTGATTACTAAAAAAGTCAACCAGAGCAGGGAAGCAAACTCTATCTCACATTTTCAAAAAATATTCTCTCCTACGGTTTTTCGCAACTTGAGAACCAGCAGAGAACTGATTTATATGTCCATATGTTGTTCACTATTCTGGAGAATGGCTTTTACTAGTAAAACGGATTAGAAGAATAGGTTGAAATTTGACGTAAAGCGTGAAGAGTAGATGTTGCTCGTTCATGTATGTAGTATGCTTGAAATTATTCTTTAATTGGAAATTTTACTTTTTTTGGTTTTACATTTTACAAGATAGGCATAGGTAAGGAGAAACTTCTTGCTAAATTTCATATCCTACTGATGTGGCAGTGATATGAATTTGTTTAGAAAGGCTTACTAATTCTATTTCAGTCATGTACCTCATAGTGTTTTTGTTTCCTGATTAATGCGGTATTTCTTAACAGGACTGGACTGGTTTGGATTTCAGAAGTATAATGCAAGAGGCAGAAAACATTAAATCTACGGTATTACATTTACATTGCGTTGTTATTTCATTATCTCGTTGAGCTCTACCTAAGCTTGCCAGTTTGTTTTTGCGAACTTGTGCTGCATCATTATTAGTTGTCTGATGTGCTGGCGCTGCCTTTTTCTAGAATAAGGGCATGTCTTGACTCTTAAGTATCATTTGTTTCCATGAGGCTGATACATTTCATTGTTACGTAGTTTTGATACATTTCATTTGTTTCCATGAGACTGATACACTTCAGTCATGGTCGTTTAGGTGACCGTGATTGTGTCACAATGATGGTGCCGAGTGCGGTTGTTGCAGTGCATTCATGGTATTGATTGGTTTTCTCGGTGTGCTGGTGTGGGTTAGGCTGGTGGTCACTAAAGATTATGGCCTTGTGGGACGGACGACTGTAGAGATTAGAGGCAATTGAAGAGATACAAGTCTCTGGGTGGGGGGCAAGGAATCAGGAAGAGTGGTTTTGGGGTAGTTTTATTCAGCTACAATGGAGAAATGTCATGAAAAGAAGTTGAACCAAACTCCAAATGAAGGAACTTTGTAGAGCCATTCCATTTCTCTCTATTTGTTATCCCAATCCAAACACACATTGAATATGGTTCAATTAATTTAGTCCGTCTACTCTGGTCTATTCTGTTCCTATATTTTTTTGTTTTGCATTACCAGCTTCAAGATCCTAGTTCACCCCTGGGGGCTTTTTTTCAACCATTGTGAATTGTTATATGGTTTGAGCTTTCATGCAGCACTGGAAGCTGCTTCCTACTTTTCTTTAAAGAAGGTTCCTTGATTTTCAAGTTTGAACTAGACATAGGTTACTCTTGTGTCTTGATCTCGATATATATTTACAAACATTATAAGAGAACAACATCTTAAAAATGATTTGAAGATGAATCCAAAGGATATGTTTTCATAATTTTCGTCAATATACTTTACGGTAAGGGCTAAAATTTGACCTGAAAATTGTGCCACATTATAAAAAGAAAGTGGAAGGAGTATCGCTCTAATTGTTAGTGCCGTTGAAACTTTGTGCTGATTTTGTATTTTTTTATGGCACGTCCCTAGCTCCATGGAAATGAGATTTGCAACTTCTTTTCTACGGTTTATTTTCAGGGTAACAGGCTTTTCAAAGAAGCAAAGTATGAACTGGCCAAAGCCAAATATGAAAAGGTTGGTGATTTTCTTTTTTACGCTGCTTACATCTTTTCTTTTATGAAGTGGAACATGTGAAAAGTTTGTGTAATATAGTCTAGCGGAATAGTCTTACTTCTTGACAGTTTCGACCACTTCTGAAATAGGCATAAAAAAAGATAAAGATGTGGAGTTACTAGAAAAAAATATTTCTTTCAACATAATCAATGTCACAGCTCATACTTCCGATCAATCTGATGAAGCCTGCTTGGCTTTCATAGTTCATACAAAAAAAATCTTGTAGATAATATCATACTGTAATAGGACTAAAGCTATAAAGGCCTGCACATTTTTTATTATCTTAAAATACTTGAAACAATGGTTTTCCTCTTACAGGTGCTTCGAGACTTTAATCATGTCAATCCACCGAGTGACGAAGATGGAAAAGAATTTCTTAACACAAGAGTAAGTCCCTGAAATAAAGCAGATATTTTCTGTTTTGGTTGTATGTCATATTATTCCTACTAATTGTCTTTATTTTTGTGACCAAATTCTTGAGATTTTATTAACTTCATCTGGTTTTATGCTAAGAATATGCTACATTTGAATGTTGCTGCCTGCTATCTGAAAATGGGGGAGTGCAGAAAGTCCATTGAAACATGTAACAAGGTATGCTGAAATATAGAAATTTCACTATGCATGCCTAATAGTTTACTGGTTATTTAATTGTGTTTATCTTGTTCATTATGATTTTTCGGACCAATTTTCTCCTCGACTAAATTCTTTGCTCAAGATTTTGATTTGTTTATGTTTACATATTTCCAAAATAAAAATGTATTTGTTGCTTCACATAATCTTTCAATAATATTATCATCAATTGTGGAGTTCAATTAGTCTGTCCTTGATACCAACTATATCATTTGTTTAATTAGATTGCTCAAATTTTCCTAAAATAAGAATTATTTAGAAACTCTCAAACCTAAGCACAGATAAAGAGGTATAAGCTATAAACTGTGCCATGTTGTAAAATGTAAGTGTTGCATCCCAAAAAGGTAAGAACCAAAATTACTGCTTCGTTGGTCAAGTTCATTCTAGATTCCTATTGATTACAATCTCGACTATACCACATAGGTATTAGATGCCAATCCAGTCCATGTGAAAGCTTTGTATCGTCGTGGAATGGCGTATATGGAACTTGCAGAATTTCAAGAAGCAAAAAATGATTTCGAAAAGGTACTTTTCTCTTATGCTGTGAAGTCGTGATGATGATACAACTGCTATATTAATTTGTAAAACGCATTTTTTTTAATGACGACAGATGATGAAAGCTGACAAGGCGTCTGAACCTGATGCTAAAGCAGCTTTACTAAAATTGAAGCAAACAGAACAGGTTTTCACATAAATCTAAGACTTAATTTATGCTTTTTGTACATTTTTATATAATTATTATCGGACTCTTAATTTACACAAAAAAATCTAGAGTATAAGGTCAATGATTTTATTCATAATGGTTTATCTTTTTGCACGTTTGAGTAGGAAGCTGCAAGGAAAGCTAAGCAGCAGTTTAAAGGATTGTTCGACAAAAGACCAGGTGAGATAGCGGAGATAACCACTGAGAAAGCAAAGCAAATGACCGAAGAGGAAAATTCCGTGAACACTGATCGTGAAGATTCCAGTAATGCAAAGGCCAAAGATATAGAGGAAGCACCTAAAAGTCGTCGTGGATCATACTTCAATATTGGTCTGATTAGTTTACTATTGCTTCTGGTATGTTTTATTTTAGTTCTCACATACACTGGAGAGCTGCTCGGAATGTCGTCTCCTCCAGATGCTATGCCAGTGCCTGATAAGTACGATGATCTATAGACGGATAGACGTCTATCGGAGATGATTTTCGGCAGTTGTTGAAGATTGTGATTTGAAACTAACATAGGTTTTGCTTTATGCCCTAATTGGCCTGTTAGACAAGAATTTTATTGCAATCTAAGATGGAAAAGTTTGTGCACTTTCTCCTTTAGTTTTCTCAATTGTTAGCTGGACATGAGCACATTGTTCCTTTGTTTATAGTTAATATTAAGAAATACATTGAGCTTGTGTCCATTCTTAATTGAGTTAAAGATTTATGATATTTTTTTGGAATTATAATGAATGTTTGATTTTACGATTTTAGTTTTAAGTTGTAATGTTATGAAAATACCAATTTAAAAATTAAAATGCTAATTTGCCGATCAATTGTAGGTGTATTTTTCTCGCCAACAAGTAACATAAACTCGACATGGTACGCCGAATACATTATTAGTGGAAAATTGTAACAAACAACATAATAATATAGTAAATGTAGATGTTGAATGTTGAGTAGATAGGAAATTTGTGTCACGCTGAGCCATCTTGGGTCGAGCTGGAGCAAGCCATGTGTAGTTTCAGGCCGTGTTGTGGCGTGTTGATTATACACTACTTTCAAACAATGATTCATAACACAATACATGTCGCATGTTACTATACAAATTTCTTCATTTTTATTTTAATCTTCAAAATTTGTTACAAAATGATGGGCTCACAAGCTCTACCGACATTATACTTAAAAATAAAAACCACATGTCTACCGTTATTGGAAAAATATCTCATTTCACATTGAAGAATTGAATAGAGGTTGACTAACATAAACGCGACTAACATATACGTTTGATGAGCTACAAGCTACTCCGCCTATCACCAATTGTTTTAGGACATTACCTTAACAAGACTTGTGTGCAATCAACTTTCATGAAAATTTATCATAATATTTAAAGCCGATGGTTTTCGATCAGTTGAAAACAAAAAATCTCGATCTTCCATGAAAAATGTGCAAGTTCAAAAAAATGTTTTTTACCTAGTTAAAAATAAATATATATCGAAAAATTAGAAAGATATCGACTAACACTAAACATCTATACAATAGTCTAATCGTCACGTTACCAATTCATGGATTTTAGGATGATAATCTCACATGCAAACATCATATTATCAATCTCATCGCTCCGCCCGATTTGATCTGCCGTTTGCCACCACTATCCTCCGCTTTCCGCCGCTGCTGAAGCCGATTCTCTCTTTCCCT
The DNA here is from genome assembly GCA_019776075.1 of Amaranthus palmeri. Taxonomy (NCBI): domain Eukaryota; kingdom Viridiplantae; phylum Streptophyta; class Magnoliopsida; order Caryophyllales; family Amaranthaceae; genus Amaranthus; species Amaranthus palmeri. The sequence continues at coordinate 325,353 of JAAKBH010000310.1, forward strand.
TTAGAGGTGCCAATTTTCACTTTTACTTTGATTTGTTTCGGATTATTGTTCATTTGAATTTGTTATGAATTGGATTATTGTCAATTTCTTCTGATTTGTTTCGGATTATTGTTCATTTAGTTTGTCCGAATATTGTTCATTTGATTTTGATTTATTTCGGATTATTGCTCTTTTTAATTTATTGATTGTTCTTTTAGTTTAATCCAATTTTGTAATTCCGCATTCTTCTTCGTCATAAAGGATTTCCTTTTCTTTTATTTTTGTTAATGTATGCTTTTAGTTCATCTACGAACTGGTTGAGCTTTGAAATTCAATAGATTGTGGATAGATTGCTAGTGATTAGAATAACTTTTGAAAATTTTGATTGATTGCTTGTAGACTTATAGTTATAACCGTACATTTTTATTTGTAAGTGTGTGTTTTTTAGAACAACTTCTAGATATAATTGGACCATAAATTTATAATTCTTTGGTTCGAAAATATTATGGACTCTATTTAGATGTCTTAAAAAAATGTGCACTTATATTTTTTTTTACGTTGAACCGCTGAATGGGTTGGGGGGGGTGGGTGGTGTTCTGAAATTCAACCTTAACTAGTGCAGTAGTGCTAGTCTTGAAAATAAGAGTGAACAACACTAAAATTTATTAAAGGGAGATTTTAGTGCTTATTTGGAAGTGAAGTGAAGACTTTTTGTGCGGTGTAGCGAATTGAGAGTTGGACAGAGGTATCCAGAAATTGAAATATAGATTTCTGCCTCCAGAATGCTGCAGGATAGTGTTTAATTCTTATCATTTAACATTTTCTATACAACTTGATCCTTCCTTTTCACATTCATTCCTTTCACCCTTTAAGACTATGTACAACATCCAGTTTCTGTAGGAGGATCAGTGTTATTGTGTACGTGGGTTATTGGGGAAAGAAGAGAAACAGAGAGTGATGAGTGTTTCCCACAAGATAATTCGGAAATTAAAAGAAAATTTATACTTTCATTACAAATGAGCAATGGAGTGCTGGGATTTAGAGCAGCAAATAAGAAAGAACAGAACAAAACAAGAAAATAATTCTGATTTTCGAGCAACCAGAGACTCCACCAGTTTCTATTTCATTTCAAGCATGAGCCATTACATTATTTTCATGTCTATATATACAAGAGTGTAAGTATTCAAAAACCCTCTTCATGATTACTTTCTCTCTCCAGTTACAAAGAAAAAGCCCACTATCCTCCCTTAACAACTTTCTGTTATGAAATTAAAGTTTGTTAGCAAAATATTCTTTGGTGCTGACTCATCATTTGCTGGCTGCCTCTTTTTCAATTGTTGGTTGCTTCATCTTCCTTTTGTATGTTATCAACTGCCTGAATGGTATAGCAATACCCCCGTTTTGGAGCTTCACCTTGTCCTCAAGGTGGAAAGTTGGGTAGCAGTGATCAATTAAGCTGGCTTCCTCCCAAGTAGCTTCAGAAGGAGGTAAAGATTGCCACTGGATTAACACCTCAAGAGTGCCCCCTTTGTCGTAACGCCACTGTAACACCTCAGCTGGATTGGCTTGCATCTCCAAGTCAGAATTGAGTGCCTCTGGTAGTTCAGTAGCATAAGGTTGGCCAATGACACGCTTAAGTTGTGACACATGAAAAACGGGATGAATGCGGCTATGGGGTGGTAGAGATAATTCATAGGCAGCAGTCCCAATCTTCTTCACCACTTGATATGGCCCATAGTAACGTGGTGCCAACTTCTCGTTGAGTTTCTTAGCCAAGGATTTTTGTCGATACGGCTGTAATTTAAGCAATACCCAATCACCCACAGTGTAAACAACGTCTCGGCGGTGCTTATCTTCATTAGTCTTCATAATCTGCTGGGCACGGAGTAAATTGAACTTAAGTTCATCCAATATAGCATCACGCTCAGACAACATTTCATCGAGTGTACCCACGGCTGAATGCTGGTTCCCCATTCGACTCAATTGAGGTGGATGACGCCCATAAACAGCGAGGAAAGGAGTCATTTTGGTAGAAGAGTGGTGAGAGGTGTTGTAGTTATATTCCGCCCATGGCAACCATTCCATCCAAGTCTTCGGTTTGCCATTAATAAAGCATCTGAGATAAGTCTCCAAGGTCTTGTTGATTACCTCGGTTTGGCCGTCGGATTGAGGGTGGTAGGCGGTACTTCGCTTCAATTGGGTGCCCTGAAGCTTGAACAACTCCTGCCAAAAATGACTTAGAAAAACCTTGTCGCGATCAGAAACAATGGAACTTGGAAAACCGTGTAAACGCACAATTTCCTTTATGAACAAGAGTGCCACTGAATGTGCTGTATAAGGATGTTTCAACCCTATAAAATGTGCGTATTTGGACAGCCTATCCGCTACGACCAATATAGAATCCTTCCCTTGCGACTTTGGTAGCCCCTCCACGAAATCCATGGAAATATGTTCCCAAATTTGATTTGGAACAGGGAGAGGCTGCAGCAACCCCGCGGGCTTCAAGGCCATTGTTTTCTGTTTTTGACAAACGCCACACGTCTTCACATACTCCACTATATCCCTCCTCATTCCTTCCCAGAACCAAACAGCTGCAATTCGACTATAGGTCTTGTTTTCACCGGCATGGCCACCAATAGGCGAATCGTGGTATTCTTTCAAAAGAGTTGTGATGAAAGAAGACCCCCGTGGTAACACATAACGCCCTTTATATCTCAATTGCCCCAGCTCCACAGTAAACCCTTTCACTACCTCTTCTCCCTCCAAGATACGCTGCTTCAAATTGTTAAGCATGGCATCTTGGTTAACTTCCTGTTCCAGACTACTCCAATCGACTTCATGAGAGCTATACAACAAACATAAGGCAGGGGTTTCTTCATGTCTCCTAGATAAAGCATCGGCCACCCTGTTAGCGGCCCCCGGGTTATATATGATATCAAAATGGAATCCCATCAATTTGATGATCCACTTTTGATACTCAACACCTATCTCCCTTTGCTCCAGTAAAAATTTCAAACTGCTTTGATCGGTCTTGACCACAAACTTACGCCCCAGTAAATAGTGTCGCCATTTGAGCACGGCAAACACGATCGCCATAAGCTCCTTTTCATAAATGGGTTTAAGACTATTGCGAGGCCCCAACATTTTACTGTAAAACGCCACAGGGTGTTTATCTTGCACTAACACTGCCCCAACTCCATTCCCCGATGCGTCCGTCTCAACCTCAAAGGTTTTTGTGAAGTTTGGCAAGGCAAGAACAGGGGCTTGCGTCATGGCGAGTTTCAATGCCTCAAAAGCAGTAGTGGCCTCCTCATCCCACTGAAATGAATCCTTCTTCAACTGATTTGTCAAAGCCTGAGCAATGGTAGCATACCCTTTAACAAATTTTCTATAGTACCCTGTCAAACCAAGGAACCCTCGTAATTCCTTGATATTCTTTGGAATCGGCCAACTCAACATTGCTGCCACCTTTTCCTCATCCATAGTAACCCCCTCCCCAGTGATAATATGTCCCAAATAAGCGACCCTGGATACTCCCCAAGCACACTTTGACTTGTTCACAAACAACTGATTATCTGCCAAAGTACTCAATACAGTGTGTACATGTAAACGATGCTCATCTTCTGTCTTACTATAAATCAAAATATCGTCAAAGAAAACTAACACAAAACGCCGTAAAAAAGGGCGGAATACCTCATTCATCAGAGATTGGAAGGTGGCCGGTGCATTAGTCAGGCCAAATGGCATCACCAAGAACTCGTAGTGCCCCTCGTGTGTGCGAAAGGCCGTTTTCTCCACATCTGCTTCCTTCATTCGAATCTGGTGGTAGCCCGATTTGAGATCAAGCTTGGTAAATATCCTAGCTCCATAGAGCTCATCTAGCAATTCATCAATAATCGGAATTGGATATTTATCGGGTACCGTTGCCCTATTCAAGGCTCGATAGTCCACGCAAAATCTCCATGACCCATCCTTCTTTTTCACCAATATGACAGGACTGGAAAAAGGACTAATTGAAGGGCGAATAATTTGAGCCTGTAACATCTCTCGAACCATCTTTTCAATCTCATCTTTCTGAACCTGTGGGTAACGATATGGCCTGACGTTAATTGGGTTTGTCCCTTCTTTCAAAACAATACCGTGGTCCCTTTGCCGGTTGGGTGGAAGACCCTGTGGTAACTCAAAAATTGTGGAATGACTCCTGACTACTTCCTCCAAAACTGCTGGAACGCCTAATTCCTCCATCTCCTTGTGTTGAACGCACCTCAATTCAACCAGCAGCCCTTGCTTCTCCTTTAATAATATGCGACCCATGGCCTTCAACGAGGTCTGTGATTTTTCTAAGGAAGTATCTCCTTTCAATTCTGCCTTATGTTCTTTCCATTGAAAAACCATTCGTTGTGTTTTCCAATTCACTACTATCTCCCCCAGTTTTTCGAGCCATTGAAGACCAAGTATAATATCCACATTGCCCAATTCTAAAATTAAAAAATCCTCCATAAGAGTGATACCTTGTAAGTGCAATTGTACCTCATGACATTCTCCAGTACCCCAGACTATGCCGCCATTACCCAAGGTAACTCCGAACTTCTTTTTGTCAACAATCGGCAACCCGAGGCGTTCGACGGTGGAGCTCGAAATAAAATTATTTGTGGCCCCGGAATCAATTAATACGAGCACCTCCCGATCCCCGATCAACCCTTTTAACTTCATAGTTCTGGGATTAGATAAACCCACTACTGAGTTTAAAGAGACCTCCGCCATAGTAAATTGCTCCTCCTGATCCTCCTGAACTGCTATTTCAGCCTCCATAATTCCATCATCGCCATCATCAGTGATCGTAATCACGCTAAGTTCTCGACGATTTTTACACACATGGTTGTAAGACCATTTCTCATCGCAGGTAAAACAGAGCCCTCGAGCCCTTTTGTTCATCATCTCCTGGTTAGTGAGGTTGAATTTGTTTCGGTTGATGGTAGGTCGTGGGTTACTGGAATGGGTAATTTGGGTGGGTGGGTTTCTGAAGTGAGGGTAATTGTTTTTTTGTGGTAAGGGAGGGGTATTATATGGGGTAGAATTATATGACATTCTTTTTGGTGGGAAATTTGGGGAAGCCACGTGAGGGGACACGTGTCTGCGGGCATGTATACCCACTTTGTGGGGTTCTCTCAAGTTCCTGTGGGCCTCATATATTTTCTGATCAATTTTTATAGCCAAATCCATGGCACTTTCAATACAAACCGGTCTAAGTATTCTTAGTTCCCTTCTCACCTCCTCCTCCAGCCCATTATAAAAGGCCGCCAAATAAAACGACTCCGGCACCCTTTCCATATGCGTCGCCTTTTCTACGAACTCCAAGCAGTAATCGGCCACCGTACCAGTTTGATACACGGCTAACCACTGTTCTTGCAAACATCCTTGGTCCGCCGGCCGGAATTGACGCAATAATAGTCCCTTCAACTCCTCCCAGCGCCGAATCGGCCGCCTCTGGTGTTCCCATTGGAACCACGTTAATGCTACTCCCGTGAGACACAAGATTGCATTCTCCACACTCTCCTTCTCCGACAACCTGAAAACTTCAAAATAGCGCTCCGCTTGCATAATCCAGGCATCCGGATTACCGCCATCAAACATAGGTAGGTCAATTTTTTTGGTTGGGGTGTTTTGGGTAATTTGATTTGGGTCGGGTGACGGGCTGGTTTCTGGGTCGACGTTAGGTATGGTTTGGTTAAATGGGGTGGGTGTTTGGATAATGTGTGGTATGGTTGTTTGGGCATTAGGGTTCGGTAAATGCTGGGTAAGTTTTTCCCCCAAATTTTGAAGGGCCAAAGCTACATTCTCCATTTGGGTAGAGAGGGTGGAATTTTGCTGGGTGAGGGATTCGATTTGGGTGTGAAGGTGTTGGTTGTTTTGGCTAGCTTCTGAACGGATTTTGTCCAGTTCAGAGTTGATGTGGATGGAATGGTTTTGAAGCTGGCTTTCTAGCGCCTCTAAACGCTGAGCATTGGTGGGGTTTGAGGAATTTGTGGGGTTTACCATGATCGAAAAGCTCTGATACCAGTTTTGCTGGGATTTAGAGCAGCAAATAAGAAAGAACAGAACAAAACAAGAAAATAATTCTGATTTTCGAGCAACCAGAGACTCCACCAGTTTCTATTTCATTTCAAGCATGAGCCATTACATTATTTTCATGTCTATATATACAAGAGTGTAAGTATTCAAAAACCCTCTTCATGATTACTTTCTCTCTCCAGTTACAAAGAAAAAGCCCACTATCCTCCCTTAACAACTTTCTGTTATGAAATTAAAGTTTGTTAGCAAAATATTCTTTGGTGCTGACTCATCATTTGCTGGCTGCCTCTTTTTCAATTGTTGGTTGCTTCATCTTCCTTTTGTATGTTATCAACTGCCTGAATGGTATAGCATGGAGGTCCCATGAGAATGCTCAGATTGGCTTGCTTTTGTTGTAGATTATTTGTTATGTTGGATTGGATGAAATCCTTTTTGGTAACGTAGGTATTCATTAGATAGAAATGGAATACACTTTTTTGCTAAATATGGATTTTACCATGCTTTAGTACAAGTGAATTGTAACATGGAGGAGGTTGGAGGCATCTTACTTTACCCAAATGGTTGAATGGTGTATGTATAAACAGATGCCGACGGTACCCTCCACTGAGCTTTTGCTCGTTTGCTCTATAGGATGGAGCTTTATTCTTTTTTATAAAGCTTTTTTTCTACCTGCGGTGTAAAATCATAGGAAAAGATTTAGCCTATTATCTTTGTGTTGTCAATAACTTATGCATCACTTTTAGACTTAGGGATTCCTGGCTCTTAGGTATTAAAGGTTTGTCTTTTTGATTGTCCTAGTAAAGTTAGGATTGACCTGAATGGAGTGGATATAATGTGATTCAATTTGTTTTTCAAATCATCGCAACAAGCTGTAGTCAATTGTTTTATTGTGCTAACATCATTATAGATTTCAAGCCATCTCTAGTAGAACATTTATCTGAGTGAGGACATGTGTTTTTTTTTTTCAGGTCGTTGTCATCTAGAAATCATGAATTGGTTGCAACGCAAGATCTACCTTTACAATGTAACATTTGGGCTCTACATGTTAGATTGGTGGGAGCGTTGTCTTTTCAGTATCCTTGCTTCATAGTAGAACCGTGCTCAATTTCTTAATACTCTTAATTTTAATTTTATACATTGTATTGTCCATGTTTCAATAAGCTCTTCAGATAATAGTCTAATGTCTTTATGGAAACATTAAGAAATGAATATATCTCCATTTCTATTTTGTTCATTATAACCTCTTTGTTTTTGTACTCATTTTCCCAAAAGGATAATGAGAAGAATTTTTAGATCGGATTGGTGTCTATGGATTGAGTGTGTTAGAATGCAAATTGAGTTCTCTACGTAGATTGTGGATAAATGGAAATTGTAAAGGTATCTATGGATTCAGTTGATGCATCTCTTAACTCTTAAGCACCATGTAATTTCTTTGACAGTCCAAAAGTGATCACAATTGGAGTTTGAAACTCATTTCAATTGCTTATTTCTATCTATAATGAGCCTTTTCAGGGATTCTGGTGCTTGCAGTTCAATGTCAATTGGGTAATTTTTAGATGATAGTTGATACTGATATAGGCTGCAGTGTTTGTGAATGACTTCTGATTCTGTGCTTGTAAAGCTAAATGTGGACAATGTTTTTAACTAGAGGTAATTAAATTGGAGCAATTTCGAGGTAGGAAGATAGTAAGATTCTTGCTATTGAATCAAAGCAAATTTCTGTTGGCATGGGAGCTATCTGTTGCAGAGGCTAAAGCTGCTTTTTTGGGATCTTTTAATGGCACTGTGTTTTGGGAATGATAAGTCATTGTTGAGAGTGATAATTTTCAGCTTGCAGGTGAGTTATGGCTCTAGAATTTTTGGTGATATGCAGGTTTGTTCGAGAAGATAATCTTAGGATTTCCAAGTTTTCTTTTTGTCTCGTTGAATCCTGTCAAGGGGGAAGAGAAGGAAATATTCATGCTCACCTTTTAGTTGAATATATGGGCATATTTGGGAAGGGGTGTTGCGACTTGCGATGTCCTAGAACTCTTCGTTTTGGTGTGATTTTCTTCTGAAAAGAAAGTGCAGTGTCTATGAACTGATTTTATAAGAGTTTTTTATACTTGCCATTCACTGGGAGTAGAGGGGTGTTTTTGAATGAAGACCATATTTGAATCTTCCATCTTCTTAACTTATGAATTATGATACAAAATTAAGGAAAATTGAGTTTTGCCAGATTCATGTTGGTCATCTGCATTCTAGGGCATGGACTTTATTAAAAGTGCAAGTTTGCATTATACGATTATTCATTTTTCATGCATTCATGACATTGAACATTGCTGTCTTGATTATTGTGCTCCTTAGCTTGAACAGATGTGCTGGTTATTGTTTTAATGTGGTATATTATCTACAATGGGTCACGGAAATTATCTGAACTTTGCAATAGGTAACATGATTTCTTCCATGTTTGATCTATCTATTTGATTCATAAACCTGTACGGATACTGATCTGAAATGTAACACTAGCTCCTTTAATTAATTTCAGTTGAATCTGTTTTAGCTACTCCGCTGACTTTGACGAACTAGAACACAATGTATAAAAGCAGAAGTTTTAACTATAGCTCTCAAGACACGCTCGACTAACTACAGAATCTGAATACAACTGAATAAGACATTCTCAATTTAGTTCATCAATCCTAAACAACTAAGACACAGTTTAGTTGTAATAAGGGGTTTTGAGACACGCTGAATGGAATGTGAATGTCTATCACTTAATAATGTTATTTTTTTTCGAACTCCACTTAATAAAATCGCATTGTCCTTTGGTCTTATGGGAGTGTTTCAGCAAATTAAAGTTGGCGTATAACATGTTTATCTTTGTATCTTATTGCAGTTCTCTTGGTTATGCGGGCCCTCAAGTATCAATTAACAAGTATGTTTTTTCCTTTGATTATGTTTTCTTAATCCTAAACCTTTTAAAATGATAACTTACTGGTATATGTAATGCAGTGCTGTTGATGTTGAATTACCCTTTTCTGGAAAGGTTCTCTTATTGCCGTCAAACGCATATCAAGTTAATAATTTTTTCTAGAATCGGGGTCTGGTTACTAGTTTCCCCTGGTTACGTCTTGTGTTTGATTCTCACCTAGTCGTCCCGTCCCATTCCCTTCCCTTAGTCTACCTTGTAATAAAAAAAAAAGTAGATTATTTCTTTGGAGAGTATAGCTTCCTTCCGGAGTCTCGAAAAATAATTTGGCGTCTACCATTCAAATGACTCTAGTCATGGACAACGGTTTTCACCCCTCCTGGAATGATTCAAGTTGTCTAAGAAGCATTTCTTTTGCTTCTATGAAATTTGAATACGTAATTGATTTGAATGGAATGATACAAACTAGTAGTTTTCCAATTTGATCTTTTCATGTTAAAAAGCTTATTTGATAATAGAAGAGAGATGTAAATAGTAGTGAGGAGAACGCCATGAAATGGTGCATTTCTGAATTAAATCCTTTTGTGATTTGAGCTTGGCCACCAAAATCTTTGATGTAAAAACTCTTACTAAATCGGTTACCTTAGAGTGGGATTTAAAGGCGTGGATGTTGATGGTGGGATGACCCCCAATGTGGATAGTGACTGCCGATTGCAGTGGCTTCTAGATAATTATAGGATGAGGAGGCCATGGTACTAGCAGTGTAAGTTCTTACTGTGCCACGGAGAAAGAAATGTTTCTCTGCAGCCAGACCTCTAAAAAAGCTAATTCATTCTATGTTTTAAATCAATTAGATCATCACCAAACACCATATTTGGATATCTGCATCTATATTTGAAATTGTTTGTTCAGTTACATAGTCTTGGTTTTGTTTGTTAGTGTCGAGCTTCTAGAATCGAAGATGAGAGAATCAAAGGTAAAGAAACGGGAGTGCGTTAACTAGGGGTTGTTTTATGCCAAACTTTACAGTCGGCATTGTGAGCGGATAATGGTGTGAATGAGAGAATGAGATATGGTGCTAGTGTTGGTGTTGGCGTGTTGCTATGATTGAGTTGGAGAAAGCAAATGAATTTGAAACTAGTGTTGCCAAGTTGATGAATGGTAAACCCGTGACAGGGGAAGTCAATCTCGAAAAAAAAGAACATTATTAAGTGGCTACCACCCATAGTACAAAAATTTGATTTTGGCCCGAGGGCGGTAAGAGTCGTAGACTAGCTTTAGCGGTTATCTATCTCCACTTATAGTTCAGTCACAGTAAGCTAAAAAGCCTTTACAATTGATTGACCCTTGATAGCTGCTTGGCATACATAAGAGGTCCATATGATTTAATGAGCTATATACTATTGTCTATATCATAATCGAAAATCAAAGAACACGCTCCTCGAGATTCGAGAGTGTTCAATAGATGGAGATAAAAGGAAAGAAAAAACTAAATTAATTAATTTTTGTCCAATTGTATTGTCAATTGTTATTGGGGGGATGGCATGTTGTATCTATTGTGCATACTGCATCTTGTTGTGCCGCATTGGATCTATTGTTTACGATTCTCTTTGCTTTCTCGTCTCTTTTTGAATCTAAAAATGTTCGTCTTATGTTTTACTTGCTTAATCATCCTATATCACTTAGAAAAACACTAATGATCTTTTATATGACACTCGTATCCAGGTATCTGTGGGGAGGTGCGTAGATACCTTAACCTACAAGCTACAACAAGATCATTTAACACCCTCGATGATGTTGGATGCAACAGCCTTACGACCAATAAAACAAATGGTAATCTCGTATGCAATGAATTTTAAATTATTGGCATTTGTTTCTTCTCGAATCTCTTGAATTTCAATCCTCGTTGTTTGTTGTATATTAGAGAAATGATCATGTCTGTCATATGTTGTATCTAATGAACGCCTAGAAGCTGAGCATTACCTTACGGTTAGATCCTCAGCCTCCTTTCTCTTTCGCTTGCAATCTTGTTACTTGTTGTACATTTTACGACTTGTTTGGTATACATGGTAATAAATGGTCGACAATAGTTATTATAATGTATTTTATGAAAAGAGATTGATACGACTCATTCAGAACATTTTGAGTTATACTCGAAACGTAGTCTTTACATCCTATAAGATTTTATGCGTGCCATCGAATAACTTGTTATACAGCGGATAGCGAATGTAGTTAATACGATTGCATATGCTAGACTTTCTTGGTTTAGTTGGTTACATAGAAGTAGCATAAACATTTTAATTGTGCAATCAGTTCATTGGGTATTTTGATTAATTTTTATTTATTTTTTTTGCACGAAAGATTTTTGGAGAGAAAAACGGTACTTTTGCATTACAGCTTGCAAAGGAAAAAAAAGGAGAAATAAATTTATTTACAATTAACAATAAGTTGGTTTATTTCTGCGGCTCGAATAAATATTAATTTATTATGACAATTTCTCTATAAGGAATTGGTAATGGAGTTTTCTCAAAAAAAAAAAAAAAAAAAAAAAAAAAAATGGTAATGGAGTGAGGAGATGATTGGTATTTGGTACGGCTATTAATAATCCCTACACCAAACGAATTATCTCCTAATTCCTTAAATTTTTGTTGTTTTTTTGTTTTTTTTTCTTTGTCTTTGAGTAGGTTTAAATTAATTTTTTTGGTAAATGTATCTATGATTAAAGATCAAAAATAATAAGCAAGCTTTATAATAATATATCCTCTGTATTGAAATACTTGCACCTGAGCCTGACACGTTATTTGAAAAATGTCACTAACAAAAGGAGACATAATAGAAGAATAATGATATTTGCACCCTTTAGAGCTTTACATAAAAATTAATAAATTATTTTTATCATTAATAATTTTAAATTTGAAGAATCAAATTTAGAAATTGGAAATTAATATTTTATAGTAATGATTTTAATTTTTCAAGAAATAATAAATGATAAAACAATAAAGTATAATTAAATACCTATATTTCTAAAGCAAAAATTATATTAAATTATAAAAACTAAATATAAGATTCTTTCTTATACACAGCTCTATATCATTTTCCATAATTAAAAAGTAGAATTCATATTTTGACAATGGTACTATATTACATTGTTTTATTTTCTAATAATTTAAATTCTAATGTTCGTAGAAGTAAATGAATGAGTCGTATGAATTTTATTTAAAAGTAAAAAAAAGTAGTTTGGAATTTTTAAAATAATTGGATTTAACAATGCCAAGTCACAATCTATAAACGTGTCAAACAGAGGTTGGAGCGTGGTTGTTCATGCGAGATTGTGGCCACGCTAAGCGTGATTTGTTGCCTCGTTTTATGAGTTCGGTGGACTACACATATGGACGTTGGCTCGCCCATATTCTTCTCTATTTCACTTAATTTTATTCATTACTATTTTTTTTAAATGAGACGGTTTTACAATGATATTATCTCTATTGAACTGATTCAATATGCTATACTTTTTGTCTTTATATAATAATTTATAAAGTTAGAGTAATCACTTATAATTTTAATATAATTACTTTTTATAGTCTTAAAGTGATTACTCATAACCTTAAAACGATTACTTGTGGTCTTAAAATAATTAATTGAAGAGATGAGCTATTATATAAATCTGTCTCTTGGTGAGACAATTTCATACATACGATGATACGAGCTAAATTTTATTTTATTCAACATACACTATAATTTAATTTGTAATAGAAGTATTCCATATGGAATATTAGCATTATCCTATTCTTTGCTATTTCACTCTAGACACTTGACTTTTCTAATATTTGTAGTTTATTACTCCCTCACATTTATACTTCCTCCGTTCTTTTTTACTTGCAACATTGGTGACTTCGATACTATTTATTAAGCAAATTGACTTTTATATTGTCGATAATCTAAAAGTTAAAACATAGTCATATGAGATCTTGTTTGAATCGTCTCGATTCAAAGTTTATTAATTTTGAGTTTTTATAATTTTTCAATATGTATAATTAGGGATATTAATGATTCAAGTCGTACATTGGAGAGTGTGAAAAAGCAAATGGTGCAAGTAATATGGAACGGAGGAAGTAGAAAATAAGACATTTGGGTTTTGCACCAAAACCAATGAGGGGTAGGGAACCACTTAAAAGTGAGAAGAAAATTCTCTTTTTCTTTAAAGGGTATTGATATTTATGTGTTGCTGTGTTGTTGTAGTCTAAGATAAAAGGGTAAAAAAAGAATGATAGAAATAGATTTAAGACATTTTTAGTTAATTGACCCAATAAGAAAATGTCTCGTTCTCTATGAATAGGAGGGAGTATATAGAAGTAAAATATTGTATATTCATTGCATTAACAAGATGTAGCTAAGTTTGAAGGTTTGAATATTACGTGCAGTAATTTTTTATTTAAATGATAATTTATAACATGATGTTCAAAATCCGTCATTATTCTGAAAGTCTCTTACTTTCCTTTGTTTTCCTCTCTAGATCTTGATTGTAACTTTCTATGAGCGGGATACACTGAGTATGATGATAATGTTATACTACCCTTTTCCCCCAAGATTGATACAATAAAAATGACACAAAGATTAAGAAAGTGACAAAGACATAAAAAATTGTTGAAGTTCATAATCAATCCAATCTTCAAAGAAAATCCACAACAAAAACTTTTACAATTGTGATTATAATTTATAAATATAGTTTGGTTTATTAAAGTCAAAAATAATCATATTCAAATTGATTTATTTTCGTGGCAAGTTTATTCAACATCAGTAAAATTAATATAAATTCAAAATTCCTAATCAATAACCGTGATTTGTAAATCACCATAAAAAGACAAAAAGAATAATGTTAAAATAATAAAAATCAAAAAAGATAAATTAAAACAATAAATATCTCCTCCTATCACATCCTACCACATAAGGGTGATTTATTAACCTCATAAATAACCGTTATTTACTTAGACTTTTTCGATATAAATTGTAAGTTAATTGAGTAAAGGAATTGAATTAAACATAAAAAAGTAAAAGAAAAAAAGAAAAAAACAAAGGAAAATGTGATAATGAGCATAAATTGGAGAGAGCAATAGCATAGTCCATATGAGCATAGCTAATGAGACCCACAGGCCAAATCTGTTCCATACAGCACAGAGCAACAGCACATCAGTCTGAAAACGACTTAACCATTAAAGCCAATTCCAAGCATTTCCTCTTCCATAGACAAGTTGACCTTTAACAAAGATTTGTAGTATTAAAATATACGCAAATTTTTGTGAGAGACAGTATCTTTGAGTGTAGAAGGTCTCGTGAGAGACTGTTTGTGACATAGACGACACTCTTAGCAGGCCAGCCTAATGGAAGTTTTAGTTGTATTTTTTGGGAAAGTGTAAAAATGGGCTGGACCATTCTACCGGTCTATGCTATAGACATAGGCGGACCTATGTTGTAGCATTGGGTAGCATGATACCAACCACGAATCGCCAAAAAACTGTCATGGAACCAAAACACGTTGGTGAATCATGAATGGTGTTACCCATGCTTTTGAATCTTGGATTCGCCTATAGCTATAGACCGTCTATAGCAAGAATTTGTGCTTTGAGTGACCGTCTATAATTGAATTGGTCCATAAAAGAAAATATAGAGTTGAAGTAGTTATTCAGCTTTAATGGGTTAGGCCTAAGAGATGTCTCTTAGTGAGACGGTCTCTCAGGAGACTAATTGTAAAATATACTCTCGTTTTAATAAACTTGAAGTAAAGGAAAACTATGGGGTTTTTAAGAAATTAATAATAAATCTAGAGAAATAAAATATACTACTCTCTCTTTAACAGATTTGAAGTAAAGAGAAATTATAAAATTTTTAAGAAATTGAAAATTTTTTTTTTTTTTTTTGAAAATAAATTTTTAAGAAATTGATAATAAAGAGAAATGTTAAAATTGTGTAGGTGAATTCACAAGGAGTTTAATGTATAAATGAGATTAAAAGTAAGTGGTGGGTCATTGTCGAAAAATAGAAATAATGTAAAATGGGTGAGACAGAGCAAAATAACAACTAACGTAACAGCCTGTCTTGTATGAGATTGTCTCAGGTGAGATGACTTCATAAGCAAAAAATTTAAATGTGTTATTAAATCAAGTGTGAGACATGTCTCACGGTGAGTTTGTGTTAATGTAAATGAGTGGGGTTGAGGGTATACAAGTTTTGCAAGTTATTATTTAAAATTCTATTTAAAAATTCAGTCTCATCTACGAAATTAATTTCGCCCTTCTTCCCATTTACTATAAGTGTCCTAATCTAGCCAAATAAACCAATATGGAGCATGACTCGATCTAAATCGAAATAATTTTATTTAAAATCAAATCACTTTGACAAAATATTCATGTATACAAAAAACTAAAAAATGATCCGAATTGAAATAGCACTTTGAGTTTAACTGAAACACTCAAATATGCACCTTTACCATTAAAAGTGTGAACATGTGTGAAATTTCAACTAACAGGTTTTGCATAAAAAACAAATAATTACACTTATTATAGTCTCATTGATTTGCTATATTTTATTTTAAGCTGGTCTTTTAATTTTGTTAAAATATTTTTATTGAGATTTGACTTTATTGGAATATTTGACAAAATAGTTTTTTATTGGCTTTTAAAATTTAAATTGGTTAAACATTAAAAAATAAAGTAACTTTTTATTTATTTGTTCTCAATAAAAAACCAACAATCAACAATTAATTTTAATTATCTTTTTAACAATTAATTTAAACAACTTGTAAATAACATTAGAAGAGTAATGGCGTCGCTCATCGACTTGCAAAATGGGCCGCTTGTGGCATTTGTGATGAGTTGTGGGAAAATATGATCCCGAGTTGGCGAGAGGATGTGCTGTATATTGACTCTTTTTCCGGTTAATGTTAGGCTATCTTTTCATTCAAAAAAAAAACGTTAGAAGATTTATTTTTATAAATACTTTTTTAACAGTTAACCATATATTAGATCATTTCACCTTTATACAAGCCCATATAATTAACATATTTCTTTAATTAATAATTTTAAAACACTAAATATATATAATACTCCCTCCGTTCCTTTTTGATGTTCCTATTTGGATTTTTCACCAAGATTAAGAAAAATAGAATCTTTGGTGGTAGTGGGTATTATTTTAATTATATAGTAGTGGGAAATAATGATTGTATTGGAATTAAGAGAAAAAAATTCTTAAATAATAGTGTAATGTAATGATTGTATTAGAAGTATGAGAGAAAAAATTATTAAATAATAGTGTAATATAATGATTGTATTGGAAGTATGAGAGAGAAAATAATTAAATAATAGTGTAAGTAAGGAAAGTGGGGTTTTAAGAGGTAAAAGTGGGATGAAAACTTTCCAAAAATGGAAAGTATTCTAAAGTGGAAAAACTTATGGAACTACCCGTTTTAGTAAGGTGGAAAAACAAAAAGGAACGGAGGGAGTATTCAATTAATTAAAAACAATTTTACCATAAAACCATTTCATTTAAAAATTAAATTTTTTTAATCTCATAAGATAAGATTATCTAAATCTAAAGGAAAAGAGGTGGAGCATATAAGTTTAGTCGGTTTGTGACTAGTAGGCCAATATCATGGTTGAGTTTTCAAGAAAGCTAACCATAGCTCACCAAAAAATATAAAAAATAAATAAAACAATTTTTTTATATATTTTTTCATAAAAAATAAATAAAATAAAAAAATAAAAAAAAAACTCATCAAATTCTTCCTCTAATCCTCTTCCTCAAGGGAAGAAAAAAGGAAGAAGGAGAGAGAAACAATGTCTTCCATCCTCCCACCCACACAATCTTCCTTAATCTTTTAGAGAAAAAAAAAAAAAAAAACTCCATTTCTTTCCACCATTAATTTCACCCAATTAATCCCATTTTTATATCATCATCAATTTATCAATTTTCATCCTATTTTTCAATTTAGATCTTCATTTTTTCCATTATTTCATCATGAGAAAAGGAAGATCAACGGCTAAAACAACCCCAAATCAAATCAGATCTACACCGTTAGATCCATCGGCGAATGTAAAATTCCGGGGAGTTCGAAGACGTCCATGGGGTAGATTCGCTGCCGAGATCCGTGACCCGTTTAAGAAAACCCGGGTTTGGTTGGGTACATTTGATTCCGCTGAAGATGCTGCCCGGGCTTATGATAAAGCTGCCCGGGAATTTTGTGGGTCTAAAGCTAAAACAAATTTTCCTCTCTCTCCTATCCTTCCACCGTCCAAATTATCTCCATACGACGGCGTTTTAGTTGATAATGTTGAGATGATCCAACGGCCAGCATCAAGTGGGATGAGTTCTACGGTAGAATCCTACAACGCGTCACAGGTGATTAGAATAATACAGAATAATCATGCTGTGATGAGGAATAGGGTTGATGATGATTGTAGAAGTGATTGTGATTCTTCTTCTTCTGTTATTGATGATGTTAATGGTGATGATGGTGATGAAATTGGTTCTTCATCTGTAGCCGTTGGATTCAAACAACCTCTACCGTTTGATCTGAATCTTCCGCCGATGGACGGTGGTGATGAGGGTTACTTTTTTGGGTTTGATGATGATTATAAAGCTACGGCGCTTTGTCTTTAGAACGGGCAGTCCGATGCACAAAGCGTTTTGATGTTCGAACTCGTGACCTCTAAGCTGTCTAATGACACGTGGGTGGTTTGTGTTTTACGGTAAAAATTTGAAAATTTGATGTTAATTATGAAAATTTGAGAAACAAAGGGAAATAAAGAAAAAATGATTGATTTTGTTTCTCTTTTATGTGTTTAATTTTATGTTCTTTGAAAATTTTATGTTGAAGAACAAGGGAAAAAAAAAAGAAAAAAATGGGTATGAAAATTAGTTATGATATAATATGATGTTATATCATGAGTAACAACTTTTAGTTTATGTTAATTTGAGAATCAAAGTTTGCCCTTTTGATTTAGGGGAAATAGAGATGATATGAGGTCTTCTGTGAGCGGGATATACTGGGTATGATGATGATATGAGATCTAGGGTTTGTATGAATTGAAATTTCAAATTGGGGGAGGGTTTGAAGGTGGATTAGAGATGTAATACTACTAGAAATGATGATTATGATTTATGATGGGGATTGATTTAGGTTTTGTTTAGTGATCAATGGTAATTTCCCCTTTTCACCACAATATTACTTTGTATTGTAGAGAGAAAAAAAAAGAAACTTATGTAAGAAATGAAAATCCCAAAAGGAAAAATGGTTTTTTTATTGATGTTTGATGATCAAAATTATGTGTTATGTGTTGGGTTTTGTTTGATTTTTGATTTGTGATGTGGGTTTGTTGGGATTTATCACTTTGTTTTAGGTTAACTTTCTTTTGCTTTGTTGAACATATGCATCAAAATGGGTTTTGTTCATTTGAGTTGATTCATTGTTCTTGTTCTTGTTGATGTGATGTATTTCCTCTTGAAAGCTCTCACATTTTTGGGTATTGTCTACTCAAAACCTAGCTTAAATGGGAGTCATTTCACGGCAATGGGGTAATCGAATGTTGTACGACGTTTGCAATGTGTCTTTAGTGCATTTTAAGCTTAACTTGACGATGAACTCTCGTGTTGATTTGCTATGGTTCATGTAGTCGAGTAGACGTCATGTAGTCAGATTAAGGCTTTGTCGTTATTGTTGATAAGCTTAATCTACTTCCATACTTGTTACTATTCTCAAGTTGCATGGTCATTTTGGTTAGTTTGGATGTGTTCTTGTAAGATGAAAATTGTATCATCTTTGATGACCTTTACTTTGTAATATGTATTCTTTCGTCTCTTTAACTTTGTACCATATTACTAAAAAAACTCGTATATTTAAGTTATATAATGCGAATTATATGAAGGTGGAGTACTAATTTCTTTTTTTCTGCCTATTACACATTGGAAAAAAAAAAGAAATTAGGGTTTTGATAAACTTTAATAAATAGCTATGATTATCAACCAAATCCTTTTGCTTGTAGGTGTGGAATATAAGTAATCATTCCACCTCTCTTTACAGAAATCTTTCATAATATTTTTATGGTAAACATGATTATCTTAAAACATAACTATTTATGATATTCAAAAATTTACAATCAAAGTTTTTTGAGTTTTAAGTTTATTTAAAAAAACATAAAATAATAACAATAATAAGCAATTGCGATTTTATGTGAGAACTTTTGGAGAAAACTCGGTAATACTTTCTTATTTCATTATACTTGCTATTAATAGTAATTTTTTCTATTTAATACTCCCTCTTATTCAGCCTAATTGTCCCATTTGATTTTGGGCATTATTTACTCTTAATCTATAAGTTAAAATATAGTCATATGAGATTTTGTTTGATTCGTCTCAATACAAGGATTATTAATATTAAATTTGTATAATTTTTAATTAAGAATAATTTGAGATATTAAGGGTTAAAATGTTGTCTCGACAAGTGTGATAAACTAAATGGGACAATTAGACTGAATAAGAGATATTATATCTCAAATTCTCAATCAGGGGTGGGTATTTTAGAATGGAGTAAGTATCATGAATGGAGTATACATAACTTTTAAGTAACTAATCTTATAGAATCACTTTTTATTTTATGTACTCAATCAAGCAAATTATAGTGTTTTCTATAAGTGGGGTACACTGAATACTGGGTACGATGATGATGATGAATTAAGCAAATTATGTCTAATTGTTGAGAGTTTTTCATTTGTTTTTTTGTATCTATTTAGGAAGCATTTGTAGTTAGAAATTTGTTTGATCTACCTCTTGGGCAATTAGGTCAACCTTCCCCCATTTAAATTTAGGTGTGAGGGCCATTATGAATTTGGTTGCATTATTTGGGAGGGATGGTGAGTGATGGGAACCATTGGTAGGCATTAGTCAATAGGGCATATCATATACTTCTAGTATTAGTAGGTTGTATGAATATTAGATTATTAGTATCTATTCTAGACCTACCTATATCTTTATTTGTGTTATAACACAACTTTCTTACCTAAAAGTTTATTGTTTTGGCACTTACTTTCTTCGTTACATAATATTTGCTAGTTGCTACTGATAGTGATACTTTCTCACACAATATATCATAAAGTAACTTATAAATTATCTGAATTATTTCAGTTTTATTTATACTTTATACCTAATTACGTCTTACACTTTTTTCTTTATATTTTTTTTATTAATTAACACTTATTTTTATCATCTACTTATTGTTTGTCTTATTCTCCTATCTAATTTCATTTTCTCTAATTTTCATCCAAAAAGTAACAAATATAAATAGACAAGCTCATAGAGTAGCTAAGAAGCCATGGATGTATACAAGGCTTAATGAGTTTCCTTTGTGTAAGAAAGTTGAAAGTTTAAGTTTTGTATTACAAAGAATATTTATATTGATTAAATTTTTTTTTGATATTTTATATTGATTTTTTAATGTGAATTTATATTGATTTTTTTTTTTTTTTTGTGTGGATGTACATTGATTATTGACATAAAAAGATTAAGATGGGAAACAACTAACACAAGTGGATTGCACATCTACCCAACTTTGACCACCTAAAGCCTTTTACTTTTTCCTTTTTCCTTTATATTTTTATTTAATTTTTTCTATTTATTTCTATAATGTTGTTTGGTTGGTTAAATGAATCATGCATTAATTTGAGGCTTCTGCCTCCCTTAATACCAATCTAAATACGAAAGCAAGTCACACTTCCCTATATAACCCTTCTATTTATACTTCCCTTTCTTTGTTTTATTCTGACTAAAGACGTATTAGATATATGGGCTAAATAGCCCAATTAATACAAATTAGAGAAAAAAAAATAAAAACACAAATTAATATGGGTCTTTTGTTTTGAGGTCGTCTCTTTAAAAGACAATCTCTCACAAGATCAACAACACTAATAATATCAGAAATTTAAATTAAAAAGATTATAATTAGCCACATAAGCCAATATATATCAGTTTTAATGGTATTCTATATGTGGATTTTTCTATACATTTAGATTTTCTATCGTATTAATTTGTAGGTTTAGGTCATTCACATATTTTTCCACTCATATCCTGCAAGTCATATTCGGTCTTTCTTGTCCTCTTTTTAGGTCTTTTATTCTCCAGCATTCTCCCTTTCTTGTTGATTTGCTAATATCCCATCTCTGCACATGTTTAAACCAACTTAATATCGACTTTACATGGGCCGGGCTTTGAAAGCTCGAGCCGACTCGGCCCGACCCATTTTTATTACTTAAAATTATTTAATCCTCAAAAATCAATTTATGATAATAAAAAATGTCATTTATAATAGTTAAATGTAGAAATGTTAATAATTCTCCCTATTGGTATTGTCATTTATAATAAAAATGTTATCCATCAATTATGCTAAGCCTATTTTCGACCCTTATTATACCCTTTTATGACTAGCCATTTTAATTATTGTAAAACTCGTTTTTGGCCCGGCCTATTTTCAACCTGCCCCTTATAAAACCCTTCAAAAACGAGCTGATAAGGGATCAAAATGAGGGCCCGAACCCGCTGAACACCCTTAGTCTCTACTCTCTATTCTCTTCTTTCAATTATATTTTTTTATCTGATGAAAAAAAATTCAAATTTGTTTATCAAACAAGAAAAAAAAAATATATTAAACTTGGTAGGATAATATAGAAGAATATAGCATTGTCCATTGCATATGCATTAATGGATAATGTAAATCACATGATCCTCTCATTTTTGCTATAATTTCTATCACATGACTTTGCAGTTTTTGTATTAAAAAAATTCCTCTTTTCAACTTTGAGTATCATCTTAGATTGAGATGCTCATTTATTCATCACTTAGATTATATGGACATATAAGTTTAAAATTTGAGATTTCTTTTGGAATTTTTAATCTTTTTTATTGGTTATAAATTGGATTTATTTGGTATCTTTTAATTGTTTTTTTTTTTCAAAATATATTTTTTTTCCTATGTAAAAAATAAAAAAACAAGATTCATAACAGAGTCAGACTAAGGAAATGTTAGAACTAGTTGAGAATGATATCAGGGCTTAACAGTTAACATGGGAATAGTGGTACTCATACCAACTTAGATAAGACCCGATTCTAAAAAAATAAGACTATAAGATAACATTTGTTGGAAAAAAATAATTATTTATATTTTTAGCTTTATATTATGTTTTCCTATCAATTAAATGAAAAATTAGAAAGAAAAAACCATTACTCTATATTTTATAACCAATTATACACATATCAATTGGGTCACACATATATTTGTCATTTTGAGGACAAAAACAAGAACATGTAGGTTGAGTCACGCACCCCCTCATCACATTGCGTTTGTATATATTATTTTTGGACAATTGCACAAGAACTATATATAGAAAAAGGTTTAACTATAATAATACCATATAAGCTATACAATCATATTCGGTAGTCAGTAAATCCCGCTAAAATCAAATTATTATGTGTTTTTTTGACTATGACAAGGAGGTGAAATTCATGCACCGAATAAAAACAAGAATAAAAACATAGAAGAGAAAACTCGTATGTGCTTTCTGGACAGAGATGATATATGTTATTTGATGGAAAGAATACTACAACTATACTTGCTAAGAACATTTTATTTAAAGTTGCTTGTAAGATTTAAAGATTTACAGTCTCATGATGATCATTCACTTATAATCTTAAATTGATCAGTTATAATCTTAAAATGACTAATTATAACTTTAAAGTAAAGTCTTTAAGTAATCAAAAAGATATATAGACTAATTACACGAACTCGTCTCATGATGAAATGCTCTGGTACTACACGATTTGTTCATAAACTTTGAGGCTCACTACTTCGTAAAGGAGCCCAATCATTTTGGGCTTTAATATTTTGCGGGCCCAGAAATCAATTAGCTCAAGAGATAAGTAGACTGAGCTGATTCATAGCCCAGTTTCAATTATGGCCCATTTGCAAAGAGACTGGCTGTTTAAACACAAATTGTTGTGAGAGACGGTCTCTTTGACAGACCGTTTCTAAATGGATTGGCCTATTAGGGAAAATGTAAAGTAAATATAGAAAATAAGCTTTAATAGATTGAAACTAAGAGACGTTTCTCAGAAAGACGGTCTCTCAAGAGATTGACTGTTAATCTTAAAGGCTAAAAGTTAGTTAGCCTTTTTTTTATAATTTTTTTGTCTTTTTTTTTGTTTTAGTCCTTCTTGAATTTGTCAACTTGAACATTAGTATCTATTGGAGTCAATTTTCGAGTCTCTTCGTTTCATAATGTTTGTTACATTTGTTATATGCTAAAAAGCTTGCAATAATTAAAAGTCTATATAATACCCATTCAGTTCAATTCTCGTTATTTGTGATCGTAAACGTTATATTGTTCCCTATATTTGTTTAGAATATTTCATTTAAAGAAATAGACAGTTAAATAAGCTTTTGGGAGTTATATAGAAAACAAAGAATATCTATATGAGATCTTATTAAATTTATTTTATTTTAATTATATTATTTAATTATACATAATGTTACGGGGTCAAATTATTATCCCGTAATTTATTTAGTCAAATCATAACCGCCACATAACCACCCACTACTCCCATCTACACAAGCATGATCACCATGTATTATCATGAACGAGGTAACCACCTCCACAATATTTCTATAAATACATCATTCATCTACATGATAAAGGTACACAATTCTACTCTCATACAAAAACTTATACTAATTACGTCTATGATTCCCGGTCTGACTTAAGCATCGGAGTGCCCTTCCGGGACATAGGCCCCCGGGTTAGTTTTCCTTGTGGTTGCAGGAACACCCTACGCGGAGGTCAGATCATCTCAATTTCCTTAATTTAAAGGTACTTTCTACTTAAAGTCTCTTTTATATATTCGACCGTTTCTTAGACGAAACAGTTTGGCGCCGTCTGTGGGGACTCGATCAAAAGGTCATGGCTCCCAAAAAGAATATTTCATGTATTACTTACGTGGGTTTCACATTTGATGATTATGATAAAAGGCAGTAAGTGTAATTGTCTTATGCCATTTGCATGATGTTTTTTCCTGTGTACGATGACCATTAATTTGGTATTTTATGGTTAAAAATAGTAAGGGTAATTATTGATCCAAAATCAGTTAATTAAAATGACGCACTATTCAGTTACATCCATTTGCAATATTGGAAGAGATGTTAGCAGTTAATCAAAATAAAGGATCACGCTCGAAGGCTTTAGCGGTTGAACCAAATTTCAGCATATATCATTATTTTCTAAACTTGTTTCAAGTCAATCAGATTCACCCAAATTAATATTCTCTCAAAATTTGCGAGAGATTATCAGACCAATATTCTTGGTTGTTTAAGACCAATTCTTGATTGCTCTTCCAGTGAGAATTTTGGATAATAGCGTATTAGTATTTGATTGATTGTTTAAAGGTATTTTTACATGATTTTTTGGAGATGAAGTTCGGAATATAAAAATAAGAATGTGGTGATGACTATTTATATTATTATATTGGGCTAAATGGAAAGCCAAATTATTCTTGGGCTAATACACTTGACGAGGATTATTATTATATTTATTACTCATCAAATTGAGAATTTTTGGGTCAAATTATTCCAAATGATTGTTAGTATTCGTGGACGTAGAAGTCCGATCTTATTGCTAATATTCATCGAATATTGGAGGTCAGTTTGATGCACCTTCTTAAAGGGTTATTAAATCTGTAGAATGTTTCCAAACCAACTTTAACTGACTAAAAATTTTAGTCCTTATTTTGAAGTTCGGTTTGATGTACTATCTAAAAGATTAGATGACCCGTAGAAAGTTTCCAAACTAGCTTCAGCTAAGTGGTTTCGGTCTAAAGATATTAGTCCACCTATTGCCCAAATCAATGCATTGGCTGGTTTCGGGTATGATGTTGAATCCTTGGAAAACACCTACAGTGACGACTGTATCGGTTGGATCCATGTACGATTTGACAGTGGTTCAAACTATTTACATCGGATCCCCGGAATACACCTACAGTAACAACTGTATTGGCTGGATCTGGGTATGATTCGATAATGGTTCAAACCATCCACCCGTAAAAGAACCATCTTAGGTGACTCGATATATAGAGAAAAATATCACCATCGTCTTCTAATGAATTGCTACATAAAGGGTGCAAGTCTTTGATTAGTATTGCCAAGTGAAGAATATTGTATTAATCTGATGATGATCATACGACTATTCTTGCTTTTATTCGTCAACGTATATCAAGTGCTTCGTATTCATGGGTCGATTTGGATCGACACACATTAAAAGAATTATTTATTATATCTACGTGGGAATTCAACACTTCACCATTCTTATTATATTGGGTCTTACTTATATATGGTTATCAATGACGAATATATAAAGTCATTTGAACTTTCACCTAGTATGAAAGTCATTTATTATTATTGAGGTTCCGCAACTTGGACTTTATTTGTCATGTTGTGGAATCATCTAAGCTTTCACTTAGTTTGAAAGCCATATTATTATTTAAGTCCCAAAGTGATTGATTTTGGGCGATATTCATCTTCATTATTAAACTTTCACCTTGTTTGAAAGTGGAATCTTTGCGAATGTCACCTAGTTTGATAACTTGGACTAATATCATCGGTCATAGTATCAGTGTTTTCCGTACTTTCAGATTGCATTTTTATTTAATGCAAGAAATTCTTTGAGATCCATTATTGATCTAGATATGTCAGACGTACTTGACATATTATTCTCTAGAGTTCATTAAAATCACCTGTCAGACGTACTTGGCAGCATTTCAAAGAATCATTTAAACATTTACAATCCATTATTATCGATCAGTCAGTCTAAACATCAGACGTACTTGATGTTTCAACACTAACAGCTTGCCAGACGTACTTGGCAACCAATCAGTATTCAATATTCAATATTCAATATTCAATATTTAGTATTCAATATTCAATATTCATGTTCAAAGGATTCACCTAGTTTGATTCCTTATCTAAGTCCCGGGTGATTGACGGCTGGGCAATGCGGACCTATGTCCGATCAATATTCAGCAATGCGGACCTATGTCCGATCCATATTCATCTGCGGACCTATGTCCGATCCATATTCATCAACGCGGACCTATGTCCGATCAGTATTCATCTTCAAAGGATTCACATAGTATGATTCCTAATCTAAGTCCCGGGTGATTGACGGCTGGGCAATGCGGACCTATGTCCGATCAATATTCAGCAATGCGGACCTATGTCCGATCCATATTCATCAACGCGGACCTATGTCCGATCAATATTCATGTTCAAGGATTCACTAGTATGATTCCATATCAAGAAGTCCTAGGTCATTGACTGCTAGGCCAAATCGTCATTCAAGTGCAAATTCCGGATCATCATATGTTGCTCTAAGGTTGTATCATCAAAAGTGGTCCAAAGGCCAAATATTTATTATTCATGGGGCTTCAATCAAGCATGGACTCATCGAGGTATATTTATTTTCCGCATAAAGACTGATGCCCTCGCTACATAAAATTACCTCCTCTATCACTCTTCATGCGTGGGGCTAATGTTACGGGGTCAAATTATTATCCCGTAATTTATTTAGTCAAATCATAACCGCCACATAACCACCCACTACTCCCATCTACACAAGCATGATCACCATGTATTATCATGAACGAGGTAACCACCTCCACAATATTTCTATAAATACATCATTCATCTACATGATAAAGGTACACAATTCTACTCTCATACAAAAACTTATACTAATTACGTCTATGATTCCCGGTCTGACTTAAGCATCGGAGTGCCCTTCCGGGACATAGGCCCCCGGGTTAGTTTTCCTTGTGGTTGCAGGAACACCCTACGCGGAGGTCAGATCATCTCAATTTCCTTAATTTAAAGGTACTTTCTACTTAAAGTCTCTTTTATATATTCGACCGTTTCTTAGACGAAACACATAAACTACGAATATAAATAATTAAAATAATGTATGAGATTACCAAAAAATTATAATCATACGGAGGAAGTTTAAGAATTCATTTTTTTTATTTCTATTAGGTGAGGTGTAAGATAAGTATCAAAAAAAAGTTGTAAGATACTATGATTACTTAACGATGCCTACTTAATTAAAATTTAATTGGACGTGTCAATATTAATCACAAACCGCCACATTGTATGATACCTTAAAACATATATTATTAATTAATTATTATAGTCCTAAATCAAAATCAAAATAATGAAAATTATTGGTGGGTCTTATCATAAGTGTCTTATTACAACTCTTCTCATTTGATAATAGAGGAAGAGGAATAATGAAATATGTGAATGATATTAGTAGAGTTAAATGTACGAGCGTGTTAAATGAGATAAATGGATTATTGTCTAAAAATAGAAAAACTGTAAAATAAGAGAACACAAAATGAAAAACGAAGCTAAATGAAAAGGATATAGAGAGTTCGTAGTGTATACCTAGGAGTTTAGTATGTATATAACATATCGTATAAAAGTCAAACTAGGCCGAATGTAATCCATATGATCATAACATAAAATCTTATAGATGTAGTAATAGTCGTGGTATTGATCATAAACTAGTTGCAATGCAATCATAGGGGGCCATGGGCAAATACATGATATTAGTATCGAGTGAACAAAACATTCATTTTTACAAACGTACTGATTTATATGTTAATTAACTGATCTTAAATTCTTCCTTAATGAAAATAATTTGACAATTATATTATTTTTTATTGATACCAAAAGCGTTTGTGATTCAATGGATAGAGCATCTGCATATGCAGCAGAAGATTTGAAGTTTGACCCCTACTGGGTGCAAATATTAATTAGGGGGTTTTCTTGATTGCGTGTATCTCTCTTTCCTCACTCCTTTGAGGAACGAGTATAATTTGTCTACATCTTTCAGAAAAAAAAACCTCTCACTAGATCCTGCCTTATACAGGATACTAGCCTACTAGGAGTGTCCTATACTTTTACCTATTATCTTCTATAGATACGATCAATGATGTTAGCAATAAAACTATAGAACAATACAACTCAAATACTTTAATGATGTGATATCAATGAAATATTCGGCAGAAAACTAATACCTAATTAGAGTGATTGATTTTTAAGCTAATTTAACAAGTCGATTTCAAACACGCTAAATTACAAAAGTTTATAGCTGATTCATAAAAACAAATTGTTTAACCATTTTACAAATACTATATAATTGGCTATCTAACCATATAAAAATACATAAAAAAGGTAGAAATATTCAAGTGAAGTAGAAGTACTAGTAGTAGGCATTTACGGGGACGTGGCGCAGAAGTGCAAGTCTCTTAACCGAATTTGCCAAGTATTAGTGGGCCACCCCAAATCAATAATCACTTCACATTGCTTTTTGGACCCATTGCTAGCTGTGTCCATTATTTTGTTGTTCATTTATCTACTCATTTTGCATCATTTTATATAATAAATTTGCGATGTAAGAATTTTATTACTCTGATCATATACAAATGAGTGAGAGATTAAGAGAAATTTGATCCTAAGACCTTGTCTAGAAAAGACAGTTTATGCTCCAAGCCTCCAATTAGCGTTATACTGCTATACTTCGTCTCTCGTTGTGACGACATCAACACAAGAAGTCTATATGCTAATAATCTGTATCTTGGGCAATTTGACCCATGTATAAGACCGTCTCATATAAAAATTTGTACATTCTTGTGAGAGATCATTTCTCGCTGACCGACCTCAAAATAACATGTAAAATAATTGTATTAGTTGGCTATTCAACCCAAATAAAAAGAGCATCTCATAGTGAGATTGTCTAACACAAGTGAACAATTTTCACAAATTCTCACTTGAGACCGTTTTTTGTAAAGATGACTCTCAAAAGTCCAGTCCAATTCTAAATATATATATATATTGTTACAACTCTAAATATAGATTTAAGCTAGACTTTTAAGAATCGTCTTTATAAAAGACGGTCTCTTAAGAGAGCACATGAAAAATTTTACCTTTGTTTTGGAAAACTTTTTTTTTTTTGGAGTTGGTTACATAAGATTCAATACTATTGGCCAAACATGGTTAAAGCCTAAAAGGAGCAAAGTGGCGCAAACCAATTCGTTTTAATATGTAAATCTTTGCTAATTCACATGGGAACGACTGAACAACTCAATCATATTATCATTTGACCAAAAGATATATATTTTTATAGCTCATTTGGTATTTCGTACTAAATAATATGTATAATAATGAAAAACTAGAGTAATTTATATATTTATTTTCCTTCAACAATTTTATTTTTTTCACGAAATTTATTCAAATGCATTATCATTCAAAAATATGTTATTAGGTATATCAAACTTTTCATTATCATGAAAATAACATGATACATATCATGAAAATTTACACTACAAATCATTCTTATTTCCATCATTTAATAATGATTGAATAACGAGCCGTTAAACTATTCCATATATGACGAAAGAAATTTTAAAAATTACCTTTCATGAAAATAAAAAAGTTAAAATACAATGTATACATTTTTGACCACGTTCAAAGTATTCTATATAGAAAACGGTACTTTATTCATCTGAGACAAATGTCAATTCTCCTTTCTTAATACTTGCATTGTATAATACTTCCTCCGTTCCATAATACTTGCTACATTTCGTTTTGGGCACTATTCATCGTTTAAGCTTATTTTATATATTACGGCTAATGTGTAAGTAATAATATAGTTAAGTGGGATCTTGTTTGAATATCGTCTAATCCAAAGTTGTTAAAATCGTGATTCTACTTGGAATCGTTTGGAGAGGTAGAATCGAATCGGTAGGATCGAATCGTAGAATCGTACGATTCTACAAATAAACTTAAAAATAATAAAATATCTAGTTTCTTACCATTATTATTCATTCAAAAGTATTTCAGTTTATGAATTTAAGTTTATTTGACTTTATTTTTAAGAATATAACGAAAACTTTTCAATAATTTGTTTAAATTTACATACCGATCAAGAAATTCGTTTTTAAAAAGTTTTCATGATGGAAAATTTGAAATTTATGTGTACTTGTGAAAGAGATTAGTAAAATATGATACATAAGAAAAATTAAAAAATAATTTATACTATATTAGTAGAATCGGATCGTTAAATCGTAGAATCGGAGAATTGTGTTATGATTCTACCTCTAAATATTTTATTCCAACTAGATTCGTAAGATTCTACAACTTTAAGATTCTAACTGCGATTCAAATCGCTCGCTTGTTTTTTGATCGTAAAATCGTAGAATTGTAGATTAGAATCGCGATTTTAACAACCATGGTCTAATCGCATACTTTCATAGTATAAACTTTTTATAATTTTTAAATGTGTATAATTCGACATATAAATCAACAAAATAATACATTGGATTGCGTAAAAAAGTAAAATGTAGCAGGTATTATGGAACGGAGGAAGTATAATACTACTCCTAGTACTTCTAGAATGATTGAGTAGTTGCATCATAAAACATCAAAACATGGGTTTAATTACAAAAATAGGTTTAATATTGCCACCTAATTCCAAAGAATGTCTCTTTTGTGTCACCATTGAATTTAATGAAGCTTATTTTAAGGATCAATCAAATTGTTGCAAAATTAAGCCAACCCCAACACCTGTGATTATGCTTCCGTTAAACGAGTGTCATCAATCACTATAAAAAATTGTAAGGATTACGGTTTTGATATTATTGCTGTGATAATTATAGTTAACATAATTCTAACATGGTCATATATTCAAAAAAAAATTCTAACATAGTCGATACTTGATATTGTACCATAAAGTTTAGTTTCTACAAGCTACAAGCATAACTATTTCAACGGTTAAATTTCTATTTAAAAGCTTAAATTCACAACTTTAAGATTTAAATAAAGTTCGTACTTCGAACTTTAATTTTTTTCAACAATTGTTTTTTAAAATATAATAACATTAGTTAATGACAGTTGAATAAAATTAACATACGACAAGCATCGATATCGATAAATCTTGTAATAGTGTCTTGAATTAGCCTTTGATTGTGGATAGGAAAAGGAAAATTCCATATAGTAATTCTAAACTTTCGACCTTTTTATATGGTAGACAAATATTTTTTTAATTCACATAGTGATATTGACCTTCTAATTTTTCTGCGTGGCAAACAAAAGAAAGTTTTTTTTGTTAATTTTACACTATTTTACATTTTTTTCCAAAAAACGAACGCCGTGATCATCCTAACTAACTACATATTTCAAAATTTAGTCAAAATAAACACTTAATTTAACCAAAAACTTAACATTTTATCTCCTACATAAAAAGTAGAGAGTTCAACCTCAGCACGCGAATTTTAAAAAATATTTGTGAAAAAGCCAAAAACTAATATCGCTGGAATTTCAAAAAAAACAAACAAACTCCTATTCCTATGTTCCAAATAATGCAAAATTATTGAGTAAAAAAAAATAATGTGATTTTAAAATTCTAAAAAGTTAATAGAGTACTATATTTATTATTCTACTACCATCTATAAAACAAATCAACATCAAGATCACCAAAACAACACAAAAAACTCCATTATTAAGCATTAAATCCTCTTTTACACTCTCCATTAGACCCCATTACACACATTCCCTACATCATCATCATCATCATCTGTTCCTTTCCTGTTCAAAATTCCTTCAAAATCCAATGGGAGATGATTTTACTCCACGAGAACAATTAATACCCACATCAAAAAACACTGCAAAATCATTCAATCGTCTTCTTTCACATGCCCATGACGAATTACACACTTTTCGATCTTACCTTCGTTGGATGTGTGTTGATCAATCCAATATTTACACTACAATTTTATGTTGGTTTACATTTCTTGTTTTTGCAATCTTAGTTCCTGCCTTTTCCCATTTTTATCTTGCTTGTTCTTCGTGTGATGCTAAACATCATCGGCCTTATGATTCTCTTGTTCAGCTTTCGCTATCCAGTATCGCGACGCTGTCGTTTCTTTGTTTGACTAGGTTTTTGAGGAAATATGGGTTGAGAAGGTTCTTGTTTTTCGATAAACTTGTTAATGAGAGTGATTCGGTTCGACATAATTATACTATTGAGCTCAATGTAAGTTTCTAAATTTTCGATTTCGGTTTGTTTTCGATTAGGGATTTTGTTTTTTTGGTTTGTTGGGTTGTTTAATTTAATTGGGTTTTTTTGTGGATTTGATTTTTATTGATTTGATTGCTTTATTTCATGTCCCCTGCTTCTGGGTTTTTTGAATTTTGGAGATTTTGTGATTAATCTATCAGATTTTGTGTCAAATTATCAGTCCTTTTTTCTTAATAAGATTGATTGATGTACGTGTATGGATTATTTGTTACCTTCCTTTATTCAAAATTTATTTTTAAGCGGATAATTAAGTATGATGATGCGGCATGTTTTTATTGTTTGGATGCAGTGGCCAGTGTGCGCCAAACACTCGTTTTTATACGTGTGATGAACCAACTCAACTGTTCCTTTGTTGCACAATGACAATGTCTATGTTAGTTGGTAATGTGCTAATGTTGGTGCAGTTGGATTCTTTAGAATTCCGCTAAGTGGGACCCGTTTGATAATCAATACTAAATAATGAGAATAATAATGGAAAGTTAGTATAATTGTGGTAGAAATATCTATTGACAAATTTAATAGTCATGCTTATTCTCCTTCAACAATTTTATTTTCTTTACAAAGTTCATTCCAATTCATTACCATCTAAAACTTGTAGTAGACCGGTATTAGACGGTAATGAAAAATTATGACAAAAATTTTTTTAATGATCAAATTTTCATTACCATGGGAGTGATATAATACGTATAATGAAAATTTACACTATAAATCATTCCTATTACCACCAATTAGTATTATTAAACAAACGGACCGTTAATGATTAATGTAGTAACTAAGTAAATTGTTATTGATTAACAGTCAAATATTTGATCATGGGGTGATGATAATTGGTATGCTTGAAAATTGAAATTTTTACTTAATCTATACTATATTGAGTATAAAAAATTTAAAATATTATCATGAGTTCAAAGTCCCACGTTTGATTGAATTGTTTCTGGTTGCTTCTAAATTTGATCTTAGTGAATAATTAGCTGTCCTTTGTTTATGTAACATGTTGATTAATAGAAATAATTATAAATCCAGTTGTAAAGCTTGTGATTGTCAATAAAAAGTTGGCTAACAGCCTCTTTTTATCAATAACATTGAAGATTATAGTTTCCTTGTGTTTTCTTTCCTTTTCTATTTGCAAAAAATGCCAATGATTTATTAGAAAAAGGTTGGGGTAGAATATATGAAATGATATTCATTTTAATTTTGACATGTAAATCTAAATTTTCCGTATATTTATCTATTTTTTTATTATTCAAATAGCATTAAATAACTCTCGCTTATGTGGGGTTGGGGGCGAATGTACTTTGCCTTGCCTTTGTTAGTGATGGTTGTGACAATTCATCACTTAATTAATCACCCCGTAGACTCACTTGTGTTGATGTACCCATGGGGCATCTGTAAGCTAACCACAAACCCATAAGTAATAAGTGTAGACTTGCATGCACATTTGATGAGATTCACTATTTCCTAAAACCATATGATATTAGAAGGATCACCCACCAAGCATTATATACAAGTTCACAACCCATTATTTAAAAAATGTGGGATCTTTCTCACATGTATAGTATTTCCAACATAAGGGGTCTTAGAATATGCGAGGTGATCGACCGTACTTTCCCGTATATGAAAAAGTTAATAAAAAAAAAAATATATTAAATTTATTAATAAAATAAATATATTTATATATAAGACCCTTAAATTTTTCAAGATGAATGTATCTAACACAAAACTATTGACTATTTATCTATTTGCAGTATAGTGTTATTTTGGAGAACACAGGGAAAATTAAATAATGTGGATGTTTCTAGATTGCATCATTACATAACTGTAAGGTTTAAGAAATGTGGCATAGAAGGAATGAATACTTGACTTTTAGGTTTTGGATTCTTTATGTGTCTTTATCAAAAAACACTATAATATTTGGCTAAGATAGGTGTAGTATTCTTTGATAATGAGAAAAATCTTCTTGGCCATTACTTAATGTTTCTTAGAGTATTCATTACTTAATGTTTCTTAGGTGTAGAATTAATTGATAAGAGAAATTCTACCAGAATTTAGCGAGCTTAGTTACATCTACCCACTGCTGAATAGTTCATTTGCATGAGGTGGTAATTGATGATTAATTTGATAAATAATTATATATATT
The DNA here is from genome assembly GCA_019776075.1 of Amaranthus palmeri. Lineage (NCBI taxonomy): Eukaryota > Viridiplantae > Streptophyta > Magnoliopsida > Caryophyllales > Amaranthaceae > Amaranthus > Amaranthus palmeri. The sequence continues at coordinate 359,665 of JAAKBH010000310.1, forward strand.
TTTGATAAATAATTGGTGAAAAATAAATACATGTAATCTTTATATCCTCATTACTATTTTAGATGGGTAGTTTAGTTGGATTTTTTTTATTTAGGAACTAGGATTGACAATAATTTGCCTTATCTAGATTGTTCTTGAGCTAACCTTGGGAATTGGGATAGTTGCTTGTAAATAAAAAAACTGCTTTAGATAGTTGACTGCTGAATTATTAATTTTAATACTCCATTGTAGGAGTTTCACATCATCACCTATTTGCCCCAAAGATGTCAAAAGCTCAAAATATTAGCCAAAAAGTGGTGCTTCTTCAAACCAAGTCAAGTTTTGTTCATCTTGGATTTAGGTCATGTATAATTTTAGTGTCAGTTTGAGCTTGGATCATATAATACTATAGTAAAAATCACTCGGTCCGATATCTTTCTGACTAGTAGGTAGTGGCAGATCTAAGAAAAAATATACAAGAAAAATCCTATATAAAAAATATGTATATCATAAAATAATGATAAAGATGATAATATTTTTAAACTCAGTGACCTCACTTGTAGGCACTGAAAGACACCTGGGTCCACCACTGATAGCAGATTCATGCGTTCTCGTATTTTACTCTATGTGACCACCATAAATGCAACTTGACAAACTTTAGTCCTTTCAATCATGCACTAATTTGGATGTAACCCAAAGGTCATGTGAATATGATCTAATTTTGCCATTGGAAAGTAAGTGGATTGTATAAGAAAAATGATGAATGCTAAGTTGTAGGCCATAGTACTTCTATGCCTAGTAATAATTTGATGATGTGACATGAATCCATGATCCTCTCTTTGAAGGGAGTATGGGTAAGGATTGTCCGTCACCTCCCCTCACTTAGACCTGTTTTCGAGTGGCGCATTGGGTTGATCAAGAGGTGTTCAAAACAGATCCGATGACCTGAAATATACCCGACCGTGTAACTGAACCCGATTTGACTCGACTTCAAAAATGATTTACAATCATGCAAAACCAATTTGGATACAAAACCCAATTTTAAATCGACTCGAAACTCCTAACCCAAAATCAACTAGTTGACCCGAATGTAAGTTGATGATGATGATGATGTGAAATGATGTTAGAATGTAGTGATATTGATCACCTTTGCTTGTTATGCTTATGCAGAGATCACTGAAGATAGTATCTGTCTTTGTACTCCCATGTTTTGTTGCTGAATGCGCCTACAAAATTTGGTGGTATGCTTCTGGATCCTCCCAAATTCCCTTCTTGGGAAACATCATCTTAAGCGACATTGTAGCATGCTCACTAGAGCTTATCTCATGGCTGTATCGGACATTAGTTTTCTTCCTGGTGTGTGTCCTGTTCCGTCTGATCTGCTACCTCCAAATCCTGCGGCTGAAGGATTTCGCCTCTGTGTTCCAAGTAGATTCAGATGTCGGGTCTGTTTTGGTCGAACACCTTCGGATAAGGAGGCATTTGAGGATTATTAGTCATCGTTATCGTGCATTTATCTTATGCGCATTGATATTCATCACTTCAAGCCAATTTACTGCTCTATTGTACACTACTAAAAACCATGCTAATATGAGCATTTTCAGAGCAGGAGAACTAGCAGTAAGTCTCTTGCACCAAATATTCTTAGTGCTGTTTCATGTTTAAAGCAATTTGTCTAAATCTGCTGTTGATTTGTGCTAAATTGTAAACTTGTGTGCTATAACATACTCTAATGAAAGATATATGGGTATATGGTCACTGTTTATATTACATATCCCGGGGCCTTAACCATTAGCTTAATTTGGTGAGTTGGTTGCTTGACATGGTATCAATATCCAACAAGAGGTCACGAGTTTGAATCTCAACCCCTCATCAAAGTGGAATATTTTGCGTCAGGTATAAACAGGGCTTGTGCATACATATACTTCTAGCCCAAAGGGCTCTCATATGAGGGTGCGTGTTAAAGTATATAACATATTCTGGGACTTCAACCATCAGCATAAGCTTTTGGTTGAGTTGGTTCCTTGATAGACTGGTATGTGTGATTCTTGACGTATCCAAATTCTTTTATGTTTGTCCATAACGTAAATGATTATTTGATATACGTAATGTTTTTCACATAATATTGGAAAATGATATGAAGAATTTAAACTTACAAGCTGAGATTGTAGAGAATGTAGAGAAGAAGAATTATGTGGCGACTACTAGAACTGATATATTGATTCATGTAACCTAACCCCAACTGATGAGAGCTGGGAATTTGTTGATTTTGATGTGTGTAGCTATGTTCCATGACCTTAATGACTGGTCTAGCCATAATACTGAGAAGTGCTACAAAGATAACACACAAAGCTCAGGCAATCACATCTCTTTCTGCGAAATGGCACGTGTGTGCAACCATCGACTCCTTTGCGACCACCTCTGAGACCGAAACACCAGTAGTTCAGAACTCCAATGGTGCAGGAAGTGCTGGTTTCTTTGATGCTCGTAGTGGAGACTCAGATGACGATGATGCTGGAGACGAGGAAGATGATGTCGACAACACTAAGTTTCTTCCTGCGTATGCCTACAGTTCGATCTGTTTTCAGAAACGACAAGCTCTAGGTAAGTGAAAATCGCTTCGTTTTTCTTGCACAAATGCTCAAAATACAAAGAACGATAGTTGAATTTCGTAATTGGTATTTGGCAGTGACATATTTCGAGAACAACAAAGCTGGGATTACAGTTTACGGATTCATGTTAGATAGGGCTTGGCTGCAACTCATTTTTGGTATCGAGTTATCCTTAGTACTCTGGCTGCTCGGAAAAACCATTGGTATCTAATGCACACGATCACACGAACATCATTATTAGCGCTTGAAGACTATTTATTCAATCTTCAATAATTCATCGATCTTATAGTCCTCACTTTCGTAGACGTTTTCTCACCAATCACTAAGACGAGGCAGGTTGTGGCTGCGACTGGTTTGTCAGTTTAGTCGCCCTGCAAAGCGACATCATTGAAGTAATGCTATTTTGTGTTTACGCTACCACTTGTAGATTCTACACCCTGTTTGGCTTCCGTCTTGTACTTAGCATCTTCATCAACGGGGAATAATAGGCTTGTCGATCATTGTTGCTCGATATTTGTTGATTCGTGCTATTCTTTCGAAATAATTGATATGTTTGTATTGCGTTCTTGTTACCTTGGAGTTTTTTGCATGTTTTTTTATACGAGCAATTATTTATTTTTTGACGGTTCTTTCATAGTTTGATGCTTATGTGAAGAGATAATTTTAGATGAAAAAAATAAATATTGGAACTTGTGAGCAAGGTTAGTGTAGAATTCATTACCTCATTGTCATCAATAGTTTTTATATAAGCTTTGATCTCACATAACCTTGTTTGAAGGATTATATGCATGTAACTTTATCATTTTAAAACGCAAAAAGATTGGTCAATTAATCTTAATATTATTTACAACTTTACATGAATAAAGTACTTATAAATACAAGGGAGATGACATCCTTGTTTGTTTGGTTAGCTTTACTCAAGCTTGCTCATTTACATTATAAGCTCAAGCTTAAACATTATTACACATCGAATTCAGCATAAACATCCTTTTTATTTTATAAATATTTTTATAAAGAATATAATTAAAATATTATTTTTAGAATGAGAATTTCGTATAAAATTTTTAATATAATTTTAATATATGTAAACTCAATACACGATAAAAAGTATTTTTGCTAAAATAGTAAAAGATAGTTATCCGAATTCCGAGGATTAAGTCCCAACAATGCTCAATTATTACTATATCATTTTGTATAGTGAATTATCACCAATAGTTAACTTCTTATATTTCGTATTGTATGAAGTTGTTTTATCATAAAACAGACTTAAATAATCAATATATTTTTCTATTTAATTACTTTAAAATTATAACTAATTACTTTAACACATTATATATTAATACATAGGACATACACTTTGCAAAATTAAAGTCAAAATTGAGTTGGTCACAAAGGCGTTGACCTCAATATAATTAATAACATCTCATCTTGGCAAAAAACGACGTCGTTTACCCGATTTTCATACTAACGGTATTCCAACGACCGTCTATCTAAATTCTAATCACACGACGTCGTTTACTCAAAACTGATTTTCAAATATTTATAATCTCTATTATACTTTTTTTTTTTTTCCTGAGTTATCCTCTCCATTTTACGATCAAATTCCATAATTATAATAATCGATGTAAATTAAGAAAAAGAGAAAATACAATTACAGAAAAAAAAACTTTTTTCACATTCATTTTTTAAGATTAATTAATTAATTTAAGGGTGTAATTATGGAAATTACTGGGCCTTCAACTAGCTTTTGCTCAAAAGAAACACGAAAAATTTATCAAGAATGGTTTAATTTTGCAGATTCTGGTATTTAATTTTAATACCCATCTTTTTTTTTATCTGGGTATTTTTTTAATTTTATTACCCATCTTTTTTTTTATCTGGGTTTTTTTTAATTTTTTTTAATTTGTTGAATTAGTAAAATATAGATTTGATTTGTATTGTATTGGAAATTGCTTAATTTAGATGGGGATGGTCGATTAACTGGGCATGATGCAATTTTATTCTTTAGCTTGTCAGATTTGCACAGAGATGATCTCAAACAGGTTTTTTCTTTTATCTTTTAATCATTTTTTATTAAAAAATTAATTAATTTTTGTAATTTATTATATTCATACGATCTGTTTAGCTGTTGGTACTAATCTTTTTAGCTGTTGATACTAAATCGTGGTAGAGGAAATGCTTTGTAGACTAATTGTAGTGTGAATTTTTATGCTCCATTTCAAATTGTAATACATTATGGTGAATTTTGTAAAGGAGATGAGATAATTGAACCAGTAGAACAAACATGACAGATAAACTTGTCAAAAGATTAATCTGCTAAATTTATACCAATGACTTTTCGTTATCATATAATACTACAACCAAACATGCTGTGAAAAAAAATGGAGCATGGTTTATTAGGGGCTAGAGTCATATGAATCGTAGTCGCTCACTAATCAAAAGTTTATAACAGTAAATTATGGACAATTGTGATCTATTTTTATGTCATTGTGACCATCATGTAAAATGTATCGTGATCATATTGTAAGAGGTTTTGAATTTAGTGTGACTGAATATAGATCACATTAATCATGAAGTGAATTTCGTGACCGTTGCATCTAGGGGAGAATCTAGTATATAAGTATATGGTGGGCCAAATAGATATCTTTGTAAATATACTAAACCAATACATTTTCATATTTCTGTTATATGTTCTTGTCATACAAGTAAATATTAATAAATAATAGGTTTTAATCAAATGAGAAGGATTATAATCTATGCAATCTCGAGCCTAAATTCTCCTATAATTACTGTTATTTATGACCGAAATTGTATTTTTGCATAATATACAGAATTTTCATTTTAATATATCTTTCTTATATGAAGGTGTGGGCCATAGCAGATGCCAAAAGACAAGGCTTTCTTGGATTGCAGGAGTTCATTACTGCCATGCAGGTTTGTTTACAGGGCCGTTCCTAGGTTTTTAGGGTGGGGCAGAAAATTATTTATAAGCCCGGTTTCTAAACTATTGTATACATAGAAAATTTCGAATCTTAGCACTAACTGAAAACTAAAGTTTCTGGGGGGATTGGGCGTAGGCACATCTTGCCCTTGCTTGGTGCCAGCCCTGTTTGTTTATTACTCCATTTCCTTCTATATGATTCTAATAGAATTATATCTCAATATTATAAATGTCAATATATATTTTCCTTTTTTTTAAGCTAAATGTGATAATTTTCATTATTAACTAAAATTTTTTTCCCCTTTTCTTTCTTTGAAAATGTAGTTAGTTTCATTGGTACAATCAGGGCACACAATAAATCAAGATCTCCTAACAGCTGAATGTGAGTGGCTTCTTTCCAAGTTAGCTTTCTTTATTTCCAATAAGCAAATAACGGAGTAAAAATTGATAAATTTTTTAAAAGCCTGTACAATATAAAAAATAATGATATTTATAATGCAATTTTGTATCTTTAAAACACCTAACATATAGTACTACGTAATTTAATATTGAGGCACCAAATTTTTTTGGACCCTGTACTGTCAAACATACTCAAAAAGTCCCCTGCCTATGAGATATCCCTTTGTAACATGTATTTAAAGTTTCTACTTCCTACCTTTGTAAAATAATCTTTTGTTGAAATAGTGCACATAGGGACGGAGCAAAACTGACAAATAAATATATGATTCTACATGCTTTTCGTATTTGAGACCATCACCTACTTCATCAATATACTTGAGTGTATCTTTTAATATTTGAGACCCTTTATTATTTGGGGTCCTATGTAGTGCATATTGCACGTGCCCAAATTAAAAAATACAGCAAAACCCACAAGACAGATTAAAAAGAAAATATAGCAAATTCTATGAGACAGATTGAAAAGAGTTTAATTACCATTTATGAAGGCTGAATCCTTTTTTTTTCATAACAGTTGATTGGGAGAATATAAAGCCTCCTTCCATGCAGGATCTTACTGAAAAACTAGCAGTAAGTAATATTATCAGTTTTTTTTTTTTTTTTTTTTTTTTTTTTTTTTTTTTTTTTTTTTAAGTCTAAGAATTGGCTAATTTCCAATGTTTTATATGCAGAAAAGAAGGAGCAAACTCAAATCAGAATCACTAAATGGTAAGTTTTATGGACTATCACAAAACTTATGTTAAGTGTGCACTTAATTAGTGCAAAAATTAGGCTGTATCACCGTCTCGTGATCGTATTGTAAAGGTTATTGAGTTTTCTACGAATGAAATATAGGCCGTACTAACTGCAAACAATGCCGTTCTTGGCATTTCATGGCCCCTAGGCAAACTAGAAAAAATAGGCCCTCTGAAGGGTCGATTCTGAACTTTAACGAGTGTTTGGAAAAACAATAGAGACGAACAATATATATTATAAATATCATTATAAATGCAGACATGTCATATGCTTCTTAATTGATAAAAAAACTAAATAATAAATTGAAATATTTAGATATTGGAGCCCTTTTTAATTCTGAGCCCTAGGCAAATGCATGCCTTGCCTATGATCAGAAATAACCCTGACTGCAAAATCATTCGTATTGGCCATAAAATTCGTTTTGCGACTGTTTTTGTGACCGAAACCGTATTTTTGCACTATAATGTTCCTCTCAACATATTTGTTGAATTCTTTTATAGGCTATTCTGCAGATAGGAGAAAACTCCAGCCTACAAGATCAGCTCCTTGGTTCAGTACACCAAGATCATCAAAAAAGGTAAACTATTATGTATCTATAATTGATAATATCACAGGGTCGGCTACATGAACCAATAAATTAGTTTCAATAGTCGTCCATATGAATCCATAAATCAATTTCAATAAGCATCCAGATGGCTTCTTTTACAGTATTCATTTCAATTTTCTACTATCTGAACTCGTTTCATTCGAATCTGCTAGAGGTGTACACTTGGGTTATAGGGCCCATTTCGGGTCAAGTGTTTCGAGTCGGTTCAAAACTGGGTTTTGTGTCATACATCGTTTTTTACATAATTGTGAATCCATTTTTGAGTCGGGTCAAATAAAATTCGGTTACAAGGTCTTGTGAATATCAGATCGTCGGGTCTGTTTCCGCTAAAATTGTGGTTATTTGGTTTGTAATGTTGCTGTCTTTTCTGATAATTTTCAATGACTATGCAATTTCAGATACAATTATCTACCGTTACATCTATAATTGATGGACTAAAGAAGTTGTACAATCAGAAGTTACTGCCACTGGAGTCAAGTTATCACTTCAATGATTTTGTGTCACCATTATTAGTAAGTTCAAATCACGTTTGCTCTGATACCATGTTAACATACCAACTCAAACAGAAGTTTAATCTGATAGAACATGTCAAATAACCAATTCAAATTAGTTGATGATAAATTTGTTAACGGGTTTATACATAACCAGACCCGCATAACATGAGAATTAGCTGCAGATAAACTCGATGATGTTCATCCTAAAATCAATTGGTAATAGAAAGAGTAGCCGATCAAGCTTATATATTAATTCAACTTTTTCTAATTATTTGACATTAGAGCACGTATGGATTATTTTTTTAATGGTTGAAGCTCCAGAATATGTTACATATTCAATTTTTTTGCAGACGAACAGTGATTTCGATGCCAAGCCTATGGTCATGCTTTTGGGGCAGTATTCTACTGGAAAGACCACATTTATCACGCACTTGCTAAAAACTAGTTACCCTGGTAATTTGTGTCATTTTTTTTGTGATTCAAATGTGTTAAGACTAGGGTGTTTGATGGGCCGGGCTCTCATTTTGAGCTCTGTTCGGCCCATTTTCAGAAGGGTTTTATAAGGGCCGGTTGAAAATGGGTTGGGCTGAAAATGGGCTTTACTATAGTTAAAATGAAACGGACTATAAAAGGGCTTAATAAGAGCTAAAAGCGGGCCTTTGTAAATAGTAAGAATAGGCGGGAAACGATGTTTGTACCAACGTCAAGCAACATCCAGCAAGTTTTCTTCCCCCTCATGGAAATATGTCTTATAGCACTTGTCATCCTGTTTGGCAAAAGTTTTCTGATTCGAAGGTCCCTATCTAGCCCGACCCATATTTACTTAAGCCCGGCCTGACCCATATCCGACCCATTGAACACCCCTAGTTGAGACTCAATGTGTTGAACTTGTACTCCTAGTCAATAGTGAACATTTCTGATTTGATATATTACCGATTACATGTAGGAGCACATATCGGACCAGAGCCTACAACAGATCGATTTGTCGTTGTTATGGTATCAAAACGATCCACTTAAATCTAGTATTCCGCCTTGTTTAGGAGCCAGAAAAGAGCCTAATTGCGCGTTTTTCCCCTGTAGTCCGGTCCTGATGAAAGGAGCATTCCAGGAAACACGGTTGCAGTTCAAGCAGACATGCCATACACCGGTCTCACAGCATTTGGGACGGCCTTTTTGTCTAAATTCGAATGTTCCCAGATGCCGCACTCAGTAAGTTTCAAAAGATCGTTATCTACTTTATGGTTTTCGATTTCTCTACGAAAAATATGGGTGTTTTATGATTGAACTTTTTACCAGCTTTTGGAGCATATTACGTTGGTCGATACTCCAGGAGTGTTGTCTGGAGAGAAACAACGAACACAACGAAGCTATGACTTTACTGGTGTAACATCTTGGTTTGCTGCTAAATGTGACCTGATCTTGCTGCTGTTTGATCCCCATAAACTTGACGTTAGCGATGAGTTTAAGCGTGTAATCTCCTCTTTACGGGGTCATGATGACAAGATTCGTGTTGTTCTGAACAAAGCAGATCAAGTCGATACACAACAGGTATTCGGTTGCCAATGGCCTTAGTTGCTTCATAATTATATTTGCTAACAAGGGCATGTCGGAAACAATCTCTTTGTTATCGCTAACAAAGATAAGGTTGCGTACATCTGACTGACCCCACAAAATCCACTTAGATGGGAGCCACTTATTGACATCTGTTCATGTCTATGGTAGTTAATGAGGGTATATGGAGCTTTAATGTGGTCGCTTGGGAAAGTTCTGAATACTCCAGAGGTAACCCGCGTTTATATTGGGTGAGTTCGTGTGCTGATTCTTCCGTCTATTCATATTTCAAGATGAACATAGTTTTCGAAGCAACAAGCGTTGTGATTCAAGTATTTTGGACTAATATAAGGCTAAGATGTTGTTCTTAAGATAACCGGAGTCATTTTTTCGCAGATCATTCAATGATAGACCCTCGAACGAAGGCATTGATGGCCCAATAGGTCGTGAGCTTTTCGAGAGGGAGCATGACGACCTTATTGCTGATCTAAAAGATATTCCTAAGAAGGCTTGTGATCGACGGGTATGCTAACATAACATAGATGTAATCAATGCTAAGACTCGATAGAGGCTTATTGATGGGTGTTGAGTCCGTGCAGATTAACGAATTCGTAAAGCGTGCAAGGGCGGCTAAGATTCATGCCCATATCATTGGTCATCTGAAGAAGGAGATGCCTACACTAATAGGAAAGGCTAAGACTCAACAAAGGCTTATTGATAACTTGGAAGATGAATTTAGAAAGGTTCTTAGTTTTACTTCTTCAATTTCCTTTGATTTTGGATTCTAGTATCATTCAACAACAGTATCATGTCCATTCTCGACACTATGTTTGTGTCAAAGATCCAACTCAAACAAAAACTTATGCTGATGCTTAAAGCCTCACAATCTCATACACGTCACACAAGAGCCGTTTTGGGCAGAAGTGTGAATTCAACGCAAATTCTCCTCATAACTTAATGCTAATGAGAGGTAGATGATATTTGAAGCCCCATAAGCTTAAGTTAATGGTTGAAGGCTTTGGATATGCTATATACTCTATCAGTTTTCTATCAATGGTAAATCGAAAGTAACCTTTTTGTTATATAAGGGTAAGGTTGGTACATACGACCTAAACTCCGCCACCTAATGACTTTTTGTTAAATGGAACATTGTTCTATCATTGGACTAGAATTCAACTATCATGTTGAACTATTCTATACTTGTTGAATCCGTCAAGGAATCATCTTTACCAAAACTTTAAGTTTATGGTGAAAGCTCCTGGATATGTTATATACTCTAACACGCTCCCTTACACTAGAGCCCTTTAGGCTAGAAATGTAGATGCAACACCCTGGCGCTAAATATTCCACTTAAAATGATGGGTGATTGAGATTCAAATCCTTAACCTCTTGTCACGCTGACTTCTGATACCATGTCAATGAATCAACTCAACCATAAGCTTACACAAATTCTTGTGAGAGACGGTCTTTATGAAAGACCATCACTATTTGAATTGGCCCATAAAAAAAATGTAGAGTAAAAGTAGATATTAAGCTTTAATGGGTTGGGCATTCAGGCGTCTTTTAGAAAGACGGTCTCTCAGGAAACTAGCTGGTAAGCTTAAACCAAAAACTTAAGCTTATGATTGAAGCCCGTAAATATGTTATATACTCTAACAGAATCTCGCAATAATGCAGGTTCAAAAGGAATTTCATTTACCTGCAGGAGACTTCCCCAATGTGGAGCAATTTAGGGAAGTTCTTAAAGGCTATAACTTTGATAAGTTTGAAAAGCTTAAACTACCAAAGATACAAGCTGTTGATGACATGTTAAGCTATGACATCCCTCAACTTCTCAAAAGTTTCAGAAACCCATATGATTAATCGATGAAACTTCGAAATTTTCAAGTCGGCTCAAGTTAATTCGTAGATTTAGAGAATAAAATCGAGTTTTTTTGATTTATAATTTCAAAACACATTATAAGATGAATTAAAGATGTAATTTTGTTTTTATTGTCATACTTGTGTGACACGGTATGATGTCTCTATATATGGGCTGACTAACCCAACTAATACAATTATTATTTTATTAGCATATGAAGCTTCTGGTTTTATGGTTGTTTCACCGAGAGATATTTCTTGCAAGAGTGGATTTTTTTTTTTGTACAAAGCAAAGAATTGCTATGTAGAAAAATAAGATGCTATATTTTTCAAATCGACTCTATATATTATAATGATTTTAGTGAACACGGGTCGGGTTTTGGGTTCTAGCATAACTCTCCTTTTATTGAGCATTAAAAATTATTTTTTTTGTATTCACTACTTTTTTATTTTTAAAATTACAATTTTATCATAAAAAAACTTATAACTTGTTATTTTAGAACTTACTTATTTTACTTTCAAAATGAGTAACCAATTTGTTTTTTTTTCTTACAAAGATAACATTTTTATGTATTGATTTTACTTTCAACTAATTATGTTCTAATAGGAGTAATCAATAATTATCAACTTAGCTCAAAAAAAAAAAAAATTATCAACTTCATTAATTACCTTTTTTACATCATACATAGATTAACTATTTTTGATTTTGGGTTGAAACAATTTCCTACAAGAAGAAAGGGAATTGATTTTTACCTTGGTGAAAGTTAAATCTTTATCTTTATAAAAATAAAATGAAAAATCTTCAAATATCCAACCAATCTATAATTTTTATTTTGTTCTTTAAATTAATATACTCATATCTATTCAGCTTCTCACCTAGTCGAACTGCTACCTTTTTTTCATAGACTACTTCATCCGTTCTGAAATACTCGCTACATATCGATTATGCGCAATCTTTAAAAATTTGCGACTGATATGTAAGTTCAAGCTTATTTTGTATATTGCGACTGATATGTAATTAAAAATATAGTCGAGTGGGATCTTGTTTGAATCGTCTGATCTAATCGCATATTTTCATAGTATTAACTTTTTATAATTTTTAGATTTGTATAATTTAACATATATATAAACAAAATAACGCATTGAATTACGTAAAAAGTGAAATATAACAAATATAATAAAACGGAAGAAGTATTAAAATAGTTGCACATTTTATTTATGTAAAATTACAATTGATGTTTGCTACCAAGGTCAATCAAAAATAATCTTTTTGTTCGTTTTATCATCAACAAGAGTAAGATTGTGTACATCTGTCCCTCCCAAACTCCACTCTTCACGAAAGCCACCTAAACATATTCGGTAATGAAATGTTGTTATTACTATAAAAGTGGTTTTTTCGTCCAAGATAGCAATCTAATTGAGACTAGGGGTGCACACGGTCCGGTTTGGTCTGGTTTGATACTAAAATCAGACCAAACAAAAAATTCCGGTCTGAAAATTTACCAGACTAGACCGGATCGTTTAAAATATCGGATTGAACCGGACCGTTCTACAACGGTTTGGTCTGGTCTGGTTTACGATTTTTTTCCAAATTAATATATGTTCTATGAAAATAAATATATATTATTATATAAAAATATTAATATCTCAAAACATCTAGGTAGAAACCATTTTTTATAAAAAAAAATGGTTTTTGGTCAAAGTACGGTTTACGGTCTGGTCTGAAAAATTTTATAACCGAGACTAGACCGTAAACCGTTTTTTCAAAAAACCAGACCACACCATTTAAACCGTAGACCAGACCAAATACTCAAATTACAATTTAGTCCGATTTAATTTACGGTTTAGACCAAACTTTATTCAGCCCTAACTGACACGGAGGATATGGACCCACCCTTCCACTAAATGGAGCCAATCCCTATCCAAGCCCAACTTTAATCATGGGTATACTTTGGGTAGATTTTACAAGATTCCCCAACCACTTTGTATTTGTTTTCCAATTCCAATAGGCAGTCAGTCTCTTGTGTTTCTTGTATCTGCGCCTGCCATTTCCCCTTCCCACTGAATACACCACACTCAATAAACCTCTTTTCTTCCCGTGTGCTTCAAAATCAACGGTTTAAGGTTCGTAATTCCTTCTATAGTTATCTCCTTAAATTGACTTTGAAGTTTTCAATTCTCAGTTTCAAAATTTATGTTTCTGGGTTTTTATTTTAGTACTACAAGGTATGTTGATTGTTGATTGTTGATTGTTGATTTTGATTGTGGTGTTTGATTATACTATTGTTTCAATGTATGCCATTGTCCTTTTGTTTTGGGTCTAAGGTTATTTTCCCCTTTGAATTTGTGTTTTTAGGGCATTTATGGGTGCTTTTTATCATGACCTATCAAGGAAAGTGGTTTTTTTTTTTTAATTTTTAAATTGTGGTTCATGGGGTAGGTTTTATATTAGTGGGATTTAAAGCTCAAATGTGCTTGTTAACTGTATTATTGAATTTGCTACAGATATATATATACATATGTATACATGTTTATTCATGTTTTTTAAATTTGTTGTTTGGTTTGTAAAACAATAGAAATAAGAAATGTCTAGATGGGATGAAGTTAGAGGTTAAGTATGGGGATGAGAATTGGTGAAACACTTTGGAGTAATTTAAAAAAATATAAAAAATAGAAATGTAGCCCATCATATGAAGTTAGAGGTTGAGTATTGTAAGACTCTAATTTAAAATTATAATTGATCATTTTAAAATTGTCAGTGATCACTTTGAATTTATAATTAATCACTTTAGAACTTTAGATGTACATTCAATCAGTCCAATAAAATTGTCTCACCATGACTATATCATTTGATTTTTTTTTTTTGAATTTTCGATACACAATTATTTTATTTTGATTGTCTACATTTTCCCATGAGCTAAATGAAGTATGGAAAACTTAGCCCATCATATAATATACCCAATGAAAACCCTACTTATTCTCCTCTTTTTTGGTATAACTCAATCAAATCTTCATCTCTATGCCAGCCGTTTTTGACATAAGATTGTTCATTAACCATTATTCTTAATTCTACTATGTGGATTCTTCATCACCATCTTGCTTATCAAGAAAGATTGAAACTTTTGAAGAAGTGAAAAGAAGTACTCTTTAATTATCTTTGGCTTTTTGATCCAGAAAATCATATGTAAGTTCACTTTTATCTTTTTGTTTTCTGGTTGCTAAAAATGTCTTGAAATTGGCTGATTTTGGTCGGGTAAGATGATTTATTTGTGGGAAACTAGTCAAACAAGAATACTTCTTTAAAGGCAATTGTAATAATTGTGATAAACGTGCTGAATAATTTTTTAAAGAAGTGTTTTCGGCGGAAAACGAATCATTGTGGTAGTGACTCGTCACATTAAGATATTGTTTAGTATAGTTTATGAAGTATGGGGATGAGAACTGGTGAAACACTTTGGAGTAACTCAAACAATATAAAATGTAGCGAATTTAGTAGGACAAATAAAAAATTATTGCCAAAGGAGTACTTGTGAAGCCTAAACATTTTGTAGGTTTTGGGTTGTGAAGCCTAAACACTTATTTTTGAATTAAATAGCTGAATTGGACACTCGGATACGTGTTGGTATGAGTAGGAGAAGGTTGGGTGAAGGGGGAGGAAGGAAAGATTTTGATTGATTCTTTGATCATATTCTTGTGTGTTTTAATGGTCTAGGAATTGTTTAGCTTTGTCTTTTAGATCTATTTGCAAATACTCATAATGTTGATTGCTTTCGAATCATAATTTATGGCCCATGTATTCTTGTTGTATTTGATGCATGATTACTGAAATTTTCTGAAATATATATTTTCCCAACTTATTCTAATACCATGCTACCTTTATACTGCTAGATTCAACAAAAATGCAAGCTAGTCTTGTAATCCCAAATGTGGGTTCGAACTTTGCGACTCCCTACATATCGAGTCGATCAGCTCATATTCCTCAATGTCATCGTCCTCTAAAATGTGTTGCTGCTGTCACGACTCCGACAACTGAACCACCGGCAACAGTTTCATCCGAATCTGCAGGGAAGCTCAACAAGTATAGTTCTCGAATTACCGAACCCAAGTCTCAAGGTGCCTCACAAGCCGTACTTTATGGAGTCGGGCTGTCAGAAGATGATATGAGCAAACCCCAAGTGGGTATTTCATCAGTTTGGTATGAAGGCAATACGTGCAATATGCATCTGTTGAAATTAGCAGAAGCAGTGAAAGAAGGAGTTGAAGAAGCCGGGATGATTGGCTTTAGGTTCAATACTATTGGTGTCAGTGATGCTATTTCTATGGGTACTAGAGGCATGTGTTATAGCTTGCAGTCGCGGGATCTGATTGCGGATAGTATAGAGACGGTCATGTCTGCTCAATGGTATGATGGCAATATTTCTCTTCCTGGATGTGACAAAAATGTGAGTATCGGTTCTTCTAGAACTTTTTTATGGTGTTTTGAATTAGTGTCTATTTTCCTTGTTCAGTTGCAAGTTGCAACCCTCTTTGTGTTTCCATCTTTTGCTTTGAATATTCTTTTGTTTATGGTGATTAGTTTTTGCTGCTAAAGATCTATAGCTGCTATTTCAATAATCATCAAAACGGGTTTAAAGGATTTTAAAAAGATAATATAGCTCAAAATCTAATCAAAATGGGTTGACGTATCGGATATGATTGGATGTACATCCTCCATTTTGAAATACTCACACTCGATTGTGACATGTTGTGTGGAAAAGGTGACATGTTGTGTGGAAAAACGTTACTATCAGGAGCAAGTATAATAGAACGGATTAAGTAGTTGTAAAGTAATCTAATATTGGTTTTTCCTGACTGTTCAATTTCTCTGTTTTGATCATGATGTCTTAGCTTTTTACTTCATCAAAGTTCCACCCATTTGATGCATGGGATAAATGTTGGATATTAAATGTCGAAAATTGATGTTGATTTTGAAAGCTGGATCTTGTGGTATTATTACCACATGATGTTTCTTCTTCAAGGCCGAAGCATTGTTGTTGAATACAAGATTTTGGTTTATTATGCAATAAAATCTATTGTTTTGTTTACAGATGCCTGGCACAATTATGGCAATGGGACGCCTTAATAGACCTGGCATCATGGTTTACGGCGGTACAATCAAGGTTAACCTCTCAGAAAGTTATTATCCTATAGACTTGTCTTTCTTTGTGCTAGTATAAGTTATGTTTTATTATGTTTTGCAGCCTGGTCATTTTCAAGGTAATAGCTTGGACATCGTTAGTGCATTCCAGGTATAGTATAAATCATCAACTGACTTTGTATCTCTTTCGCTTTTTTGGTGTATTTTGTTATACATTAATACATTGTACCGAATTCCAAAGATTTATACACATGCTCTTTCACTGAATGAATTGAAGAGCATGGTTTAGTGTCTATAAGTGGGTAATGAAGATTGAAATTCTCATTCCGTAGCATCGTTGAGAATATGTTCGTGGAGCGATTACTAATGACCTGTATGCAGAAAGTTTTCGTTATCATGTTCGTAATTGTAGCTCAAATCATAAATCTGTTTTCTGTCTCTGGTGTAGTGTTTTGGGGAATATGTTAGCGGATCTATAAATGATGAGCAGAGGATGAATGTCATCCGTAATTCCTGCCCTGGAGCAGGGGCATGTGGTGGAATGTATACTGCAAATACCATGGCATCAGCTATCGAAACGATGGGAATGTCTCTTCCTTACAGGTATCCTTTCTAAATTGAGTTTGTATGCCTTTTATTTTCTTTCCTGGGTTATTAATTTCTTTATTTATTTTTAAGCTCATCAACACCGGCTGAAGACCCTTTGAAGCTAGACGAGTGTCGTCTTGCCGGTAAATATCTGCTGGATTTGCTTAAAATGGACTTGAAGCCACGAGACATAATCACCGAGAAATCTCTGCGGAATGCTATGGTTGTGGTCATGGCTCTTGGTGGGTCTACCAATGCTGTCTTGCATCTCATTGCAATTGCCAGGTGTGGGAAGTTGCGTACAAAATTTCTCGGCATGTTTAACATAGTTTCTTAATAGACCTCTTGTATTCTTGTAGGTCCGTTGGTGTGAACTTGACTCTTGATGACTTTCAGAAGGTAAGCGACAAGGTCCCATTCCTTGCAGATCTTAAGCCAAGTGGTAAATACGTTATGGAAGATGTGCATAAGGTACATATTACGCTCCATCGCCTTGATTCAACTTTGACCTTTCGTCTTGCGCTATTTTACAATATTTCTTAAGCTGTTTTGTGAATTTACGGATCTGTTAGATTGGCGGCACACCTGCAGTAATTCGTTACCTTCTTGAGCTCGGACTATTAGATGGGGACTGCATCACTGGTATTTGTTGTTGCCCCTTATATATGCTTTTGTCTCGAGCGCACATATTAGAGTTTTATTTAAATTTTTCTTTGTATTTATCGATATTATGATATTATCAGATATCTGATGCCTTGTGTGTTTCCTGTTTGTCTAGTTACCGGTAAAACACTAGCGGAGAACGCCAAACTATTCCCACCCTTAGCTGAAGGTCAGGTATGATTGGTGTCTATCCCACTGACTGTTACTGATCCGTGTTACATAATTCACTAGTTAATTCGCTTTTTGCACAAATTTTCTTAAAAATAGGCCAAAAAATCCGCTTTTTTCGATTCGTGTTTTGCGAGGAGATTAATGAATCATGTGGCACTGTTACTGATTTATAAATTGAAAGTTTAATCCTTTGAAATGGATTTTGTTTTATGATTTTGATGGTATGTTTCAGCAAATAATTCGACCGTTATCAAACCCCATCAAGGAAACTGGGCATATACAGATATTGTACGGTAATCTTGCTCCGGAAGGCTCAGTAGCAAAAATTACCGGAAAAGAAGGGCTCTATTTTTCTGGTACATACCTATATAAAGTCTGAACTTGTACGGGTGTGCTTCGGAAGTTAGAACTGCTTGAATTACCACTGAAAAAACGCGTTACATCTAAACTTTCAGGTCCTGCCCTTGTCTTTGAAGGAGAAGAAGCTATGATAGCTGCTATTTCGGAAGACCCCCAGAGTTTTAAGGTAACTTTGTCGGATTAGTTGTTACATGCGCTGTGACGGATCAATTTTGGTTACTCGTGCATTTCGGTGGCTCATTTCTCATTTCAAACTTTTTTCAGGGGAAAGTAGTAGTTATTAGAGGAGAAGGGCCGAAAGGTGGACCTGGCATGCCGGAAATGTTAACACCGACTAGTGCTATAATGGGAGCCGGACTTGGGAAGGTAATTTGGCTACTATTATGCTTACATAACGCCTCAATGTTCACGCTCATCTTGTTTAATTTCGTTCAAAACACTCGACTAGTTGATTTTGATCTCGATTTTATGGCCAACACAAACTTTATCGGTTATTGCAGGATGTGGCTCTATTAACTGATGGAAGGTTTTCCGGAGGCTCACACGGATTTGTTATCGGTCACGTGTGTCCTGAAGCCCAAGTATGCAAAACTTCTCACATTTTAACCGACTGTTACTTCATTTTGGGACAGAAATAAAGAAGTTGGGTTGAACTTGGTGATTTAACAGCAAGTCTTGTATGAGACCGTCTCACAGTGAGGTGGGCCCATACAAGCAGCCCAAATCATTTATATTTAAAAACTTAATAAAAACTGTTTTTTAAATGAATTTTTTTAAGAAAATAAAACTTGGGTCAGTCCATATTAAGTCGTCTCTCTTGAAACGGTCTTAATAAATTTTCTTTTTCGTGTTTTAAATCTCACATCTACATTTTTGAATGTTCAGGAGGGCGGACCTATAGGGCTAGTGCAGAATGGAGACATGATTACAATCGATGTCCAGAAAAAGAGAATGGACGTTCAGTTAACGGACGAGGAGATGGCAGAGCGAAAACGAAACTGGACGGCTCCACCATACAAGGCTAACAGAGGAGTACTCTACAAGGTATTCATTCGTATTCTTACGCCCTTCACAGTATAATTATACACGAGTTATGGATTTTGCTAATAGTTGTGTTCATTCGAATCGTCAGTACATCAAGAATGTGCAGTCCGCCTCAACGGGTTGTGTGACTGACGAGTAGAGCCAGATGAGGAGCCTTGATTATTTCGAAGCATAAACAGGACTTATTCGATGATTCTGGATCTTTCGGGTTTGTCTTGTGCAGTGGTTCGGGGTTGCCTAAGACGTGTAGGTTTGAGTCTTTTGTTTGCCGGTTGTAGTTTCAGTGCTTGTATCGTTGTGCGTTTGTCCGTTTTCGCCTGAGCTCAAGTTTACGTGCAGCAAGCGAAGTCAATAATTAGCGTAGTCCCTAGTTCACTTGTTCGATTTCTTTCTTATTTTCGGATATAAGGATAATTTCTTACAGACAAGAGAGGAAGCCCTTAAAGGGCTTATTTAAAATTAAATTAATAAAATTAAAAACCATTGTTTTCTACATTATTATCTTGTGAAATCTTCTCGTTAAATCAACTCATGATGTATTATGGTAATTATTTAGTAATTAATCAAAATTTTTCCTAAATTATACTGTAATTATTAACCAAAATATCATTATTATTTAGGAATTATTTAGGATAAATCTATACTAATCATGCTTTCTTCACAATTTATTCTCAAAATATCAAAGCATTTTATTTTTACAATATTATCCTCATAAATTTAAATGTTTTAATTTTAGTTGAATTTTAAAATGTCGTAATCAACATCAAACATTAACGCTTTTTTAGATGAAAAAATTATTATATTTTAATCATAGCAAAATCAATGATATTCTATATATGGCAAAGGGAAGAAATGTGCGGATAAGATTAAAAAGTGTATAAAAAAGAATTAAAAAAGTGTAGTAAATTTAATAGGACAAACTAAAAAAATCGTACTCCCTTTGTCCCGTTGAATTTGAAGCATTTTCCGTTTTAATCCGTCCCACCTAATTTGCATGATATTTATTTTAGACAATGACTCATAACTTTCTTTTAATTTCACCAATACATTAAAACTCTTTTAATTCAAACCACACAATTTATTCTCTTTCCTTATATATTACTACTTACTTAAAAATCCACATCTTTGATGTAATTCTATAAGGACTAGAGGTGTTCGACAGAGCCGTCTTGGAAAATTTGGGGGCCCTGTGCTAAATTTGTTGTGTGTTTTATTTATAGTAAATATAATATATTTTATCAATAAATTTAACATATTTCTTTTTTTTTTTATTAACTTTTTCATACACGGGAGAAAGAGGGGCCCTGTGCGGTCGATCACCTCGCACACCCTCAAAGACCCCTCTGGTGTTCGACGGGGTAGGGTAGGTCAAAAATTAAATGGGCAGGTTGAGACAAGTCAAGCCCGTTTAGATCCAACCCACTTTGACCCCTTTTTTTTTTTACACAAAATCTCACAAGAGACGGTCTATAGGATAGACCACAAAATTGGGCCAACCCATTTCCCTTAACTGATTTTTTTTATTATAATATCAATTATATTATGTTATAATTCTAAATGTAAGGTATTATAACCTCGAATATACTATTCTATAATCCCAAATATAAGTTATTATAACCCCAAATAATCTATTATAACCCCAAATATACTATGTTAAATTTTGGGCTGGGCTTCATAGATTCCGTCTATAGAATAGACCGTCTCCCATGAGACTTACTGTTTTTTTTAAAGTTCATAAAATAGTTTTTTTTATTATACTTTTATGGTCCGTTGAGTCAACACACTTAAGTATAAAATATAAAAAAAGTGGTTATTGTTTTTCGCAATTATTTCTTATCTGGCCTATCCCAGCCCTTTACACCAAGATCCTTAATGACCTGACCCATTAGGCGTTAATAACCCATTAAAATATAATCCAACCCTTGACCCATTAAATCGACCCGCCCCGTAGAACACCTCTAGTGAGGACAAATGAGTAATTCATGGGAAGTATATAGAATGGTTAGCAATGAACATTGTGTAGATAAGTAGGGCCCACAATACATCTCATTGCTACCAAGTACCAAGCAAATCAATTGTAAGACTGAATAGCTTGAAAAAAAGAAATTAAGGCCTAAAAATGGCTGTTACATTAACTAAATGTTTCCTTCAAAGACTACCTTGTAACCTTAATAATTCTTCATCTTTTTTAAGAAATAATCTCTACAAATCTTCATCAAAAATTTTACAGCCATTTCCAGCCGTTGGATCAAGTAGATCAGTCTTTATCAAAGCTCAAGCTCGTCAAACATGGCTTCCTGGCCTTGACCCTCCTCCACACCTTGATGGAAGGTCTTTTTTTATTTTATTTTTTTTTATTAAATAAAAAATTATTGATTGTATTTAAATTAAGAAAAATTGATATTAATAATCCAATATTTTGCTTATCTGATGTGAATAATCCATTCTTTTGATATTTTCTAATAATCCAACATTTGCCTTTAGTTCGCTGTGAGCAATTCAACCTTTATTTTAGTTTGCTAGTAACATACCCTATTATTACCCATTATTAGTAATACGGTATGTTGTGGCAAGTTTATTGCAAATGTTGGATTATTAGAAAATAATCAAAAGGTAGAATTATTCATAGTGGATAAGTGAAAGTTTGGATTATTGATATAAATTTTTCCTTTAAAATATTAGTGATTTTGTATGTATTTTAGGGTTTTTTTTTTGTGTTTGATTGGAACTTATCTGAATTTATTTGAATTGATTGATTTTTAAGGTGCCTGAACGCTTAGTCTTTTGAAAATAGAGGTTCAATTATTAATAAACTACTTATATAGTTCTTCAGTCAAGTATAACTCAGTTAGTGACGTGTCTTCTTGTGATATTAATCTCTATTTATTGTTTATTATTGATCAAATGACTTTAATTTTCCAAACATTATAAATAAATAAAACCCTTATAATATTTTCTCCATCACGCCCTATAATGTACCTTCTTACTTTATATGAACATAAAAAATTGTTATTCATTGGTGTATGTATAATAATGATATTAATTATACACGTAAACTCGAGATTTTTTCACAAATAAAAAAGGCCGAGTTAAAATTAAATTTACAATAAAAATTACTTTTTCCGTTTATTTATAGCTGCATCCTGCATTGTACTTGATCAAGTAGTATATCGTTTTAAAATTACGAGTAAGTCTTGTATCGACTGATCACACTTTACCATATGCTAAATAATTTGTTTAACAAATTACAATTTATTATATAAGACGGTCTATTTCACGAGTAGCCGTTATTAAATTGGTTTGGTTGGTATAGTTTGGTAGGAGATTTCGGGTTCGACCCGCTTGGACTAGGGGAGGATCCAGCTAGCTTGAAATGGTATGTACAAGCAGAATTGGTTCATGCCCGTTTTGCTATGGCTGGTATTGCTGGTATTCTTTTTACTGATGTAAGTTTTAATCACACTAATTAAGTGTTTATAAATTAATTTATGATCTAATTCTTAATGGGTCAGTTTTCCTGGGTGCTCATGAGTGACTAAAATACGCTGAAAAGACTTATATTGGTCTGTGGGACCAGTCTACAGCCTTCATGGGTAGTTACTACTTACTAGGAGTGCTCAATGGGCCGGATAAGGCCCGGTTCTGGCTTAAGTAAATATGGGCCGGGCCGGATAAGGCCCTTTGAAACTAATATGGGCTTTAAATGGGTTGGGTTTGCAAAGCGCAGTCTGGCCCAACCCAGCGTCCCAACCCATTTTTACTACTACAAATTATTTAATCCCCATTTATCAATTTATAACTACTAGTACATTATCATTTATAATAATTAGATTGAAAAAATATTAATAGTTTCATTGACATTGTCATTTATAATATTTAAATTATACATTAATTAGACAAAGGCCCGTTTTTGGGTCTTATTGAGTCCATTTATAGTCTGCTTTCTTTTAATCATAGTATAGCCCATTTTCGGCTCGACGCGGGGCCGAATAAGGGCTCGAAATGGGGTCCGGCCCATTAAACAGCCCATTAAACACCCCTAATAGTTACCGTCAAATTGATAAGCCGGGGTGTTATAATTTTATCATAAATTTTATTTTAACATCATACATTGCATATTTTTTATCATTATTACATGATATAAATTATAATTACTACTAAGATTTAAGGTTTAATTTAAATGAAAATTTTCTGTTGTACAAAATGCAGCTACTTAGAACAACAGGAATAAGCAAATTACCAGTCTGGTATGAAGCAGGTGCAACCAAATTTGATTTTGCTAGCACAACTACTTTGTTATTTGTTCAATTAATTTTAATGGGGTAAATAATATTTTATTATTCATATTTTTTTACTAATTTTTATAATTAATTTTATTGGTTATAATTTTTATTAATATTATTTAAATTCCAGATTTGTGGAAATGAAAAGGTATATGGACTTTATTAGCCCTGGATCACAAGCTCAAGAAGGTTCTTTCTTTGGCCTTGAGTCTGCATTAAAGGGCCAAGAACCTGGGTAATTTTGCAACCTTTAATATTACATTTATAATTTTATTACATTAAATTAATTTATTCATAAAGAGTTATACGTCCTCTGCATCAGAATTAACAACGAGCAAATACATGAATTTGTAATCAAAATTCACTCGTAATTAAAAAGACTACAATTATTGATAGGGCCGACCCTAGGTTTTTAGGAAACCGGGGCGAAAGTTTATTTATGGGCCTCTAAACTATTGTGTACATAGAAAAGTTCGAACCTTAGCATTTATTGAAAACTAAAATTTGGGGGCCCTGGGCGTAGGCTCACCTTACCCTTGCTTAGGACCGACCCTAAATTTATTGAAGATTATATTACACTTATAATCTTAACAGGTGTTCTCTTGAGAGACCGTCTTTTGTAAAGACGACCCTCAAAAGTCCAGCCCAAATCTATGTCTAAAATTGTAACAATATATATTTAGAATTGGACTGGGCTTTTGAGAACCGTCTTTACGTATCAAGTAAAAATTTGTGCTATCAAATTTATTCATATTTTTCTCATATTGATTTATGTAACACAAAAATAGGTATCCAGGTGGGCCAATACTAAATCCTCTTGGTTTAGCGAAAGATATAAAAAATGCCCGTGATTGGAAGCTCAAAGAGATAAAAAATGGTTAGCAACTCATTACTTCTCTATTTGAGTCAAATCGTTGCGGTTTTCTCTTCTTTGTAAGTGTTTTTTTAAGAAAATGTATCAAAATAACTGGGATTTTAAACCGGGGATTGTTTGGCCGCATTCTCCTTTGTTGGTATAGATTGTCGTCTTGTTTTCGTTTCTAGATTATAATCATAGTCTGTATGGGTGATATATACGATAATGGTGATCATGTTCAGTATCAATAGTATTGGGACTAGAGAAGAGATGATGTGTTGCATGTTGCAAAATCAGAATCTTATCTTATTCTTCTTCGAGTCGGAGGACTCTTTGGCTATGCTCTCCTTTATGGGTATGAGTTGCCGTCGTTTTTTCCTCCTCAGACCCTGGTCATAATTTTTTGTAGGCGGAATATACTGGGTGTGTTAATGATGATGTTGTATTTCAGGACGATTGGCAATGATAGCAATGCTAGGCATATTTGTGCAAGCTTATGCAACACATTCTGGGCCAATTGAGAATCTTGTGGAGCACCTTTCTGATCCATGGCATAACACTATCATTCATACACTCTCTTCCACTTCTTAATTTTAACTCTTACTTTCAACCCAAAACCTGCGTGGAACGAGATATTGGATATGATGATGATGACGATTTAATTTCAAGATTTAATTTAATGCAACATTGTTTTTAAATTGCTACTCAAATTATGTATTTTGTAAGGGCAATATATATTGTTATATTTATTTGTTAGTATTCTGTAATTAACTGTTGACTGTTATTCTTGAACGCAAAACATTGATTTTATGATTAAAATTGACACTATCAAAGCTTTCTTCTCTTTAATTTCTTTGGCTTGATCCTAAGTTCTTAACACTATGCATAATGATAAGGTCTCTAATTATAGTTAGACTAGTATAGAAACCCGTGCAAGCACGGAGTTTTTTAGTATAAATTTATATATTTAATATATATTTTTATATTAATGACCAAATTACATATTATCGTTGTCAAATTATAAATATTTATGTGCAAATTAAGTTATTATTATAATTAAAAACAAAAAAACAAATAAAAAAGTTATTATTATAATTGTATTATTTTAATCACATAACAGAAATTAGATGTGAATATTTATGCAAATCATACATATATAATTTATGTAAAAACTATAAGAAAACAAATGTAGATAATATATATAAAATAACTCAACATATAAAATAACTCAAAATATATTGTTAGATAACAATTAGAGGTTTTGAAATACCTCTTTGTATACAACATTATCAGTCTTAGAACTTATTTCATCATTCTTATCAGATATTAGAATTTTCAGACCTTTTCTGCTAGTCACTCTAGAAATTGCGACATATAATTGACCATGGCTAAAGACGGGCTTAGGTAGAAACAAACCAACCTTCGATAGTGATTGTCCTTGGCTCTTATTAATCGTCATGGCAAAACACAGAGAAATAGGAAACTGCCTTCTTTGGAGAGCAACTGGGATTTTAGAGCTATCAGAAGGTGTGAGTGTAATCCTAGGAATGAAAACCTTATCACCAATGTTAGATCCGGATATAACAGTAGCTTTTATAACTCGGTCGCCTAAATGATCAACTAATAAGCGTGTACCATTGCATAAGCCAGCTGAATGATTCATGTTTCTTAGCATCATTATTGGAGCACCAACTTTTAACAATAACTTATGGTTAGGAACTCCAGATGCACGTATTGAGTTGAGAAACTCAATTGAAAATGCATCGTTGTTGCTACCATAGTTACTGTCAGATTTTGAAATTGAATCTGAACTCAAGTACAACCTCTCTTCTCCTGGAAAAATTGATAATACATGTTCGTTGACTTTATCAACAATTTCATTTGTTGGTGCTAGTATTGCCCTATCATAAAAGTATGAGCTGTCAATTGCGCCCTCACGAATTCCAGGATAAGTTGAATCGACAATTGCATCCATTGGATCAGATACATCCTTTATCAATAGATCTTCAGGTATATCGATAGTAGCCTCTCCATCGTTAGGTCCTCCAAGCTTTCCATCCCCAACTTTGAGAATCCATTCTGCAAAATCTCGTAGCTCATCAACATTGGCCAATCCTGGTCGCAATCTCATGTTCTTCGTAAGACGTAATACCTTACAGTCATTCCAAACCTTTGAAAAGTTAAGTGCTGCGAAGACAATATCTTGTCTTGTACCCTTTGGGATAACCGGCAAAACTTGCCTAAAATCACCACCAAACACAATAACCTTACCTCCAAAGCTTAACTCGGAGGGCTTACCATTGGGACAACGAATGGCATCACGCAAACTCCTATCTAAGGCTTCAAAACAATGCTTGTGAGTCATTGGAGCTTCATCCCAAATTATAAGCTTGGTTCTTTTAAGTAGGCCTGTCAACTGACTGTTAGGTTCTATGCCTCTACACATTGTATCTTCAGTTACGGTAAGAGGTATTCCAAATCTTGAATGTGCAGTCCTCCCCCTTGGTAATAACAAAGATGCTATACCACTTGATGCGACAGGAAGAACAATTTCACCTTTTGATCTTAAACATGCACATAATATCCTCCACATAAATGTCTTTCCAGTTCCACCCTGTCCATACAGAAAAAATACACCTCCTTTACCGCTTTCAATGGCTCTGGTAATTTCATCATATATCAAGGTCTGCTCTTCAGTCATCATTGGAAGTAACTCAAGCAATTCAGCTTTCAAGGAATCCTTGTCATAATTAAGTTCCTCTAAGATTAGCTTATTTTGACCATCGTTGACGAAAATATCACCTGGACACATCTCAGGACATATATTCATCAAAGAGCTTCCATTCTTTTTGAGAATATCTTCAATATCACTTAAGGCATAACACTTCAATTGATCATCCGTGAGGTTCAAATCTGTCATATAAGGTATAGATTTTATTTATTATAACGAATACAATTTTACCTTTTAAATAGTTAATATTGATAAAAAGACGGTGAATATATATTACCTGGCATTTGTAATAGACTTCTCTGTTTATTTAACACATCTTCAGACAATAACTTCCATGTGTTATCCCACACATATTCTGGCCTTGATACACTACCGGACATCAACAACATTGCAAATAAGTTCCTCAAATAGATTGTCGATCCCCAGAAACTTGCTTCGGTGATTCCATCAATGTATTCCTTATCGTCATCAAGCAGGCCCATGGAATAGCAAGCATCCTTAAATGTAGGATGAATAACTCCATCAACAGTTCTGATATCTTCATATGATGTCGGGCCCCTGACAAAGTTAAGAAGTGTTCTCAGATAATAACGTTCGCCACAGCCAGGTGCAACGTGATACAATCTTCCTATAGAGAATCCTCTTTTACGCGGAGTCCATACTTTTTCTTTTCTCTGCCATACGTAACTTCCTGGGAATTCACTATATAGAAGATTTTGAGCATCATCATATCGTTTGTTACACTCCATCCAAGCCATGAACATTGATCTCTCATTCAACGGCCTTGATATTACATCATCGATTGTGTCATCATCATTGAACACAACAATATGTTCACCCGGCAAGTGAAAACTAAGCCTCTCCACTGATGGAGTTCGATGATGAATCTCAAATCCTAAGATGCGCCAAGAAGCTTCACTTGCGGACACATATCTACAATTATAGTATTCATGAATTTCATCAACGCCTTCCTCGTCTTCATTTTCTCTCCTTGCTCTAGATAAACCTGCTGTAATTCTGTCTTGTCCCTTGTTGATGTACTTGAAGAGATATTTAATTGCTCGAGATTGGTTACACCATTCGACATTTATATGTGCATTGTATTTCAAAAGTAAAGATGGATTGTACGGGACAACATATCTGTTGTCCACTTCACTATTACTCTTGATTACAGTTATACCATTATCCAACCTCTTGTAACAGGGATATCCATCTCCATCGACAAATGTTTCTTCATTAAACCTTTTAGGAAAGTGTTTTGAACACATTCCATCGCGCATGCAAGGTGATCTTGGGTTTGACGATCCACACGGGCCATGAATCATTAAATCTGTCACCAAGGCATATAATGAAGGGTTCTCCTCCTTATCGGGGATCTCGGCGGAGATAAACTTGTCAATATCAACTGGATTAGAAATCTTATCATCGCGGTGCAGGAACAATACTATATGTGCATGTGGAAGTCCTCTTTTTTGGAATTCAATACTATATACCACTGCAAGAAAATCAAATATAAATTAAAATACATTAAAAATAAATATGAACACTTAAAAAGGATTAATTTGGATTATAACTTACATGCAATTACTCTTCCAAACCAATTTTCTTTCTTCAGATCCTTAATCATATTGTCCAACTTCATTTTAAAAACTCGAGACAGTATATCTGGCCGATCTTCTGGACGCAAACCTTTAGAGTTGACAAAGCGAGTAATCTCAGGCCACTTTGAGTTACACGTAAATGTAATAAATACGTCTGGATACCCATATGTCTTGCATATACCCATAGCATCGTGATATATTTCAGTCATAAATCGCGGACTCCCGGGATATGTAGATGGTAAGATTATGCGTCTACCAGTTATGTTAGAAGGGCCATCGGAAATTGATACAGCACCCTGAAGATTCATATATTTGTCAGCCCGAAGAACATTCTGATTCCTTCTTATGAATAAAAGTCTTTCAGACTCTATCATTGTCCATCCATCGACCAAAAACTGATGGAACAATTTACCAGAATGTAAAATAGTATCAGCTTCGTCCTTTCTATCCATTATTCGATACGAAAACCACTCCCTCATTGTTAACTTTACTCGCTTCTTTACAATTGTCGGAATAAGTTCGGCAGTCAGACCACTTGCGTCTAATTCAACCCCCTTATGAGATATATCCAATCTATAACCATCCTCACCTCGGGGAAACAATAAGGGATATTGAAGCGCAAGATAACATGGATGAAGCTCACTAATGCGTTTCAATCTACCATCACGACCCTCAACAATTATATCACGCTCTTCAGCAACATTTCCTATGTCTCCAACAATCAATGCCGCAACTTCAGATGCGGAAGGAAGATTATGAGTTCTCCCATCAAGTGCTCTCTTATTAATAAGCCTCAACTGAATTTCAACACTTTCTGAATGCCGTATGTTGTCACGTGCCATTCTCCATGTTTGCACATAGGGGTTCGTAGAATCTAATAGATTCTTCAAATCTTCAACAATTGAATCATCAAAGTCATCTTGATTGCCAAAGCTGAAAAATAGTAAAGAAAACTTATAACTAAAATTTAACATTTTAAACTCTCTTCAAAATTAAATGTATTGATTGCAATGAAAAAGTATTATAGTGATATTGTACGTACCTAACAGCATTTTTTCTATTTGATATCTCATTTTCAGTGTCAACGATGTATAATTGTTGAAATTTCGCCGAAGTTGATCCGTCGGGAAGTAAGCTACCAATTCTATGACATGTTTGCCCTCGAACTCGAAATACATATGGCCCACGACCCATATTCAAGGTTTTATCAATTTGTCCACCCATGGAAGTAAAAGCAAACATCATGTTATATCCTCTAATGCGTTCCATAAAGTGCTTACTTCGCAAGTCATTACCATGCATAAGAGATGAGAGTAATTGTGGAGGTTCTTGTAGCTTGGGAAGTGCAATTTTTCCTTTTCTGCAACACAATTGGAAAGTGGGTGCATTGTTTTTAAGCCTCTTATCCTTTCTTTCAAGGTTCCACATTGTTGCACCACACTCTTCACACAAAAATGATTGATCTCCAATATCCATGTACCCTGTCACAAATGATTACTAATTATTAATATATGTTTATTTAGAATAAAGTTATCTTAAGTTACAATTAACATTCAAGATGATTAAGATGGTCAACATCTATAAAAAAAGATGAATCTGGTTCATCTTTAATATACCTAATTTCCACAAAAGTATAATAACATATATAATAAAACTATTTTATACCTGGTATATCTTCTCCTAAGATACGGTCATTTGAAAACGCTTCATTCATATCAAGATCGCACACTATAATAAATGTAATATTTAATGTATTAGTCACACATATAATATTAATTTTTTAATTAATATTTTTTAATTAATAAATTGTTTCGTAAATTGAACACTCTTGTATGGAATACAAACCATTTGTAATGTCTCTAAAAGGCGTCCGTGGAGTAGAACTTGTACTCGGTTCATTTTGTAATGATGTCTCACCTGTAACATCAAAAATTTCGAAATAACTAATAAATAAATCACATTATTTATTACATAATTAGTGATTTAGGATGTTGTTTAAATGTACAAAAAAAAAAAAAAAATAACTCACCAATGTTTGTAGCCCCAATTGATTTTCTTAACCGTTTATTTTTAATTACTTCCATTCTATTAGACCTCGCAGTCTTTGAGTTTTCTCGAAAATTCTCATCATTTATAACTGAAGGCTCCGCTATTAATTGAAATTAAAAATACTTATAATCATATAACTAACTTCAACTTTAAAAATAATCAATTACAAAGTTATCAAGCAATAAATAATATTTAATAAGAAACACAAAAAGTTACCTATATTTGGGCTTAACTCAGGTAAGATCTTATTTTTGCAAGGTCTTCCTCTACGACGTTTAGGTGGATTAACATCGTCCATACTAAATTCAACATTGATATTAGTTTGTTATAGAATATAAAATTTGAGACAAATTAAAAAACAATGTGTGTGTGTGTCTATATATATATATATATATATATATATATATATATATATATATATATATATATATATATATATATATATATATATATATATATATATATATATATATATATATATATATAATATGTAATAATATAATAATAATAATATAATCTAAAAAAATACTCTTTTCAATTCAGAACAATGACAATAAGATCTAATTAGTGCAACAGATAACGTGCCATGAATACAAAACATCTAATTTTTGTCTTATACATAAATCATTATTAAATTTAAAATTTTAAATAATATGTAATTCGCAATAAAGCTTAACTTTAAAGCTGTAATTCGCAAAAAAGCTTAACTTTAAAGTGGTAGTCCTTCTGATTTAGAGTTAATGTCACGTTTATTTTTGTGGACACTATTCATATATTACTCCTAATATTATTTTATATTTAATTTATAAGTTTAAATATAGTCTAATGGAATTTTATTTGATTCGTCTCATTGAGAATATTATTATCATCAATTTTTTCTAATTTTTAAGTACGCATAACTGAATAAATGAGGAAAAATAAATTAGAAAATAATTTCATCTACTTTATTAACCCAATCATTTGTCTTAGTTTTACTTACTTTGTCTTATTTTTGGACAATATTCACCCTTTTTCTTTTAATCCCATCTATACAATTTATCTTTTTTTTAATTTCAGACATACAATTCGTTATTTCTTTTCATTTATTACCATTATCTATCTCTTTCTAAAAAATATAAATTTTCTCTTTGCATCAAATTAAATGGGACAGAGAGAGTAAAGAGTTTATTTATAATTCAAAAGGACGTCTCTTAATCTTACAAAAAGTTTTAGAAAATGAAAAAATCAGATATTTTTCATAATACTCATCTTACATAGTCTAATTTTGCATAGGTAAGAGGCAAATTATATATAGGTAATGATGATTCATCATTAAAGGCACTAACCTATTCAAGTCATTATTACACCTATATCTATATTCATCATTAAAGTTACTATACCCATTCTTTTCATCTTTTTATACTTCACAACACATTTGCTTCTTAAGTAACCAACGGTTCATTCATCACATTGCCCAATATCATTTTCTATCTTAATTTTTTTTTTTTGAGTTAATTTTCTATCTTAATTCAAAAACTCTCTTACTCACAATCATACCATCTTCAATTTTTTTTCTATGAACAAAGTATATGCTATTAGACAAATCAAACCATTGGCGATTTTTTAGAGGTAATATATGTTGTTTTTGCATGTACTTGATTTAATTTGTTTTGTTTTGTATATGATTTTAATTATTTTATTCAGATGTGAGTGCATACGAAGAAAGATGTGGAAGAAAAAGCCATTTGTGAGATAAGTATTTTTTGCATAAAAATTTCATGAAGTTCTTTTTCTTATATTAATTATCATATCATTTATATGTTTTTAGATCTACATATTTTCTCCTGATTTTTACTATTTTTTGTCGACATTTTTTTTTTCATTTTTTATTTTTGAGATATGATATTTTAAAGATTTTCCTGTCTTTATTTCTTTATATTTTTTCTTACAATGTCTGACTTATTTTTCTCTGTTTTGTTTTGATCTATTTGTTTTTTGAAGATGGTGTATTATCAGTTATATAATCAATATTGTTTAGATTGGTGTTTCTTAAATTTCTGTTTTTTTTTTCTTTTTTCTTGCTATTTTTAGTACTCCGTTTTGAAGATTGATGTATTATTAGTTATATAATCAATATTACCAGTAATTAACAAAATGTTTGAGTTTGTTATTATAAGTTTTTTCCGATCTTTGAGATTATAATGAGAACCGACAGTTCTCAACTAACATCGTCTCAGATCTGAAATATTCTCGTTTAAAAATTTGGCTTTGTACATGCATCAATCAAAGAACATGATTAAAGTATATTACTTGTTTTTTTAAAATATTTTAAATATGAGATTTTAATGTGAAATCTGAAATATTTCAAATTTTATGAACTGTTGTATGGACTTATTTGAAGTTTTTCAGATGTTTTCTTACTTTTTCTTTTGATTTTTTTTCTGAGTTTAGTTATCAACGAAATGGTTTTTTTAATTGTTATCAATTTTTTTCATTTTTTTTGATTTTTTTTCTTAATTTTTTAAATTAATGATTAAGTAGTTTTTGATTATTATTATTTAATTTTTTCGTCTCTTAATCTAGTATATTCATGCATTACTTAAAAGAACCTGATTGAAGTAGTTTTTTTTTGTTTTTTATTTTTTTGATGTGAGATTCTTTTGAGGAACGATTTTTTTTTTTGCATATAACTTATTCCTTTTATCATAAATATAATTTTTTTATTGGTTCTTGCATAGATCTAAATTACTACAATCATCAAAAATTAAGATAAACATAAATTATCTTTTGTTTATGGTAATATTACTCTATTTTTGTTATAATACTGTCTTTGACCAAATAAATTTAATTATGTGTAGTTAATATTATTAACCCTCCTTTTTTTTTTGCAGGATACAGAGTTCTTATGTATAGAATTATATTTTTCTTTATAATATAGTTATGTATAATTAAGAAATATGTAATTTGTAGTTTTAGGATTTATGGGTTGTATTATTAATAGTTATAGGTGTAATTATTTTATGCTTAGTGTCGTTTCCACATATCTTACACGGTTAAAGGTGGATTGCATATGGAGTCAGGTATGAAATCTATTCTCTAACTTAAATTATAATTGTTTTATTTTATGTTCTATTCCCTTTTAAGTATTATATTAATTGTTATGTGCCATGAGTTGATAGTAAATTTTCATAAAATATTAAAACAATAAGTAGATAAACATTTTTATAAGTGAGAACACTCTATGAATATTTACATTAACTAAATAACAAAGCTAATCTATAGACATTAACTGATATATAAAATTAAATACATTTAACTATATAAACACATCAATTTAAAAAAAAAGCTATAGGGTGAATTGATGATACATATATAGATACAATTAAATAACAAAGGTAATTCCCGTGAAAAAAATAAAAATAACAAAGCTAATTTATGCAGACATTGATTGATATATAAATTTAATTGCATTTAATTATATCAACACTTCAATTGAAAAAAAAACTATATAAACACATATCTTACTTTTTCTTTGAACTTCTGGGTGAAGTTTTTCAGATTGTCTTTTGATCTTCTTTATAGGGTGAATATCTAAAATCCTGAGTCAAAAAATTAAAATTAAGGCATTAAATAAAATACATTGAAACATATTAATTGATGAATTAGTTTAGTCATCTACAACAATTAACTTACCTTTGATATAATATGCTTGTGAAAATCTCTAACTTTAACTTTTCTTTAACAAAATTAGAGTATTATTGAAAGAATTGTTACTAATTTTGAATGAGAAATGTGTAATTGTGTAATCATTAGGTTTTTATAATAGTATTGATTGTTATAAATATAAATAAATATAATTTACCTAAAATATGATCGTAAATATATTTTAAAATCAAAGTAAATGTTGTATAAGACAATAATAATAAAATAACTTCCATATATAAGTCTTATTATTTCATTTTGAATATTTAGTTTTTACGTAGCACAAACATTATAAAATTACATTAGTTTTATAATAATTTATTAATTATTAATTATTAATGAGAAATGTGTAATTGTGTAATCATTAGGTTTTTATAATAGTATTGATTGTTATAAATATAAATAAATATAATTTACCTAAAATACGATCGTAAATATATTTTTTAAAATCAAAGTAAATATTGTATAAGATAATAATAAATAACTTCCATATATAAGTCTTATTATTTCATTTTGAATATTCAGTTTTTACGTAATGGTAGCACAAACATTATAAAATTACATTAGTTTTATAATAATTATTTATTAATTATTAATATTAATTATTATATGTGCTGAACTTGATATTTTCTAAATAAATGTAATTCACCATATTTAAGAAACTAAAATATTAACACATGATAATTATCATAACTGAAATATAATTTGCCTTAAATATGCATGTGAATATATATTTTTAAAATAAATGTAAATGTTGTATAAAAGATTTACTTCGGAATAAATGTATGGAGTAAATATTTGTATTTCACATATGTGATTGTAGTAAGAAAACAATAAAATTACTTCCATATAAATCTTATAATATATTTCAGTTTAAATGATCATTTATTCCTGTAATGGTAGAACAAAACTTATGTAATCACATTAGTTTTCTAATAATTTATTAATAAGATTTTAATATTTCATGTAAACTAAATAAATTTATTAGGATAAAAAAGTAAGTTACTTGCTTGATTTTAACAAATATAAGTAATTCTTATTTAAAAGTAAGTCACTTTCTTGATGTTATTGTTTTTAATATGTGAAACTGTTACAATAATTAATGCTTTGGGTTTTTTTATGATGTATATGTATATATATATATATATATATATATATATATATATATATATATATATATATATATATATATATATATATATATATATATATATATATATATATATATATATATATATATATATATATATATATATATATATATATTCCTTCAGAACTAATGAATAATACGTTTTTCATATGGGATTACAATAAAATAATTATTCAGTACTATTAATTAATAATTAAGGCATATTATTAAAAGATAAGTTTCAATTTAATCTAATCAAACTTAAGATTCCCATAAGGGCATAAGACAAAAAAGTTGAAGGATTTATTTTCTTCCAACTTAAATAGATCTAAAAATAAAACAAATAAATTTGAATTCTTCTATTTCTCCTTTTTTGGTTGCTTAGTTGAAGACATTTCAGCATCATTTGACATGACCTCATCGAATTTTCTTTTATGAGGCGTCATATCACTTGTATCTTCAACCATAGATTCAACATCAAGATCCTATAAAAAAATAAATTATTTTGTTATGTTTCGGGAAAGTAAGAAAAGGTATGTGAGGAATGTAAATAAACCTTATCATAATTCATATAAATAAAACCTTTTAATCAAAAAAAAAAATTATCTAACAAACCATTTTGTCCCTTGTTACGTAATCTTTTTCTTCAATTGTATTCTGCAATAAAAACATATACTCATAACATT
This sequence comes from Amaranthus palmeri, assembly GCA_019776075.1. NCBI lineage: Eukaryota > Viridiplantae > Streptophyta > Magnoliopsida > Caryophyllales > Amaranthaceae > Amaranthus > Amaranthus palmeri. The sequence continues at coordinate 395,879 of JAAKBH010000310.1, forward strand.
AAAACAGGGAATTTCACTCAAATAATAAATAAGACTTAATCCAAAAAAAAGAAAAAATGTAAAATTTAAAAATAATTACCTTATTAATTTCCCTAAACTTATCCTTAATATCGTTGTCTTCCGTTAGATTTTTAATTGAATAAGTTGTACTGTTTCTCTCAATGTTAAAGCTTGAAATCTTGTAATGAAATAAGTATTCTCTATCCAACAATATATCTAACTCAGAAGGAAAAGAAGTTTTGAATTCTGACTGCATTGAAGACAATGTTGGAATTATTACATAAAATATCTTTAGAAAAAATTAAGTTAATTTCAATTTAGATCGATAATAAACCTCTAATTGGCTTTTTCTAACATCTTTAGCATTTGCTCCCACTTCAATTTTTGCTTGAGCATCCCATAGAACTAAAATAGCTTCATCTCCATAATCATCCTTTACTTTGATGTGAGTTTTATACCTAGTTTAGCATAAGATATAAAGTTTAATTAAGTTGTTGTAATATTATAAAGTGTTATATTAATTAATTAGTGAGGTTATATTGTCTTGCCTTGTAACAGCCATTTTAACTTCTTGATCACATTTTGGGCATCTTAAAATCTTGTTTTTATCTTCATAAACTTGAGTAGAACACTTTGAACATGAGGAATAGCACCAATTATTTTTCACATCCAAAGCAAAAATAGTTCCAATTGTTCCGTACTCCCCCACCGAAGTAATTGTTGTTAAATCTCGGAATCTGATTTTTTTGAGCTCTAGAAATTTAGCTTCAGTTGTTATGGTTGTGCTTGATGATGCTTCTATTAGTTCAGATGGTCTTTGATCTTCATTCTTTATTCTGAAAAAACAAAAAATTAATCATAATTCACAAAACATTTAATTTATTGCATAAAATATAATATTAACTCAAATACCTTTTTTGAAATTCTTTAACTTCTGGTATATCTGGATTAATAAGTACTAAACTGTTTCCCATACAGTTTTGTATATAAAAGTTTCCTGTAAAGAAGTTGGATTTATTGAAAAAGTAAGTAAAAGAATATTTTAGTAAAAAAAATATATAAATTTATACATTTAATATTTTACATAAATATTGATTATATTACCTGACCAAGACTTCATTTTAGCATATTGCATCACCACAATAAATTTTTGATTTTCTTTTTTTGTGCTCTGGATGTGGTTGTGGATTTGTTCAGCGTATTTATCCCATAAACGAATCCTTAGTTTCAATCCACTTTCACCAAAAAAGTCAAAATTAATACTTATGCATGCTAAGTAAATATTTATGAATTACTCTATATACATTAAATCTTACTTTGTATCCATAAGGTCAAGATTGATTGATTTGTTTCCTGTCGTATTATCATAGTCGCTGAACTGGACAACTTCTCCGATGACATCTGTTTAAAATAACAAATTAATATAAAATAACTTGTAGGACATTTATATTATTAATAAAAATAAATGTAGTAAAATTATTCAAAAATAAAAATACTTACCAAGTAGATAATTTTCATCATGGTTGTTTCCTAGGATATCTTCGAATGGAACAAATTTGTATATTGAAGAATTTATTAGAATATCTGAAATTCTTTCAATAATAGATGTCTTCCAAAAAAACATTTTAAATTCATGCCTTGTTGGTCTATAATCTCCAACAACCGGATAAATAGCAAACTTGGAGAAAAAATAGGATTTTCCAAGTTCTATTGTTTTTGCATATGTTGAAAAGGCTGCTTTGCCTATGACGGCCAACATTGTAGAACCCTATGGACAAATTGTTGATAAATAATACAAACTAATTAAGTATTAAGTATACCAAAATAAAATTCAATCAATAATACAATTTGAGGAGAATGTACCTTTTCATCGGCCACAATCATGTGAAGTGTGTTTGCTTCTCCACTATTTTTGTATTCCCATATGTGAATAATTTTAACCTTTACTTTCCATGTGCCTCTATCACTTTTAATGTCACTTAAATAGTTAATACTCATTTTATATTATTCCTCCAATATAAGCTATTTGTTTCTCAATGATGTAAATTTTATTTAATTGTAAAATGAGTTGAATGGGAGCCCAAAGCTTGCGCATTTATAGAAAAATGTGTGTAGGCTGTTACAATTGTTTGCAATTATACTCTGCAATTACTCTATATATTATTATTATTATTATTGGGTTATTCTGTTCTAATTTGGGTATATTTTTGTTTTCTTTGAATATAGAATAAGGGGTTATTTTGGAAAACAGAATTTTAATTGCTGATTTATTTTAAAGTTTCAATTTTAATCACGCATCTTTATTATTTGTCAAAACTGAATTAGTGTTATATCTTAAGCTTAAAATATAAATTAAAATGTTCTAATTTGGGTCAATATTTGTTTTTTTTGAAATCTGGATAAAAAATTGCTATTTTTATTGGACACTATTTACGTTTAGTATTTAAAGCAATTAAAAATTGCTATTTTCTAGGGGCACTATTTGCTTTAAAATGTTCTAATTTGGGTCAATATTTGTTTAGTATGTAAAGCAAGATCATTGGGCTCTTATTATGGTAAGTTTCAATTTTAATCACGCATCTTTATTATTTGTTAAAACTGAATTAGTGTTATATTTTAAGGTAAAAATATAAATTAGAATGTTTTATTTTTGGTCAATATTAATTTTTTTTGAAATCTGGATAAAAAATTGCTATTTTTATTGGACACTATTTACGTTTAGTATTTAAAGCAATTAAAAATTGCTATTTTCTAGGGGCACTATTTGCTTTAAAATGTTCTAATTTGGGTCAATATTTGTTTAGTATGTAAAGCAAGATCATTGGGCTCTTATTATGGTAAGTTTCAATTTTAATCACGCATCTTTATTATTTGTTAAAACTGAATTAGTGTTATATTTTAAGGTAAAAATATAAATTAGAATGTTTTATTTTTGGTCAATATTAATTTTTTTTGAAATCTGAATAAAAAATAAAAAATTGCTATTTTTGTTGGGCACTATTTATTTTGAGTATTTAAAGCTATAAAAAATTGCTATTTTCTAGGGGCAATATTTACATTAAAATGTTCTAATTTGGGTCAATAATCGTTTAGTATGTAAAGCAAGATCATTGGGCTCTTATTATGGTAAGTAGAAAAATGATGCATTAATAATTTAAAACTGATTTCATGCAGCATAATTTTTGGTCAATATTTGTTTTTTTTTGAAATCTGAATAAAAAATAAAAATGCAACATTGTTTTTAAATTGCTACTCAAATTATGTATTTTGTAAGGGCAATATATATTGTTATATTTATTTGTTAGTATTCTGTAATTAACTGTTGACTGTTATTCTTGAACGCAAAACATTGATTTTATGATTAAAATTGACACTATCAAAGCTTTCTTCTCTTTAATTTCTTTGGCTTGATCCTAAGTTCTTAACACTATGCATAATGATAAGGTCTCTAATTATAGTTAGATTTGTCTTGCTCTAAAATGATTTAAAATTCTCCTTTTGGCTCATTTGATACATGGTATTAAAAGCGGTAATAGGATTGTTGTGTTATATTTCTAGAAAAATCATATATGAAGATTGAAGAATCATGCTCATGTCTGCTGAATTCTGAAGATTTTCTTTTCTCTTACGCTAGACATTCTCGTCCATTAGACCATTACTATTAGAAGGAGTGATATTTTATTTTACAGAAAATTTGAGGAGAAAACATATTTGACATTGGAGCTTCATTTTGTCGAAAATGACATGCTATTTGTATTTACACTGTTTTTAAAACCATTTTATAACTTGAATGCATTGCATTATAGCTTTACTTTTATCGTCTAATTCAGATTAATTCAGTTTCATTAATATAATTGAGATAAACTAGTGTATTCGACCATTTTCTTCATGGAGTCACATGTAGATAGCTCAATCATTTTCATTAAAAAATTCGTATTCTGCCTTTTTCTCCATGAACTGCCCCATATTATCGTATTTAGTTTATTCATCTTCAATAAATTTACGTATTTAATGCTGACTTTTTTCAAATAAACTAAGTCAGAAGCTCTGAGGACCCACTGTATTGCACAACTCTAATCAAAACCTTCTCTACAACTTTTTGTATACATAATGTAGTACATTTAAAAGATTACATACCAATAATGAATAACCCTTAACCTAAGGTTGATACCAATTCCTATGTCATTAAAAAATACACCACAAAACAAAATTCAAAATGTGCCTCACTTTCTTAGCCCAAAAAAGTTTTGAGTGAAAGTAGGATAAGTATCTTTCAAATAGAAAAAGTAGGATAAGTAGGCTCCATATTCATCTCATTTTCTACCACATAAAAACATTAAATTCCCATCAATCCATCTTCAATTCAATAATGAGATGGTTGTACAGTAAGACTATTTTTATTGGGCTTTATTGGGCTGATCTAATATATATGTTTTTATTTTAAAGTGATCACTTATAACGTTAAAGTAATCACTTATAATTTTAAAATAATTATTTACTTATAATCTTAAAACATCATCTATAATCTTAAAGTAATCAATTGAAAAAATAGACTAATTATCACAAATTCTTACTTGAGAGGTCTATACAATAGACGCCTCAAGTTTTAGCTTGACCCAATTTATAAATTTTAGAAAAAAACTGATCAGATGTTCTCTTGAAAGACCGTCTTTTGTAAAGACGACTCTTAAAAGTCCAGCCCAAATCTATATTTAGAGTTGTAACAATATATATTTAGAATTAGATTAGACTTTTGAGGGTCGTCTTTACAAAAGACGGTCTCAAGTAAGAATTTGTGAAAACTGATTGGTGGTTTTGTAAGTTAAAAGGGAGATATGGGCTGGACTCTTAAAAAACTTCTATACTATAGACGGTGTTTCAAGAGCGGGCCTGACTAATTATTATATGGGTTTATCTCACGACGAGACTGTCTCATACAACACGAGGTCCAATACATAATGATTTGAACCCCTTAAAGAGTTAGTTCTTGGGCAACAAATCAACCCACAAACCATCTTTAAACACCCAAAAAAATGGCTACTTTTATTTCATCTAACTCACTAATTTCTTCACCATTTTCCCTAAAAAAACCATCCAAAAATTATTACCAAACAATCCCTTCATTTGTTCTTTCATCTTCTAAATCTTGTTTGTTTTCTCCATTAATCAGTCACTCAAATTCATCAAAATTTTCTGGGTTTCCATTGATTTTTAGGAATAATAACAAAAATGTTTGGAAATTGAGTATAAATGCAAGTAGTTCTTCAGAAAAGAAAAAAGTGATAATTGTAAATACAAATAGTGGAGGACATGCTGTTATTGGGTTTTATTTTGCTAAACAACTTTTGGGTTCTGGTCATCAAGTTACTTTTTTTACTGTTGGTGATGAAGGATCTGATAAAATGAAAAAAACTCCTTTTAATCGCCTTTCAGTTGAGTTCTTTTTTTTTTTTTTTTTAATATTTATATATATTTTTAATTTTTTATTTTATTATTAATATTTTGTATATTTAGAGGTTATTATACTTTATAAATTCTTAAAAAAAGTCAGTCTAATTTCATTGGATCCACTCATATATAATTAGTGTGTTAAATAATCATGTACACTCTTAAGAGTGATCAATTAGAAAAATAAGCTAATTATATGGGTCTGTTTTACGGTAAGAGGGTCTCATATGAGACTATTTTAGAATGAGGCTTGACATATCGGTTCAGGTGACGCTGTGCAAGCAAAAGGTCATAAAAGGTCAACCGTGTGGGAGGTCTAAATTGAATTAATCTTTATAATTAAAATTTAGTATTTGAATTAGAAGCTTTTAGCATAGATCGGACTTGCAGCATTAGGTTTATCAGTTAAGCGCATAAATTCTAATCTAAACTACATAGTTAGAGAAAAAATATCAAAATTTTACTTATATAAAAGATTTTTTTCGCTTAGGGCTCAAAAATTATCGGGAAACACACTATCACGAGTATCCTAGGTAAATTTATGTTTGTTCCTTGTTTGTTTTTTGTATTTGGGTAAAATGTAAAAATGCGTAATGATCGCCATTGCAATAACAGAACGGGTGATGCGGTTATTGTAACACTTAAATATCGGTTGAAGTCTTAAGATATCCCTTAATACGACCTACACATGATTATTTTACACTTTTACATTGTGGGGAGAAAATTTTCATGATGCGGCCGATACAATGCAATACAGCCTTGTTTTTGATCAACTATTAGGCCAACCATGAGCTTAAAATGTGCCACGTAGACTCATTATTTTGAATATGTTATGTTATTTCTAATATTTTTATTAAAAATATTTGTGTTTGAATAGGAAATAACAAGTGCAGGAGGAAAGACAGTGTGGGGAGATCCTGCAGACATTGGCAAAGTATTAGGTGGGGACACTTTTGATGTGGTGCTTGAGAATAATGGCAAGGACTTTGAAACTGTGGGGTATGTGATTTTTTTAACCGAAGTTACAGATGATGTTTGCTATTAAAATTAAATTAATAATATTGTCGTCATTCTCGTTAGGATGATAATGTGCCTATTTTTTGCTCGATCCGACAAGGATCACAACCTCATGACTCAATAAAATGGTACTTGTTTTATTACAAGAATAAGGTTGCATATCTATAAGCGGGTGTTAATCAAGTGAATTTGAAGTAATAAAATGTGTTGTTTGATATGTTTGCTCAAATTTGACCGAGAATTACCGATCATATTATGTACTTTATCACGCCCTTCACATTAAAATCCTTTGAAGTCAACATGATGAAAGGCCACAAGTTCAAATCCGATCAACGTCTATTCCAAGTGGAATATTTAGCGTCCGGTACAAATAGGGTTTTTGTTGCATCCACAAATCTAGCCTTAATGGCTCTCGTACAAAAGGGTGATCAGTGTCACATGATTCGTTAATCTCCTCGTGAATCGAAAAACACGAATTATGATCGGTAATTCTCTGTCAAATTTGAGCACTAGGCGTGATGGAGTATATAACATATCTTTGGGCGTCAACCATCAGCTTAAACTTTAGTTGAGTTGGTTCATCAACTGTTTTCAATGTTATTAATAGTGACAAAAAGATGTGCTACTAACAACAAATTGCTATGACATTCAGCCCTGTGGTAGATTGGGCAAAAAGTGCTGGAGTGCAGCAATTTTTGTACATCAGCAGTGCAGGAATATATAAACCTACTGATGAACCTCCCCATATTGAAGGGGTAAGTCCATGAATTTTGTGTCAATATACATATATTCATTGCATATTTTATACCAGCTAGTCTCCTGAGAGACCGTCTTTCTGAAAGACGCCTTTCAGGCCCAACCCATTAAAGCTTAATATGTACTTTTACTCTATATTTTCTTTATGGGCCAGTTCAAATGGAGATGGTTTTTCATAAAGACTGTCTCTCACAAGAATTTGTGATTTTATGTCTGAGTTTGTGAACTAAGATCATTTTGTTTTAGGATGCTGTTAAAAGCAGTGCTTCACACGTTGGAGCAGAAGAATACATTGCTAAAATTTTTGGTAGCTGGGCAGTCTTCCGTCCACAATATATGATTGGATCAGGAAACAACAAGGATTGTGAAGAATGGTTTTTTGATAGTAAGTTCATCATTACATTCACAAGTAGAGGCGTTTAGAACAGACCTCACATCTCGATATTCACCCGATTTTGTAATCGAATTTTAAAATGGATTTGCAGTTTTGCAAAAACAAATGTGGACACAAAACCCATTTTTGAGCCGACCCAAACACTTTACCAGAAGTCAACACGATGACCTGAACAAACACCTATATTCACAACATACCCTAAGAAAGGGTCTACAATAATGGAGCCATGATCACGTCCAAGAACTTAACCTAAAAAATAAGCTAATGGTTAAAGCCCCATGATATCTATACTAGTACACCTCCTTACTCGAAAGCCCTTCCACCAAAAGTGTGGATGCAATACAAATTTCATTCATACTTGTCGCTAAATATTTACTTGTAATATGGGGTTATAAAGATTCGAACTTATGAAATGAGGGGTCAAAAAGCCAGGCCATGTGTTCGAATTTCATCCATCTATCCTTTCCTCTTCTCAAGTGAAATTATTGATGCCAAATATGAGGAAGATATAAGACTTGTACTGCATTTACAATTCTAACCCGAAGAATTATCGTGTGAAAGGCGTTATATGGTATATAACATTTATTAGGCCTCAATCATTGGTTCTTTAGGTTGAGTTGTTGCTTGACATATCAATCCATCATCTATATATTCTCAATCTCCGTTCATTCTTATTTGATGTTTTTTCATAGAAACTTGATCGAGTTTTGGTGATTAAAACTGATTTCTAAACGAGTTTAACCGATTAAGAGATCAATTTCGAAGGCTGAATTGCTCGAGTTAACTTTCATGTATGATTTCAGGGATTGTGCGAGACAGACCAGTTCCTATTCCTGGGTCGGGAATGCAGCTGACAAACATAAGCCATGTAAAGGACTTATCATCCATGCTTACTCTAGCTGTCGAAAACCCGTCTGCAGCAAGCGGAAACATCTTCAACTGTGTAAGTGATCGAGCAGTAACCCTCGATGGGATGGCCAAACTCTGTGCTCAAGCTGCTGGCCGCAGTGTCAAGATCGTGCATTACGATCCAAAGGAAGTCGGAGTTGATGCCAAGAAAGCCTTTCCTTTCCGAAACATGGTAATGATCAAGAGCTCGTTCTCTAAAACTACTAACCATTGAACTGAACTAGTCGAGAATGAGAGACCCTAAAGGACATGATAATTCTTTAGTCGATAACAATAATGTCAAAGCCTTTTTGATCAGGGATGACTACATGAACCAAGAAATCAGCACCAGACTCCAGTAGTCGTCCATATGAGTTTTTCTTCTCAATACGTCTAAATCTTTCATATTTCGGTATTTCTTGACCTCTTTTCGAGTCCTCGATTTCCAATTTTTTATCTTTCTTACCGGTTTATCAGTACCCTCTCTTTGTAAACCATCTTAAACGATTCCCTTTCATATTTGTGACTCTTTCTTGTATCTTTGTTTTGAGCTAAATCCTTCAAGATATGCCACTCATCCATCGAGCATTTGCATTTCCGCTACTTCTATCTTCCTACTGTGATACTTTCTAAAAACCCAACATTCTGATCCATATAGTATTACAGGTCTAGCGGCGAATTCTATGTATTTGTAGTACTAATAAGTAATAACCATTCTTGTGAATGTACTATGCAGCACTTTTATGCAGAGCCAAGAGCAGCTAAGGATATCCTAGGATGGCAAAGTGCTACTTATCTTCCAGATGATCTAAAAGAAAGGTTTGAGGAGTATGTAAAGATTGGAAGAGACAAGAAAGATATGAAGTTCGAGCTCGATGATAAGATACTTGAATCAGTCGGTACCTTAGCCTAGTCAGGTAGAAATTAGGCGGGGTGTTAAAAAGATTTTGTTTTTGTAATTACGAGTCATATTGTAATTTGTAAGGATGCTTCATAGCGAGTCAGGATCCTCTCTATTACTTAAAATGTAATGGAGGGTTCATTACTCAATCTAATGGCTATAATTGCTTGATAGAGTAACAGGGGATTTTGACATTTTATTTTTTATTCTAAAATATGTGTCAAAATCCTAACATGGGTAATAGAAAAAAGCAACGGAGAGGATCCTAATACGCTTGGGTGCAAATTTTGGTATATGTTCATGTAAAACTTTGGAATAACTATTATTCCAAGATTTTGGGATATCTTTATTCTTCTATATGTCTATGAATTAGCTATTTTTATTGTTGATTTGATTCCTTTCAAACAAAAAAAAAATTGTTGATTTGATTATAACAATTAACAACATTTTTAAAGCATAAAAAATAGAATTGGTTACAAGAAACTATAGATCAGTTTTATGGTCGTTTAAAAATATAGACACCTACATAAAAATCAATTTTTGGTTTCTTATCATGAAATATGACTAGGTTTAACTGAGTTGGTCGTCAAAAGTATTTATTACTTGTTATTAATGGCCAACTAATTCAATTTTTTTTATAACCAAAAACTCTACTCTAAGTCTCTAACGAGCTATCATTATTTAATTTATTTTTAATTAAATAAATTTATTTTTATCTAATACTATATTTATTGACCGTTATCTTATAACGACTATTCTAATATCCAACAAGAGTCGATGATTTTAATTAGCCAAATAAATATTCACCGAATACACCATCGCCAATTGCCAACAGTCAATTGTCTGACACCCTATAGACCTACAAAGCTCAAGTGTAAACCTTCAACGACACCGTTTCACCCCAAACTCATTGGTTCTTCTCCAAGAAGTAGAAACTTCAAACATTTTTTCTTCTTTTCTTTCCTTTCTGTTTCTTAATTCATCAAAGCCAATCTCTCTCTAAAATTTTCTTTCTCTAACCTTCAAAAATGTCGGCAATTAGGTTCTTAGGAAGATCATCAAGAACAATACTAATTCAATGTCGGAATTATGTGCACTCTCCTTCACCTCTTCATCAACTCAATTATCCTTTATCTATTCTCTGTAACCGCTTTCATTCTTTCTCCGAAGTTACTAGCAAGGTATTTCATCGCAAATTTTGACGATTAATCATGGTTTTTGTTATTGTTGATTGTTTTTGCTGATTAGGGTTTTGCTAGGGTTTAAGGATTGTGTCATTGTATTTCGTTTATTCTATGACTTTTTTTGTTAGTTATTGTCTTTTGAATTACTACTGAGAGTAAAAGCAGAGGAGCATATAAACAGGAACTCATAAACCCCAAATTAGTATACTTTTTATTGCTCTAGGCTGCATATAGCAAAACCCTTATTTTATTTTGTTTATTCTATGCACTTTGTGTTAAAATTAATTTCTTCGAGTTTGAATGATAAGTATAAGTTGCGAATTGTGTGATTGTTTAAAAACCATGATTAATTGAAAGGCTATAGGCACCTTTCAAGATGGAATTATTGAGCGTTTTGATGGATAGTAATTCATAATTCCCCAAATTATTACTATATTAAGATCTTTTTATTGCTCAGGGATGATAGCAAAACCATTATTTAATTTGTTTATTCTATGCATCATTTGTGTTGAAGTTATCTCCTTTAAGTTTCAATTGAAGGTAAAAGTTTGAATTGTGTGATTGTTTTTTTCTTTTTTGGATGGAATTGTGTGATTGTTATAAACCATGATTAATGAAAATGCAATATGGAACTTTTAAGATGGAAATATTGAACCTGTTGATTGTATTATAAATCCCAAACTTAGATGTATATTAAGATACTATTGAAGAAAATCGGGATGTCACATTCCCTAGGTAAAGACCTAGCCCTCCTTTTCCCTAACGGCCCATTTGATTAGTGGTTTTGGTACTAAATAGTGGTAATGAGAGCGATTTATAGTCTAAATAAGTTCCATGTCATTCCCATGGTGATGAAACTTTAATCACAAAAAATTTTTTATTTACAAATTTCCATTACCACTTAATATCACATTTCCCTATGGTAATGAACTAGAATGAATTTTATGAAGGAAATGAGATGATTGAAGTTGGACAAGCATGGCCATCAAGGTAGACAAGAGATTTTTCAACCAAAATTACGTTAGTTTTCATTCCCATTACCACCATTTAATACCACCTACCAAACGAGTCATAATCCCTTTGTAAAATGTTGCATGCATGTATTATCCTACTCTAGGTAATGGATTTATGCACACTGCCATTGGTTCTTCTAGTTATCATTCTCTTAACTTAAAAATGAAGCTAAAGTGCTGAACTGTCCATTTTCTTTTTTGTTAGGCATCTCCTCTGCATGATAGACTATATGGTGAAATTGCTTTCCCGCACTGCAGAATGTCTACATGTGCGTCCTCTAAAAATGAGCAAGGGACACATGTAGAGAAGGAGGAAAATGGTAGTGCTGATGCTGCAAAGCAAGTAGATGACACCGAGGCTTCTGGGAGAAGTCAAGAAACAGGTTTTGATTCCGAATCACAATCTCATACCATTAAAAAAAACGGAGACAAGGCACTAACAGAACTGTCTATTTATATTCAGGTTCCGAAGGAGACATGGACGACCTTTCCAGAGAAGATTTGGTGAAACTTGTGTTGGAAAAGGATGAGGCCCTTGAGAAGGAACAAGAAGAGTTTAAGGAAATGAAAGACAATTTTCTTCGGAGTTATGCTGAGATGGAGAATCTCATGGAACGAACACGTCGTGAGGCAGAGAATTCAAAGAAATTTGCTGTACAAGTATGTTTTTATTTTATCAAAATGGTTTCTACTTCATTTCCTTTGATAGCACTTCTGAGTTCTGAATATGTGCTTGTTGCACATGTGGGTTCATACTGCAGAGTTTTGCGAAGAGTTTTTTGGATGTTGCGGATAATCTTGGCAGAGCGTCTTCTATAACCAAAGAGAGTTACCTCAAAATAGATGCACCAGATGATACTGTTGGTGCAATGCCCCTTTTAAAATCACTGCTGGAGGGCGTAGAAATGACCGAAAAGCAGCTCGCAGAGGTAGCATCTCTGATGCTCATTTAGAGAACACTAGCCAAAATTTTCCCTAGTTACTTGAATCCTATTTCTTTTTTGTTTCTCGACTGTCAACATAAGTCTTGCTGAAAATGAATCATTCTTGCAGGTTCTCAGAAAAGCTGGAATCGAGAAGTATGATCCAATCAATGAGCAATTTGACCCCAATAGGCATAATGCAGTATTTCAAGTACCTGACAACTCTAAACCTCCTGGTATTGTTGCTGTTGTTCTAAAGGTAATGTTCAGTGTTAGGATCTACTATGATTCAAAGGGTCTTTATTAAACATAAGACGAATTTGTGATTGAGGGAGTAGTGTAAAGCTTTTCCATGTCTTTCCTTGAGATGATTTTTATCCTGTTCGAGTTTGTAAGTCTTGTTCTTTATAAGGTTGAGGGTTAAATTTGATCTGGTTAAGTATGAAGTATTTACTAGTGTTCTTTCTGAAAACACTGAAAATGACTCGTTTAATCGTGCGCACCTCTATTTATGTAAAGTTATAGATGATGATGTTTGCTACCGGTGGTCAATTAAAAACTACCTTTTTGTTATCAATAACAACTAGAGGTGTTCTTTCGGGCCATCAGGTTTGTTTCGGGTCAATTGTCTACTATTTTGGTACGTGATAAAATCAGGTCATTTAAATGGCGGGTTGGGTCTATTTTGCATGCCTCTACTAAGAATCGTAAGGTTGTGCACATTAAACCCTTAAACTTCGCTTAGGCGGGAGCCATTTAATGGCCTTGGGGTAATGGAACGATACTTTTGCTTTCTGAAAACACTGGAACAAGGTCTTGATCAAGTGGCGATGTTTATTAATGAAGTAACAATTGGTTTTTGATTCATGTAGGCGGGATACACTCTCCACGAGCGTATTATCAGGCCAGCTGAAGTTGGTGTCACAGTAGAGGCCAACTCTTGAGGTTGAAATGGTCTCAGTGAAGCTCCTCCTTGTACTCGGGAATTTTGTCAATTTTTGCAACAACAATGTCAAAGCGTTAATTACTAACAGTATGGGATCAACTTTGTCAATTCATGCGATTGACGTTAGGTTAGTTAATGCTGCCTTGGTACAATTTTGTTCCTTTCCTTCATTGTTTTATAGTATAAATGAGCCTCAATAACTATTTTGTTTACTTTTTGTACATGAATACTGATTCCTTTATACATGAATGTTGATTCCTTTATTGGTACCAATTATCTTCGTGTACCTCCTCATTGATCGTAAAAAAATAAGTACGGTGAGAGGATAACATAAAACTAAGTATCATCAGAGTTTTCGTAAGAAAAGTCTCGAGCAAAATCGAGAAGAGAATAAAACAAATCTCGAGTAAAATCTTTAGTGTGCTAAATTTTCTGTTATTGTTTATCCCTCTTAGATGCTCCTACCCTCTCGAGTCCTCGCTACTTGAGATTTAAGATGGAACCGATTTGGATCATATATGTGAAGTCCCTGCTATTCAAATATTGCGTTGTTTGTGCAAACCACCATAGCAAAATCTGAAAGACGGAATGAAAATCGTCCTTCATGGATTGATCTGTCGGTCGTAGAACATCTGACCGAGCCTTTCGTAAAGCGACTGTTGCTCCTCGTAGCTGAGGTTGTTGAGTATCTAAACCACAATAATAGTAGGTTAACCATCATGATCACCATATATTTGGTGTATAATTATTCCTTCTGCCTAAAATTAAATCACATGTACTCCTAATTAATGTGAAGTTGCGAACAATTTCAATTTCGACGTATTTTAGAATGAGCGAGTATATCATAGGCGCATTAGATACTGATTTAAAAAAGTTTATGCTTTAGTCGATTTGCACCATTGCACGCTGATCCAAAACTTTATCTGATCCAGAATTGTCTCGACAGAAAGATCTCTGTACACGACGAAGGACTGATGTATATGTATGCGAAAACACCCATCACCATGGATTTGTTGAAACTCGTCAATTAGTAAAAAAAAAAAATCAAATCTTAAGGAAAAAAAGTTTTTAATCTACACATTATACAACAACGTATATCATTAATTGAATATAATCTAAGATCATAAGAACCTACTCAAATTGCTTGAAAAAAATAATTAAAAAAACCCTAAAAACTACCAAACATTTAATAAAAAAATATCCAAAAAGTCATTATAATATCATAACATAGCATCATCCAAAACCCACGAAATACACATTTTCGTAACACAATGGGAATTTTGCGTCCAATTATACATTATGATTTATGAAACTACCCCCCATCGTCCAATATAATTCATAATTGAAGAGATAAATCAAGGAAATTAGTGAAATTTAATCATGAATTATAAACACTTAGCGTAATTAATCATGACATTACATCACAAATTAAATATAAGCATTTTTTCATTAAGATAATTAAAATTTTGTGATAATTATAGACAAAAATGTATTCGAAGTTTTAAAATATCATCCAAAAAGAGATAAAAAACAAGTACTTTTGGGGAGTGATGATCACGAAAGGAAGAAGTTAAACAGATAACATCAATTATATTAATTGGAATGAAAAAGAAAGAAAATGGAAATGAGTTCTTTCATATAATAACTTTAAAATTTAAAATTGTAAATAATCGGTTATAATTAATTTTTTAAAATTGTAAATGATCAATTAAAGAGTACTCTAAAGATGTGTTAGGCATACTCAATAAAGATGTTATTGTGTGACGATCTCATTTGAGAATTTGTGATTGGTTTATCCCGTAGATAAAATTAATGGAGTAATATAATAAAAAGCTGATAATTATGATTAAAAGCTAAAATATTTCATGCCCTTGCACCGAAATGAAACTAGTTTATACTTTCCCTGTTTCATAATATTTGCTACATTTAACTTTTTTACGCAATCCAATATACTATTTTGTTCATTTATATATCGAATTATACACATCTAAAAATTATAAAAAGTTTATATTATAAGTATGCAATTAGACAATTCAGATAAGATCTCACTTGACTATATTATTACTTACATATTAGCCGCAATATATAAAATAAGCTTAAACAGTGAATAGTGCCTAAAAATAAAATGTAGCAAGTATTTCGGAACGGAAGAAGTAGTATAATAATAAATAAAACGGTTGAACACATTTCACATAAGTAATTTCATTTCTCAAATCCGTCAAAAAGTAGAGTTGACCATTTTGGTCAAAAGGAAAAGAGTTTGGTGGAGCAAGTCAAACGCTATAGTACAACATGCGTTTGTTGGTGTTGTACCTGCTCTTAGTACTACTTCCTCCGATCATTCATTCGTCGAGTCGATTTTAGATCAAATGTTTTAGATCTGTTCAAAGCAAATCTTATACTTTAACTGATTTACATAAATGTAAACGCATTTTAAAGTTAGACTAAAAGTGGATTCAATTATAAGATCAGATAAATGTCGAGTAGTTGATCTATTTTAAACATCTATACTTCGTATTTTAATTTGTTATATATTAAAGTTGATTCATAAGCTCATTTTTACTAAATAATAAAAATGAATAATATAATACTAGTCAGTCTCCTGAGAGACCGTCTTTTTGAGAGACGCCTCTCAAGTTCAGCCCAACAAAGCTTAATGTATACTCTTTCTCAATATTTTACATAAGAGGCCCACCTATTTTGAAATGGTCAGTCAAAGAACCGTCTCTCACAAGAATTTGTGTATAATACAAATAGTATTCATAAATCTCAATTATCCACACAACCAATTAAGAGATAGATAGATAGTCAATAGAATTTCAAACAAATGCTTCAATAGTTCAATTAAGCATGCAAAACTAACTTGAACTTATGCTTAGCTTGTTGTCTCATTAATTTTTTTAGCACCTACAAAACTCTACCTAGATTAAAAATAATATTAAAAAATGGTCTTACAAAATAAAAATATTAAAAATAAGAGAATAAAAAGGTACACCTAATGATGCACCAAATCATTCAACAAGCAAAGAAAGTGAGGCAACAATGTGGAAAAATTGAAGTTGTTCAATAAGCTCTTTTGCATGCCTTGTTGCTCGGCTTTCCACCCTTTGAAACAGCTCGACACTAAGCCGGTCGCCTATGTGGGCGTCAACGAGGACCCCACATACACTCCGACAACTATTTGCAAAGGCTCGACCAATCTCGGCCTCATCGTCGGGGTGGCTAACCACCAAGGGACTTCCTCCTCTAAATACTTCAAGTTTGTTTATGACAAATGAGCCATCGTTTTCTACTACTTCCTTGAAGTCTTGTAGGCTTGATGCATACACCGGAATGTTGAACGTGTCACGTTTTTCACTTGTTATGAAGCCCTATATATACATTAAAACTTATTACAAATTTTTGTTGCTATGAATGAGGACGCAAAATTATATCGGGGAATTTAGGCTCGAGTCTGTATAAGAATTTCTCCTTTAAATACTTCATATGAATTATGAATGCATACTACTATTTATAGTTTAGAAAATATGATAAATTATTTTAGCAACGGATTGGATATGAAGTTTTTTTGGTCCCAAAACAAAAAATAAAAGAGTCCCTAAATACTTAAAGCGTAACAAATTATATAATAATTTTTCTAAGCGATAGTTCAATTTGCCTTGTCCTTACTTACCCACGACCATATTATAGAAATATTTATGCATGCGTATAAAAATGAGATAGT
This sequence comes from Amaranthus palmeri, assembly GCA_019776075.1. Lineage (NCBI taxonomy): Eukaryota > Viridiplantae > Streptophyta > Magnoliopsida > Caryophyllales > Amaranthaceae > Amaranthus > Amaranthus palmeri. The sequence continues at coordinate 413,073 of JAAKBH010000310.1, forward strand.
ATTAGTAAATAACAGTTATTTTTATATTGACAAATAACCCTTATATGAATGCATGCAATAAGGTGGATTTAAGAATTTGATGTTTTTTTTTATTTTTTTTTATTTATTTTATTGATATTTATTTTCTCCTTTTATGGTTATTTACGAATCACGGAATTTGGGTATAAAAATTTACCTCATTGACAAGGTCATTCCAAGCATCTTGAAAGTGGGTCCCAAATAAGAGGCCAGCACCACCTTGATCAGTAGGGTCCACAGAAGTTCTTCCTAAGTAAACAAGGAACATGGACCCACCTTCCTTCATTTCAATAGCCCTTGCTCTTAAGAATCCACCCAAATCTGTTTGAAATTGCTTTTTATAAGCATTGGCTATGCTTTCATTGGCTCCATGAATAAATATTCTTCCTTTGTTGTATGATTTTGACCTCTTATCTAATACACAATCTGGAACCTGTAAATAAAGACAGAGTAAAAATTGATAAATTCTATAAAAATTCTGTACAATTTTAAAAATAATGATATTTTTTCTAATAATTTTGTATCTTTAAACAACTAACATAAAAGTACTAAATAATTTAATATTAAGGCCTCTAATGCCTGTAATTTTATTGCATAACCACTTTTAACATGTTGAATTTGACATTCATATATACTCCATGACAATCATAAATGAAAAATATAATTACAGCGAAAAATATTAAAAAATCAACGAATATTGTAAATAAACTTAATTAATATGTGATCCAGAACTTAGTATGTATTAGTATTATTGTTTATCTTTTTTTTTTAAAAAAAATTGTCTATAATTAATTAAGAAAATTAAAACTGACCCTACCTCTAACAATCCTTAGAATTTCGGCATTTCAAGTGAATAGTATGTTTATTTTCTTAAATTTTTCATAATTTTCTTTAGATTTTAATTATGATTTAAATATATATAGTTTAAGTGGATTGGATATATGTTAATTTTTACTTTCTTAAATTTAAATAAAAATTAGAATAATTGATTATCCAAAAAAAAGTGATTTTTATTTTTAAAATCTATGTCATCTATATACCACCACTAGTCCATTACAATTAATATTAGATGCTAACGAATGTTATTCCTAACTACTAGTAGATTGATACCAAGTTACCAACTTATATCAAATTGGTTCTCTATTTAGTTTGATGTCTACACAACACTCCCTTCAATGAATGCTTTAATTGTACTATTAAAAGAACGAACATTTTGAAATCAGATCTTGTCTCAATTGAAAAACAAATATTATTTTTTAAATAAAATTTGATTTCGATACTCAACTAGCTTTTCTCTTTTCCCAGCTTATTTTGTAATTCGAAAAAAATCATAACCACATAAGTGTTAGTGCAAAAATTAATTAATGTAAAAAACATAGTGTTTATAATTAAAAAAAACTATTAGTCTTAATTAATATTCAAGAATAACATATATTTAGAAGAAGAAAATGTATTTGTTACGCATAAGTAAGTTAGGTCTTGGCTTTCTTCTAATTAATTGTATGATTTGGTGCACTATGCAACTTAAAATAAATCACAAATTCTCTAAATGTTCTAATGATCAAAATATATAAATTACCTTAGAAAAGGAAAATAAAAATAAAGGATTTGTATGTATATATATTTTATAAATAGCATGAAATATATAAAAAAATATTAAAGACAATTGTTATTTAATTCATTTTGATATCTAATTTTACTATGTCGACCTTTATAATTACTTTTGCTTTTTGAAAAATAAGGTTACAATAAAAATTCATGTTGAATACTATTATTAATTAATACGACTACGTCCCATTAAGTGAACATCTTTTATGAGAGATTTTTTAATAAAATGTAGCAAATTCAAAGTGACAGAAAGAATAATTACCTGGGAAAGCCAGTGCAAGGAAAAAGCCGAGTGGAAAACATCAATAGACTTAGCCGGAAAAAGTCTCCGGTAAAAAGTTCCGGGAACACCGGCAGCAAAATACGAACGGTGTTTATCGGCCGCCAAACATTCCTCCATAGTGCCACCACCTTGACCGTCGTAGGTGTAGTAGTTAGGGAGGAGTTGGAAAAGTGTGTTGAAGTCATTAGAAGGGAGATCGGAAAAAAAGGCGGAGAACTCGGGTGGCTCGTATCCCGATGCCTCGTAACGCTTTTCCATGTGATTGACGATTGCGTCGACGATGTAGATGGTGTTGGAGCCGCAAGAACAACCAAGGTCCACCACTACAAAGGGCATGCTTGGTGGTCCTAATTGTACTCTATCTAGGGCCTCCTTTAAAAGGTGCAACATTGATTTTGCATGTTGTGCCTATTCATGTAAGAAATTACATATGTTAGTTTAACTTATTAAAAGGTACAATCAGATTTACGCAATCTTATTATTTGTCGTGATCACATTTAAAACATATAATTTTCTTAAAATAAGTTTTATGTTAATATTTTTTTTGAAAATATTTCTTTCATTTAAGGTGAAAGAATTTGCTATCGGTTTTATACACATTAAAAAAGATATGTTATAGGGGTAGGGAAATTATATATATCATCTATCACTATTATGGTTTTATATAAATTTAGATTGCTTATTAATCTCAATATTATTATATGATGCTAAATTTTAATGCATTTATACGTATATATGACTATTTTAAATTTCTATAAGAAGAAATAATAAACACTCTTTTAAGAGACTAAATTGATCATGGAAATACCTTAATTAAATTATTCTTTTGAAGAACATTTTAAACACGAGTTTTTCAATGAGAGGGTTTTATGGTTAAACTAACTCTATTAAACTGACTCATATATTTTTAATGCGTTAAAGTGAGAACTCACAATTTTAAAGTGATTAATTATATAAGTTTATTTTATGAAGAGACGGTCCTATACCGCAGACAAGTAGAATTTTAAATTGAATAAAACTATCATGTGAAGTGCAAAAGTCAGAATTGCATGCATATATTCGTAACATATAGCAAACAAAAGTGAAAACAAGAACATTTTTAGTTATCACTTTTGATGTATTGTAGGAGAAGAATAATAAATTAGTCAAGTTTTTGAAAAAAATACAAAAATAAAATTTTATAATTCAATTTTTTATCAAAATTAAAAAAAACTTGGATCTAATAAAAACATTAAATATGACCAATAATTACTAATAAATGAACACAATAATTATCATTTTAACGCCAATTTTTAGTATAGGGTAGGATGTGAAAATGAGTAGGTCGAAGATTAATGAGAATTATATTATATTATATTATATTATATTATATAATCTATATACACAGTGGTACATACGATACTTAATCATAATAATATGATACTAAATTGCTAAATAATATTAAATTACTCACATGTTATAATTAATTACCATTTATTACAATTTGAAAAATGATAAAAAAAAATAAAATATACCTGTGCTTGACAATTATTAGCATAACTTGTTTGATCTTTGCCACCTTTCATACAAAACATTTTTTCAAGCTTCATATTGGAAACCATTACATTCTCTTTTTTATGAGACATTAATATTTATATATATGATTTGTATTGTAATCTCAATTTTTTTAAAAAAAATATTGATGATCAATTAAAGAAGGAAAAATATATTTGGTAATAAAATAATTAAATATATATTTTTTTAAGAAGGGAATCTTTTTATATGAAGGAAAAATTAAAGATAAATGTGGTAGTATGAGAGTATAGAAAAGTGAGTAATATGGAAGGTAGGAATGGAAGATTGTGCTAGAGTTTGGCGGTATATATATAGGAATAAAAAGTTTTTTTCATGGGTCAAAAAAAAGGTTCAAGCTTTCTATTTTCTCCGTTTTAAATTAGTTGCAATATATGTTTGCCTTTTTACATACTTCAACGTAATAATTTAATTTTGAAAATCTTTAATTATGTATTATAAAAAATAAAAAATAAAAATTCATAATTTGTATTGAGACGAATCCAATAAAATCTCACTTGACTGTATTTTAACTTATAGATTATAATCAAATATAAATTAATGGGATAAATGAATTGCATAAAAATTCTAATGTTGCAAGTATTTTAAAACGGACTAAATATTAATTTTCTACTCATTGTTTTGTTTTTTTGAATCAATATATCTATAAACTATATTATTCATAAGTTAATAGGCATGGATATAGAAATTAAATATAAAGAGAAATTATTAGTGTTTTGTGTTAAGTAAAGAGCAATATATTAGCAGTATTTCCGTTCAATCACCCATGATTTATTTACGCCAATTTTCCATAATAGTCATATATTTTATTTTTGTTAAATATATTTTGTAATGTACAGTTACCTTTATTTACCTTGCATTCTTAGGTAAATATATTTGTAATTATTTTATATTATCTTTATTTACCTTGCATTCTTAGGTAAATATATCAGTAATTATTTTAGATTATTTTCATAAAAAGACGTTCTTGAGTTTTTAATTATCACCTATTTTTCCTTCGTCAGTTTACCAGATAATAAAAAAATTATTATTATACACCTTTAGAATAGGTGCTTAAAAGTTTCCACTAAAGTCAAGGTAATCTCATAATTTATCTTATAATTTTGACTCAAAATAAATAGATAGCTTGGACATTCTACCACCACTTAAACTAATACTTCGTTTCAGTTTACTTGTCCCATTTTTTTTTTGGCAATTCCTCATTATTTGTCCCATTTCCTTTTTTGGCTATCCTTTTTTTTACCTAAATACTCCAACTTTTCCAATTCCCAATACTTCACTACCACATTTACAATTAATTTAATCAATTAAAATACCCAACTACCACTTTTTCCAATGGACCCCACTACTACCTTAAAATTCGTGTTTGATCAAATGGGACTAGAAACTGGAACGAAAGGAGTATAAAATATACAAGGAATACTACTTTAAAAGTATATGTAAAAATTATTAGAAAATGCTTAGCTAAGTATATGAAGTATATGATTTTAATAATTATTAATTATTAATTAATCTTAACAAGAATTGGCATTACTAGTGTTGTATTACTGATATTTGCGCTATATACGTTCACATGGAAGAATTGGAAGACTAAAGAGTAAAGACGGCCAAGATTGACGGCAGATTTTGGTGTTTATATCTTTGCTTAATTAGCTTGCATATTAGACCACTTACCCTAGTCCATAGCTTAGCTTATTTAGTAGTAGACTAGTGGTGGTGGGACCATCATCATCTATCATCATTATTTTTTCGATCTGTATGCCGTTCATAAAAAAACTATAATTATGATTTAGGGAGGGAATAAAGATAACAACTCATATCCATAAGACCATAAAGGAGAATGCGTTCAAAGAGCCCTCTTGACTGAAGCAAGGTGGAACCTCATTATCATATTGTTTATTTACTATTATTGTTCAGTTTGGTTTTGAACATTTTTCATCAATCACTAAGACCATATTAAGATATGTGCTTTAATGTTTGAATCTATACGTTAAAACATAGTCAGGTGGAATCTTGTTTGATTCTTTTTAATGTAAATTTTATTAAAACAATTTTTATAATTTTTGCACAAGCAAAACTAAAGAATTTTAAGATTGAAATATAGAGCATTTATTGTATCAAACACTAAATTAAAATTAAAATACACATTCATGTAATTGAAAATATTTTGATAACAAAATATTTAAATTCTATTATGTTAATATTGCTAGAAAATATTATGTATCATGTAAATATTCTAGTTGCTAAACTTAGCTCATCCATATATTTATCTAGAAGTATTTGATGGAATAAAATATTTAAATTTTCTTATGTTAATATTGCTAGAATATACTATGTATCATTTAAATATTGTTTAAGTAGTTGCTAAACTTAGCTCATCCATTATTGTATATATATGTACATATTAGTTGATGTTAATTTATGCTATCTTTGACTTTGTTAATCACATGTTCGTAGATATATGTGTTAATTATAAAATAAATAAATAAATAAATAATTTTAAAATTAATATATTTTTCTCTGCTAGAAAAAGTAGTGTTAAAAGTAACATTAAACCATATAACAATCATTAGGTTTGGTAGGAATTGAATACAATCACAAATTCTTACTTGAGACCGTCTTTACAAAAGACGTCTTAAAATTAAGCCAATCTAATATTTAAATTTTTTTAAAAAAATAATTACATTTACCTAGAAAGAAAAGTAAGTTGGGCCTTTGAGCCGTCTTTAAAAAAACGGTCTCTCAAGAGAATTACCGTAATATTGTGAAAGAAAGAAGTAGGAAATAAATATGAATTTTGTCTCCTATAAATAGTAAAGTTATTATTGCTATCTTCCTAAAATCCCACTTGTCATGCTTTAAATGCTTAGACAACCACTGATAGTCTTTCATTGCCATCATTTTACATATTTTTTTGGCATAAATATTAAAAAATTTGGTAAAATGAATTAAAAGACTAAAATGAAAAATATCTTAAAATTTAAATTACATGAAATTTAGTTATACTATTCGCTATCCTCATCCGTTATTGGCCAATATTAGAGCTAAAATAGAGTAATGATTAGGTCTTGTTCAATTAAATGATACTATACTTACACGGGTTAAACCTATATTTATATATAGTCCATGTTTAATCTGATGACGAGGCCGTTTTGTTCGGTTATAGGCCTAAGAGCGAAAGATAAAAAGGATTCTTAAAAACTTAAGCTGTAATAAATTTACTCCTTTTGTTTTTTATTGTTAATGTTTAAACTATTTTATATTATAATAATATGAATAACTCTTATTGCATAACAAAAAAATAAATTATAGGAGTATATAATTTTGGGCCCTAAAAATTTGGTGCCCTGGGCGAAAACCCGCTTTAGCCTTGCTAATTGACGGACATGCTGATGGCTAAGGCCACATTATATATGTTACATACTCCAACAAACTCGAACATTGATGTTATATATACTATATTGTACGTAGTCTTAAACCAAACTAGTAAGACATGGCCACTATTGGCCAGTAAGCTCTTTATTCAATATTTTCTATCTTGATTCGACTTAGTTAAAACTTAAAACCTTTTTGATTTTAAAAAAAAAAAAATTACGGGTATCAACCCTATCTCTAACTTCATTCACTCAATACAATCAGCAATCAACAATACATACAATAATAATGTCAGAGTCTTAATTTCAAAAGTTACTGGCTGAAATTGATGTTGAAGCTAGGTAGAGTATGCAAGTTTGTCATGTAATTGGGTGGTCGGTGGTCCTAAAAAATAAATGGATTTGTTAAGTGGAATCCAAATGGTGTCGATTTAAAGAAAACAAGCCAAACTCATTACTCATGGCTTGCATCATATTACTAGACCAACAAGCCAAGCATTGCAGCCTTTGAATGGTCTATTATTGTATCATGTCCTTCAAATCTTTTTCTTTGTTTTGTCACTTATGAAAATAAAAATTTACCCTTGACAATTAAATAAATAGTTAGTAAAGCTAATAATAAGTAATTAACCTTTTCCAATAAAATTGTTACACCAAACAAATAGTCATAATCATGGTCTTCAACTCACTGTCTTGCATAATGTCAGGGTCTAAGAGGTAGCGGAGAGATCAATCAATACCCCTCGAGTGAGATGGTAAGAGAAATGCACAATCAATCAATTTAAAATCCCAGATAAGAGAGAAAACAAACACTATACCCATTAACTTTTTTCTAAAAAAACTAAAAGCATGTTTAATTTTTAGGATTAAATAAAACAATTTATTTGTTAGACTTGGCAAAAAAACTTTTCGTGGCAATTATTTTCCATATCGCCTAAAATTATAATATATAATATTTTTTAAAATCATTTTTTTAAGAAAAGTTCAATATAATAAAGTTAGTTTGTAAATTATTTAGTCCATGCAAAAAGAATATGCAAATATTATTGTGGGCACTTTAATGGGTATGAGAATGTGGCTTGTTGATTCTTCACTCTTTTTGTTTGGTCTATTTCATTAAGGTTTTTTTTTGTTTTTCTTTTTTTGATTCATTATTTCTGATGCTGCCGGTTAACAGTTTTCTTATGGGCCCATCTCTTTTTTTTGTCTGCCCCCCACTAAATTTCATGGCAACAATACTATAATATTATATTTAGAGGCGTTCATTCGGGTCATCGGGTTGATTTCAGTTCAGGTGTTACGGGTCGGTTCAAAATCAGGTTTTGTATTCACATTGGTTTTTACATAATTGTAGATCCATTTTTAAGTCCGGTCAAATCGGGTTCTGTTATAAAGTCAGGTGTCTAGCAGGTTATCGGGTCTGATTTGAATACCTCTAATTATATTCATCATCGTAAATCTAGTCGCTTAAAGGAAAATATTATATTCACAAGGTTATGTAAATTAATATAAGGTTTTTTCAATGTACTTTGTTACATGTATTTTTCATACTAAGTACTCTAAATTATTCTACATAAACCATGCTTTATTGTACAGCTCTTAGCGCTAGCAAGTATTATGAAATGGGAAAAGTATCATATATAGGAGTATTATATATTTCCTTTGGATTTTAATAGTTGCTACAGTTACTGTAGCAACTACTGTTCATCAACAAATCTTAATTGATATATATTTCTCTAAGTATAATGTAAAACCTAATTAAGTAGTCGAATCTTGTTTGATTCATCTTAATGCATATTTTCATAATATTAAATTTTTAGAATTTTTTATCATATAAAACTAAAGACATTAAAGACTACAATAATCCAATGAATAGCGTGAAAAATAGAACAAATACTATAAATAATTTAGTTTTATAAATATAAAAATACTTCCCCACTTACGTTACCTCCTACTTGGAATAAGTCCATAATAATCGGCCGGTCACGTGACCCTAGACTGTGGCCTGCGTGAGATTATGACTTTTTAACTTCTTTAACTACCAACTAATTATTTCAACACATACTTCTAGAGTATTTATTTAAGATTACTTATAAATTTCAAACAATTTAATGTGAGTAAACAACAAGGAGAGAATTAGGTTATTTTAGTTAAAAAATAAATATCACTATTTCATAGAAAAGTTATAATAAGTTTGATTTTTACCTATTCTATTTCTATATATTAATTATTAATATATTATCTGAAAGGATAAATTTTTTATTTTTTGAATTTTCCTAAATTAAATTTGAGTCAAAGGTGATACGAATAGAATTTCAATTGGTGCTAGACAATATACTCTCTGTTCATAATATTTGCTACTGATATATCATAGAACAGAGGAAGTATATTTAACTAAAAGTTTTGGGATTTAATCATGTATTGCAAAATCAAAGTCAAAGTAAAAAAAGTATTGTTTCTTTAGTCAATATAATGTTGTAAAGCTTATTAAAATCTTACTTTTTATGTTAAGAATTTCATAATTCTTTGACTATGATTGCGTGCAAAAATTAAGGAGGTGGTTAGGTAAAATAGTCAAAAAGGGGTGATATGAATATTAGAAAAGCTTCTACATATTCTACCTAAGATGATTTGGTGATCCTTTTAACCCTTCAATTTGTATAAGAATTCTAATGGAATTTTGGTGAAATTTTCACCCTATTAAATTACAATTTATATGCGTTATTTGCTATTAATAGTGATATTTTTCAAAAAATAAATTTAAAAGTATAAATAAAGTAATTTCTTTGTTCTGAAACGCTCACCTAATTGTAAATAATTTATTTAAAAAAATATTAGTAAAGATCAGGGACGGAGCAAAAATTGACAAAATTTTATAAAGACCCTGTGCAATAATTAAAAATTATAATATGTTTCTAACAATTTTATAACTTTTAACACTTATCATATACTAAATAATTTAATATTAAGACCCCTAATATTTCGAGGCCCTGTGCGATCGAACATGTAAAATATGCTCAGAACCTGCTAACGGTGGTAAGGTATGGTAATTTGGTGGTAAAAAATGTTTATTTTTAAAGGTCATAGGGACAAAGTGAACTTTTTTTAATGGTTTGATGATTGTTGGTTTTGTTAAAGCTAACATAATTTCCAAAGTGAACAATAATTTAAAGATGTCGGGTAGTGAATATGATCGAGGGACCAAAGATGGAGGACAAAAAATCATATTCATATTCATATTCATAGATAATACAAAATAGTGTTTCATTTGTTTTTTCCAAATCTCATAATTTCCTTGTAGTTATAATTTATCGCATTATTTTAATTATTTTTTTGTCAGTTATGTATAGCTTAAAATTATAAAAAGTAAATATTATTATACATAAAAGTATAATTAGTTAATTAAAAAAAATTTTCACTTGACTATTTTTTTTCCTTACATATTAAACATAATATATAAAATAAATTTGAATTAAGAACAATGTCAATAACTATAATGTAGTAGAACTATAGAAGTATTTCTAAACGAATAAATTATATATATGAGTTAAAATTCTAACCGTCATGATTAAGTGTGATGACTTAATCGTCATAAAGTATCTATTAATAAATAATAATTATTAAGTTATGCGCACTATTAACAAATTAAATTGGAGTGCTATTCTCAAAGTCACAACTTGAACACAAAAAGTATATAGTTAACGCCTAATGGCATCAACCTTACTAGCTTATTGACAAATCATAGTGATCAATTCAATATCCTGATAAGAAATCGGAGTTAAGAAAAAAGGTGGCAGACATATCATATACATACCCCTTCTACGTGAAAATAAAGAGAAATGCGTAGATTATTGTAATATTCGATAATATTATCATAGATCATAAAGATCAATATAATTGTCATAGAAATTTTACACGCAACAAAATCTATATATGTATGATTAGAACATGTCGCCTTTGTATATATAATCACATATATCAGTTAGGTTAACTTTTGGGTAATTTCATTACTTTTAAAAAACAAAAAAACTTTTAAGAAATGGACATAACAATTAACAACTAAACGTAACATAATAAAAAAAAAATTCAAAATCTTAAATTTTTGACAATGATATCGAAGTTAGTGTCATTTTACTGAAATCAATTGACATCACTTAAATTCAAAATAAAACAAACTATAAATACAAGTGTAAACTATATGAATTAGTTACAGGGCCGGCCCTAAATATATTGGGACCCTGGGCGAAATGGTGCATTGGGGTCCTTTTCTTTTGTAATTAATAGTCTATAAAAACCTTTTACAAGTATTAATTTTGCTTTTTTGACATGGTGCCCTTGGTGACGACCCCTCTTGCCCACTCTTAGGGTCGGCCCTGATTAGTTAGTGTATTGTCTTCCACACATATACGATCAGAATTCAAAACCTTTAGGTATGTTTTACTTAAATCGATATCACTAGTTTTTTTTTTATTTTTGCTTTTTTTTTTTTTTTTTTTTTTTTTTTTTTTTTTTTTTTTTTTCTGAATCTGCTTTTTTCTGAATCCGACACTAACGTGATCATATTAAGAGAAACAATATAATATCACAATCTTTGCGTATTGCTAAAGAGTAGAGGCGTTCATTCGGGTCATCGGGTTGATTTCGGGTTAGGTGTTTCGGTTTGGTTCAAAATCGATTTTGGTGTTTACATTGTTTTTACATAATTATAGATCCATTTTTAAGTCGGGTCAAATCGGATTCGGTTATAAAGTCGAGTGTCATCGGTTCTGTTTTGAACACCTCAACTAAAGAGTAAAAATAAAATTAATTTAGATTGATTAGGCAAATTCCTATGATATGGGTAATGGGTTATGATCAATTGCTTTCAAATGAGACAATGGGAAGCAAATTTAGCTTTAAAAAAAAGTGGCAATTCTTTTATTCATAAAAGTCTTTGATGCTTTTTCAGATAACATCAGTTGAAATATGACCTATCCTAGGGCATAGCTTTGTGTAGGAACACAAATTATTTCATTTTTTAAGCTTTTCAAAGCATCATTTGGTTAATTGTCTCAAATATGTTCAAGCATCAATCCCTAATTTGGGCTCCTTGTTTATAAGATAGGGATAGAATTAGACAAGTTTTAATTAAGTCATGGGTAAATAACAAGCAATGACTAAAAATGCTTATAATTACTCCCTCCTATTCAGCCTAATTGTCCCATTTAGTTTTTTATAGTTGCCGAGATAACATTTTAACTCTTAGTACCTCAAATTATTCTTAATTAAAAATTATAAAAATTTGATATAAATAAATCCTTGTATTGAGACGAATCAAACAAGATATCACATGATTATGTTTTAACTTATAGATTAAGAGTAAAATACAAATTAAGAGTGATATAAGTAAATAGTGTCAAAAAAGGGACAGTTAGGCTGAATAGTAGGTAATACTTCTAGGTTTCAAGTTACCTTTTTTGAGTTTTTTTGTTAAATATTTAAAATTTTATATAATTATTTGCATGAATTCTTTGTCAACTTATCACTCATAATTTGTATTTTACTCTTAATTTGTATTTTATATAGTGCCCAAAAAAATGGGACAGTCATGGGTAGATCACAAGCAATGACTATAAATAATAGACTACTTTCCTCTAGTCTTAAAGGACGTACGGGATAAATTGTTTCTCAACTTATCTCATCCAGATTTTGCACTAAGCGGGATATTGAGTATATGATGATTATGATCGAGATTTTGTATTTCCTTTATAATGTGGTATGTGGATGTCAATTGAAGCATTTGCACAAACATGAATGTTAACTTTAATAAGATTTGATTCATATTACTTTATCTAATCCAAAATTATGGAAGTAGTATCATATTATATATATACTCCATTCGTTTCACAGAAATCGCTACAAATAAATCTAATTTTGGAAATAACCTATGCTCATTTTTTTATTATCACGCTATATATATATTTTTTTATCACATTCATATATTTCTTTCATTTTCAGTAAAATTACATTCTTAGTTATAATACGCGACAAACTCGAGAACCGAATATTGTCTCGGTTAAAGCATGTATTATAATATTCTCCTTGCCCCCTCCCCTTAGCTTATCCTATGCTGATAAAAATAAAAGAAAAACATATGTTATAAACTCAAAAGACAAATAAAGTAATTTAATGAAGTACATAACGAGTATGTGAAATGGATTACTCCCTTCTATTCTAACTAATTTTTTGTAATTTCGTACACTTATCAATGCACTGTTTCAATAGTAGACATCTCTAAGTGTGTTTAACTAAAATTTATAAAAAATTAATATTAATAAAATTTACATTAAAATAAATCAATTAAGAGTAATTTATGAGTAAAACTAAAAAATAGCTAGGATATTTGGTTAGAATGTAAGGGAGTATTATATTGCTGACTTAATGCAACAAATATTCTAAATATCTAACATATAATAACAAGCCTTAAAAAATCGACAAAAGGAACCTATATAGATGCTAAATTGCTAATAGACATTGAAAATTCACATGTACATTGAAATCACCCATTTGCTATATAAGATACCATATATTCGATTTTAGAATTTGCCCCATTTAATCGGAAATAAATCATTTTAAATTCGTTGGGAATAGATGTGATTTTGCTTGAAAGTCATGCTCATGCTTTTAATAAAAAGTTTAGTGTTTAGGAAAAAAATATTTTTATATTCTTATTTTAGATGTTAAAATACGACTTAGGAATAACCTGTATTTCAAGCATTCATTCACAACTTCAACTTGAATAGTGATTTTCACACTCCAAAAAATTACATCCTTCCTTCAAACTATGCTTTTATATTCGACGTACTCGAGATTTTCAACTGGCCGATGGCATACGGGACATCTTAGTAGATTCCCTCAAATCAAATTAAGTATAATACCAATAGATTAGAGGAAAAGAATGTTCGTCTATTTAACTTACGAAAACAGAAGGGAATAAAGATAACCCAAATACCGAGTGTTTTTAGGGCGAAAACGTATGAAGTAAATAACATAAAGTATAAATAGTATTAACCATAAAGAAAGACTAACATAAGTAAAATAAGATTACAAGTAACAAGAGAACATAGATGGTCATGGGTAGGGTCCAACCGGATCCAAACCCAGACCCATTAACTATTAGTGGACCCATATTCGAACTCGTACAATAAAACAATAGGATTCGAGTCTCAAGCCACATTCATAGACGAGCACACAGAAAGCAAACTACAGGCAAAGTGTACCTGAAGAAGTCAAGTCTAGTCTGGTCTGGTCTGGTCTGATCATTTTCTAACGGGAATATACTTATTTTGGGGGGCGATCCGTCTTGCAATAAGGATGAGGCTCCTTAGACGATTTCTTTTTTTTTTTCTCCATCTAATTGTTAACAAATTCCGCAACTTTATTGATTCATTGAAGGAAATTTCTTATAGCATAATTCTGTAAGCTGTTGGTGTGCAGTTTTCTAGTAAAAGTGTATGCCCCTCAACTAAGATTCCTGTTTTTCCTTGTTGGAACTTGGAACACCCTTAAAAAACACTTGGATCAGAGCAAAAGATTTGTCGTTCATGTCGACTTTTGCCTTTCGAGTTGCAACTTGCAAGTTTTATAGTCGGAATTTTTGACAAACACGTAATATTTGAGGGAGAAACCGAAAGAAAAAGACGCAGAAGAACCTCATGACCAGATTACGTGGGTGTCACTTAATTGCGGAGCATCTGGGTAGCCAACCACCTCTGGCAAGTCTTCGGGATAATAGCACTTATGAACGCAAGCCATTTCGAGGTAGTTCATGCGAAACATGTTGAATGCATAGGTTCATGGAAAAAATATACTAAACTTTTATCGATTTCCATGGTGGGCAGAAACAATATTTTGGAAAGAGATATGTTCCGTCCGTTGAGTCTAAAAGAACACTTTATTCAAACATATCGTGTTTTCGAAGTGTTACAAATTTAGAAGGGCAGAAACCGTCAAGGCTCATAGACAATTTCAGTGAAAACCCTTCTCAAATGTCGAATACAGACGGAAATAAGTAGCAGTGCATTGTGCATGTAAAACTGCATACAGATTACAGAGTGGATTTTACATGAACCGAAGGAATGACAAAATATCACGAATGTTGTATTTCGATGGAAGGCGATTGTCTTCAGTATAAGCCACATTGCTGGAAACAGTAATTAAAGAATCAGAATAGATGATTTCAGCGTCTTCAAGGGTGAAGCCGTGGATTAATGGCAACGGAAATCCTTGTACGAGAAGCGTGTTCAATCGTGGCAAAAACACATCTACCAGAACCTCAGAGATCACTGGCTGCAAAGTTTTGTCAACAAAGTCGAACAATTGATGCTATTAGATTTTGAATCGGGAAATTAGTAATGGAACATCACACCGGAAGGCAACGAATCTAAGTCAATCAAGAGCTAAGTAATAAACATGGCCTTCCGACAAATTAGGAGACAATTCCTTACACTTCTTCGAAGGGTAATACTTGGATGAACATATCGGAATTTATAAGAATTTATAGATGCTATGAATCACAATGGGAGAGTTCTGGTCAGATCTACAACATTCCGTAACCCCGATTTCATCAAATGGCTCCTAAGGTTCCACCTAGGCAGAGTTTGGAGGGTCGGATGCATGCAATAATCTTGTAGTAACAAAAAGCTTGTTTCAGTTTGACCCGTGATAAATAAATATCATTTGCAGCTTCACATAAATAAGTTTACACGGTTTGATGAGACAAACTATTGAAGTCCATTATTATAATTTGAAACCAAAAAAACTATAAATATTTGGTTTTATCGAGAATAGAAGCTTTTGTCAGATATAACTTTAATCCATTAGAATTTTTATGGCACGTGTGGTTAGTGGTACTAAATGGAAATGGTGGTAATGAGATAAATAAAGTGAAATTTCATCAAAAGTTTCATGTCATTCCCATAATAATGAAACTTTGATCATAGAAATGTTTCTTTGTATACAAATTTTCGTTACGACCTAATACCACCTCTCCTAATGGTAATGTATTTGAATGAAATTTATGAAGAAAATGAGATAATTCAAGTTGGACAAGTACGGCCATCAAGGTAGCAAGAGATTTTTCAACCAAAATTACACTAGTTTTCATTTCCATTACCACCGTTTAATACCACATACCAAACGGGCCATTAGAGCTTATATGAACCCATTGTTCCGGAAAAGTAATTTCATTGAGCGAGAAGAACACGGCCTTAAAATATACTTCTATTTATGTCCAAGTAAGAAATGGGTGTCTTCCCATTCTCTCCTCTCCATTCACAATTTCACGGGCAACACTTTAAATGAAAGAACATTCCTTTGAGTTGCATCATATGTGATATGACTCAAACTCAAACGGACGGAGGAAGTATTTCGTTTTTACTTTTCTTTAAATAAGAAAAAATAAAGAACAAAAAAGAACCATTATACATTCAATCTAAAAAGTGTAATATAATTCTAAGTTAATTCGCTTTTTTGAATTTGCTATTCGCTCAAAACGACCCTAAAATAGCCTAAAACCGACTATAATTCGCTTTTGTTGATTTACGATTCGCAAGGACATTAGTAAATCATGTGACAATGAATCTGACTGCTAAAATGCAAGCAAAACAAGTGGAGCAAAATGCATACCCGGATTACGTCAATTTGCAGGTTACCAACTTTACTCCATTTAGCTGACAAATTGAACTTATCGAGTTCAATACTCCCTGTCAGGTTATTCCCTGAAATTTTAACAGAACCTGAAGCACTGATAACCTGCATTAACAAATAGTAAGTCACTCATCAAAGGTGTCTGAGCGTGGAAACAAATCGCAGTCGCAGATGCGTACGCAGAAACGGTTGCGGTGTCGCGGAAGACGGTTATAACGGAGAAATAATGCGAATCACGGCCAACGCAATGTGATTTTATAAAAAAAAATCACAAAAGGGGAGTTTTGAACTTATAATTGCTGTTTTATTGTTTAACTACTATTAATATGCAACTAGCTATTATAATTGCAATATTTGAGATTTTTTTGGTGTATAATTAATTAATTATTTTGTTTATCAACTAAAATTTTGGGCCTGCAAGAAAGAATTTCGAGCTTTTTCGGGATACTCATTTGTCCAGGTTTTGAACCGGCTTGCAGGCCATAGCGAACCTCATTACGTTTAATATGATAAAGCATAAGTTTTAGCTAATACTCGAAATCACATGCGAATTATCAGACATCATATTCACCATATAAACACTTACCACAGATCCACAAGCAACCGGTACGACTTCCCCGTCACTCACGACATCCACTATAACATCTGTATTGATGGTTGCTTCCATTCCACCGTCAAAAATGTGCACGGACGGAGGAGAAGAAACCAATAAGTCTAAAACCATTCTGGAGTCGGGAAACTGCTCGTAAAGTTCAGGTACAACTTCTTTCCACAAAGTAGTATTCAGAAGAGACTGATCTGGTATCTTTTCAACTCTCCATTGCATAAGCCCTGCCTAACTACAGAAGAAAGCAGTAAACTTTTGGTTCCTTCATCTATGATGCTAACGAGTCGTGAAAGTTGGTTTTTTGACCAAAACAACATCCAACATTCAAGAAGGATCAAGCCCAAGAATTATAAATGGGAAGATCCTAGACTTATTTTTATCATAACTCATTAATAAGACTCATAATTATGACTTGATATCAATTGTAGCCTAGCCATGATGTGCTTTATATGAGTAAAAGGACTTGAGTACTGATATCAGATACTAGTATGTATCCAAGTGTCGGATACGTCAAAATATTCAATATAACACCTAAAATGAAGTGTCTAGGTGCCTTACCAATGTCCGAGAACCAAGGATTGGACACGGGTACATGAAGCAAAATGAAGAGTCCAGTAACAAATATTAAGTAATATTTTGTGAATGTTTATGTATGCGATATTAATTCATAATACACACTTATTAGATACTGTATGCATTTAGGACACGTAATCTAACATTTGTATTGGAAAAAATATGGCAAGTTTTAAATTTAAAATTTTTTAGAAAATAATAATGAAAAATTGGTACTTTAGTTAATGCTTTATGTGTATTCTTTATTTCAGATCATTGAGTATAAGCTAATATAAACAGCATGAATTTCCAAGAACTAGAATATCAAGATTAGCCCACAATAGGATCCAAAAGATAACTTAGCCCCACGATGAGCAGGTGGGAAAAAAATCCAAGACAAAAAGGACTTACATTGAAATAAACCAAAGAGCCAGAGTTAAAAACATCTTCATGCAATGCTATTGCTATCATCTTAGCAGGATTATGGGAGTGTACTGAAGATTGTGATACTTGGAGTTGATATGGGGTGGAGAAAGATTCGTTCATCGGAATGAATAATCCATTTATTACAAAACCGATTGAAGAATCACTGAAAGTGGGGTTGCTGACAAATGTCACATTGAGTGCCGAAGTTTCGTCCACTTTTACTTGTGTAGGAAGAGACTGCAATAAGGTACCAATTTTCGAGATCCCTTCATTGAGTTTCTTTATGATAGCATTTTCAACAGCTGATTCAATATGGTTGCTGAAAGCGTCTACTATCCTGTCAATTAACATGTGCAGATAAATAAGTATCAATAACAGTATCACATGATTTGCTAATCTCCTAACAAATCACAAATCGAGAAAAAATGAATTACGATCAATTTTGGGCTATTCTTAAGAAACTTTGTGCGAATCGCGAATTTAAAAAGCGAATTATGTAACACTTATCTGTAACCAGCTCAAGGAATTAAATAAAATACAAGCAATCTTGATAGGCGGAAAATTAAAGAGAAGTTGGCAGCTTTCAGCCTGAGGATAAAAGAGGATTTTCCTATTTGTAAGTCTACTTAGAACACCACCCATCTGTTTTTCAATGTCTTCATAGTAAGAAATGTCTAGATCATATGATTCATACCATGAGCTTGGTACATGTTTCTACAACAGGCGAAGGCTTGCAGAGGCTTTTTCAATATATATTCAGAGATCGAGACTATCTCATGCAAGGAAAAACATTGTCTAACTGAGATCAGGATCCAGGTTTACTGGAATTGGAAGGCTAGGAATACATCTGTTCAGGAAAATAAAGTCTTTACCCTCACCTATGTTACTTGGACTTGGACTTGGCTACTGATGTTGAATACTGGTACTTGTCCAAGTGTCAGATATGTCTAAATATTCAATTTTACGCCTAAAATGAAGTGTCTAACTGCCACAACCAATGTCAGAGCATCAAGGATTGGACATGGGTAAGTGAAGCAAAATGAAGAGTCCGAGTAACATAGACCCTCACATACAGAGTCCAACGGATAAATTATGTAACTAGGGAAAGAGTTAGAATTTAGATACTCTAATGAAGAATGTTTCAAAAATAGATACACTCTTATAAGTGCGCTTGACCTCTTGTTCTAGTCTTTTTACTGTGTGTAATAGGCAATGTTTCTCCTTCATTTAGATAAGGGAATTTTCTTAGAAGGTATTCCTATCTTTCATCAAGGTTAGGTTGTAAATGGTTTCATTTTTGGGGAACACATTTTCATTTTCCAATATATGAAGCCAACGAACTTTTAGGTCAAAGCACAAGAAATCATACCCTTGATAAAGCCAGGATGCTCCACCATTCATCTTTATATCAACATCTTCTACCTCGCATTCACTATCTTGGAGAGTCAACTTTAGACCACCACCTTGTTTCTTCAAGGTTACCTCAATGCTCGCTTTCATATCGTCAACCTTTGGGCAAGAACCATTCAGCAGTTATTATTCATGAGCCTAAAAAATGCACCTTTAAACAATGCCAGGAAAAGCCATGTATATTGACAACTAATCAAGGAAAATAATAAATGACTATCACTCTTCCTTTCCCTATTGTCACTAGAATAACTTGTATGTTCACCACAACATTCCTTTTCTGGCATTATCCCGTCCCTTCGGACAAAGGCATAAAATCCCATTGTCACATAGCATCCATCAATCAAGGTCAGAGTATATTTAATCCTTAGTTTTAACAGACGCAAGGCGCACTAAGACCCTAAGGTTCCCTATAGCCAAGGATCTAAACGTCAAGCAAAGGCGCTGCCTTTAAATGTGAGACTCTTCAAAACCTACAGAAAAAATGAATTGAATACTCCAAAAAAAAAAAAAACCAAAACTAAAGCATTGGGAATAAGTAAACATATTCCAACACTCAACAGGGGTATAATTAAACAGCAAGTCTTGTGTGGGATCGTCTCACCATGAGACGATGCTATATAATTAGCCAACTTTTTTTCATTGATCACTTTAGACAAGTGTACATTGAGTCGGCTTAAAAATTATGTTTTCTCTAAGCTTAAAGTTTCTGCATTTTATTATCCCTCGTGGCTTACGGATAAACTTAAACAAAATTGTGATTGATCTAACGAAACTGTTTTTTTCTCCCATAAACTCAACGAGGGTGGAGATAAAATACCCAATAAATTTTTAGCCTTATTTAATTTACATTTTCTTTAATTCTTCATCATCATCGTACCCGGTACATCTCGCTTATAGAATCTATGATCATGGTCTGAGAAGGGATGAAAAACGGCTACTCATACCCATAAAGGAGGATGCAACCAAATAGTCCCTCGGCTTCATGTTCTTTAATTATAGAACCTAAAAGCAAGCAAGCAAGCGAACTAAAGCAAATAACAATGGAGATTCAATTTGAGAGCCCATGTGCAGTCGAACATATTGCGCAAACCCATTACTCAATCACACAAAAAGACTTCAAATTGAAGACATACAATATCATCCAATTGCACTAAAAATGCAGAAACTCCATGAACAAGCTCCAAAAACAGGCTTACATACTAAAATAAGCAAAATATACAAGAAAGGAACAAAAATAGATGGTTAGAGTACCTCTACAGAAGCATCTCCATGATCAGAAACTTCAACAAACCAATTTTTATAAGTATACTTCCAATCCATACTCAAATTAGCAGTTGCTTTTGAAGCAGTAATACTAATATCATCATCACCCACTTCAACATCTGAGTAAATAACATCAATATGATAAATTACTATATTAGAAAGAACAATTTTAACACTACCCACAAGTGGGATTCTCACAGTTTTCTCAATTGGGGAAAGTTCAAGTGGTGTTAAAGAAGATACTGCCTTTTCAGTCAACAAATCTTTGACAAATTCAAGACCCTTTTCAGAAATCGATACAGAAATGAATCCATCTTGTTTTGATTGTACATGGGAATTTGTAAATGTGGAAAATAATGATAAAAAGATGATGAATTTGCACAAAATAGAAGGTGCCATTGAAGTATGAATGAATTGGAGTATAAAGGGTTGAACAATTGAAAGTAAAACCCCCAAATTTGAGAGACTGATTAGTTGATTTAGGGTTATAAATCAATAATTTGTACTGACAAAATTTGGAATTATTGACAGGAATCTAGAGGATCGATACGTATTCCGGTTTAAATTACAGCCGAAAAAGAATTATGATCTTTTTTTTTTTTTTTTTTTGAGCTAAAGAATTATGATCTTAAGAGAAACCATATAGTGCAACTTCAAAAGAAGAAAATTTAATCACGCTCCTTTGAAAATTACATAAAAAAATAATAATTAAAGCGAAAAAAGAAAAACAAAATCATCTAAGTGATAAAACTATAAATAAATGCCACCTACATGTAATTTATCAAATTGGTAAATCACGGTTATTAACCTAGAAAATCTCTTTCAAAAGGCGTTTTTAATTTTGATGCACGGGTTAGACTGACGCGTAAATAATATGGGCATTTCTAGCTTGTAGCTCGATATGGCCATACATATTGTCGTAGTGGGTCATTGGGGTTCACGAACGCATTTTTATGAAATTGGCAGAATATAAAACCGATAAATTAAAATCGTTATAAAACTAATATTGAACATAATTTTTTTAAGAAAAAAATAAAAATTGTGGCTCGTGGCAGACACGACCCACATACTAGTGAGTAGTGACACTTAATATAAGGTCCGACTTCATAAACGAAAACAAATCAATGTGAGATATTTATTTACATATAAATAGATATTCATTTGATTATTTTCTAAAATAGGAATTAGAGGTGTTCGGGTTGATTTCGACTCAAGTGTTATGGGTCAGTTTAAAATCGGATTTTGTATTCATATTGGTTTTTACATAATTATAGATCCATTTTTAAGTCGGGTCAAATCGACTTCGGTTATAAAGTTGGGTGTCTATCGGATCATCGGATCTGTTTTGAACACCTCCACCTCTAATAGGAATACCCATAATAGACTTTCATTATAAAAAATACTATTGCTTTAAAATCTTAGTATTAATGAATAAGTTCAAGATACAAAATGAAAATACAAATATAAAGTGTAAATTTATGTTGTTTATTGCTCATTTGAGTGATAGGAGCCATTATCTAAAGATTGAAAAGAATCTGTACAATCAAAACTGGCACATATGGGAATAATCTACTTAGCAAAGTTGACAATTTCTAAATACTTCTCGGTAAGCTCCGCCTTCGAGAGCTCGACTGCACCTCAACTTCTTCATCGGACGTTTTCGGATTTTCACTGATTGCAACAAGGAAATTGAACTCTGATATCAAACACCGAAGAGCGGAAGGAAAGTTTTCACAAAGGAGTAGGCAAGTGCGCCGGTAAAGATATAACTATCTAATCTGTCTAGTATTCCGCCTGCAAACAAAAATCCCGAAGGGAAGATAATTAGGTTGGAATACATTCACGTTCATCTTACGAAAAGTAAGGATTACTCCCCCCGTTCATTCAATTTTCTACATTTTAGATACAAAATGATCTCACATTAAAGATGCAAATGTAGCGAATTTAATCGAACAGTGGAGTATTCATCATGTACTAAAAAAAGGTATACCATGCCCGGGGATGAGAGAACCAGAATCCTTAACACCAGCATCACGCTTTATCATTGACTCGGTCAAATCACCGAATAGAGACCCAAAGAAGTTCAGGAATCCCAGGGCGACCGCACTGCACAAGGAGAAAAAGAGATAGTAAAACACAGCACCGAGAGTCACAGATCATACCGAAGAATGGCAATTGGTTAAAAATTCATAGTAGTTTGATAGCTAAAGTATATGAGCTTAATATATAAACGACAAACTTGAACCTCCGCCAAACAACATCTCATTACCCCAATGTCAATAAATGGCTCCCACCTATGGGGGGTTGGAGAATCGGAAGTACACAATCTTATCCTTGTTAGTGATAGCCTATGTTACTCGAACTCTTCATTTTGCTTCACGTACCCGTGTCCAATCCTTGATCCTCAGAAATTGGTACGACTCTTAGACACTTCAATTTAGGCGTAAAAATGAACTATTTAGACGTATCAAACACTTAGACTCGTACATGTATCTGACATTGGTATCCGGGTCCAAATAACACAGATCGTAGCAAAGAAATTGTTTCTGATTGACCCTTAATAAAAAAAACATCGTCAACAACTTCACATAAATAAGTGCATATACATAAGAATTTCCGATTATTCACTTAACTTGATAATTCTAGCAAACAGAATTCTTTCTTATTACTATAAATAGAAATTTCGGACAAAACTAAGATAAGCAGGGTACAGTGATACCCACCCCAAAACCCCGCCGATTAATGGCATTTGGGAATGGAATGTTGTTGAATGGCGCCAATAGATTCAGACATTTAGGCCATGCTTGGATTGGGTGTAAATATTTAAGGGGGGAAATAAAGTCAAACTAGTGAAATGTAAGCAAATAAAGATAAGCATGCCCTTAGAAGGAAGAATTACCTCAGTAAAGATTTTGGCCAGCAAAGTAACTTTGATAATAACACAGAAGTCGCTACGCAGCCAGCCAGCCCCGCCATAGCTCCTTCCCACGTTTTTTTCGGGCTAACATTAATAAGTGGTGTGCGACCGAATGCCTGTGTACGTAAACAAGGAACTATGTTATAAAATCATGAAACTGACACTAGACATCAATTGCAGAGTAAATGATAGAACCCAGATAAGCATAATAAAAACCCATCATTCAAAGAAAAAAAATAAAAGCCTCATAATTTTTTTTTTACACTTAAAAATAATTGTTTTTACAAGTCTTTTAAGTAAATCTTAAATTCCAAGTACTAGAGAAGCCCACGATTGGGCCAGCTTGACGTGATTGAAAAGGACAAAGTCAAGAGCTAACCTCGACTTGAACAGATTATTCGTTTGTCGGAATGAATTGGTGGAAACGAAGATTCAAAATTATTCAATAATATTTTGTTTTCAAAATCAATTTTGATCCATTTTCTTTATCTCCTAATAAGGTATCAAAGGAGATTACCACTAGGCCAGAAATATTGAGTCAAAAGAAAAGTTACTCCGCTAAATTTCATTTCCAACGGTTTTAAAAATAAACTCTAGCCAAGCCGTTTATGAAATAACATGCCAAGATGCAAAACTGATGATATCGCAATTTCGTACGAAAAAATACAATACCCGAGTTCATCAAGAAAAAAACCCGATAATAGTAATAAAGTTCTACGTTCATGTATCGATTCTAGCAGTAAATAACACAACTAGCATCAACCTGTCAATCTGGCAGCAGTACTCACCTTCCCTCCAAGAAACGCATATGTATCTGCGGCAATAATGCTGCTGACAGCTAATAAAGTCGCCACGAGTCCAACAGTCCAGTGTGTCGGGCCACCAAGAAGAACAGGCCACAAATGTCCGATTTCTGCAATAATAAAAAATCAAGCACTGGTTGAAATTAACATGATCCTGACACTTCATCAAAACAAAGTTAATCATACTAATGAACATGAAATTTAACATACCCTCCCCAAACAAAAAATGCAAACTTGTAATTGTTTTGTGATTGATAATATAGGTATAACATGATTCGCTAGCTAATTCGTTTTCTAAATTTGCGATCCACTCAAATTTGCCCAAGAATAGCCCAAAACCGACCATAAATCGCTAATTCTGATTTGCGATTCGTGAGGAGATTAGTAAATCATGTGATACTATAATACAGCCACATAGATGAACAAAAAGAGTTAGGAAGAAAATTAAATGGGGGACAATTTCTACGACTTGATTACTTCCTACACATCTGTCTCAGTTCTTTGTACTTGAAACTCTTCATGTGTTTCCAAGGGAAGTCGAAAGAAAAAAGAAAAAAAAATATTGCTATGAAGAAGTGCCTACATAGAGATATAAGGAGTGATGGGTGAATCACATTTGAAATTTCTAATACGGAAAGGAAAAGTATAAACATCATACTTGTATTTAGGGCTGGAAGCGATAAACCACATCGAAGCTTGACCCAGAAACAAGGCAGATAACCACAATAAAATAACCCAAACACGGCACTGCTAAGCTGAGCAAAACGAGGATTTCCTCTTTGTAAAAGCAAGGCAATTGCAACAATGAAAGCTGCAGATGTCACTGAGATATCAATGTGACCAGCATACCTAAAACCCGAAAGAAAAATTAGCAATCATAAAAGAAAATGAGCAAAAACAAATATTTAGAACTTTCCATCTGAAAACCCAAATAAAAGAAATAAAGGAAAAAAGGGCGTCAAGTATACTATTATAACTTTTCCATCCATCATTGGTTTCCTCATAACAAAAAATCCACCTACATTGGCGAATATGAAACCAAATCTAATTGATCAAAATAATGATAGCACATGAAGCACTCCCGCATGGAAGATAGAAGTCCCAACGTGTTCAACACAATCAATTCCATGATATTAACACACTAGAAACTAGTCCAATTGTCGTGAAGTGACTATTGTGGTAAATGCGAATATCTTCTTTTGTTGTTTCCATATAATTTTTGCCACAGTATGCTCAAATAACTTTGAAATATGGTCGCAATACGGTGAAGTAGATGATGTCGTGCACTATGCCAAAAATGACATCTTCAAATTTCATGTTTTGAGTTCATGTGTAGGAGTATCCCAACCGGTCATAATTTGTTCCCCCTAGGCCAGTCAAACAGTCAGTTGAACGAGTTTCGAGTCGGGTTGAAGAAAGCAGATATATAACATATTTATATCCAATAAAATTGACAAGGATACTGCTAAGAGTAGCAGCAAGACAAAAGTACGGAGCAATTGTTACGGTTCACTTGATAAATGTGTCTTGTTGATTTATATTCCACAACTTCAGCAAGTGAAATAGTAGAAACGGAAAAAATAAAAAATAAAAAAGAAAATTAAACGTAATATAGCAGATCTTACAAGGTCCAAAGAGGCATAAGAGCACAAATAACAGAACAAACTCTTGACACATATCGAGGTGGGGGTGTCATTCCCACGGCAATTCCATCACTTCTAACCAATCCAAAGTACTCTCTAGCGGCAATAAAACCTGCAGCAGCAACACCAACGGTAAAAACCCATCCTCCTGCGAGTATTACGCCACCCATTGAAATGCCAATCACAAGTCCAGATATAACCCTGCTCTTCAACTGACTAGCTTTATGTTGTTCGTCCAAATTTAATTCCTCTTTTTCCAAAAGATTGTAGCCTTCGATGACTTCCTACAACATACCCTTTCAGTACCAGAAATTGACAAAAATTGCGATAAAAAATAGTTCTCATACTATTAGTAAAAACCCTTTTGTTACAGATATAATTTTTTCTTATCATAGGAGAAGGAAAAATTTTCAAAGAATACACTTCTACTTTTTCTCACACAATCTGACAAAAAAATTTCCAATACATACAACTTTATGAAATTCAAAGACACCTTACAGAGATAAGTAAAAGTAGCATATGATGCATAAGAGATTCCTAAATGAAGCTGAGCAGCATTCCGGCCCCTAACATAAAACCAAACAATTGGAACCTTATTATCTCCCAAAACATATAATAACACTCTTTATCTATTCGGTCTACTCAACCAACAAAAAAACTAAGGTGGCCTCAATCTTTAGACTGCTTGTTCACTATTATACTTAATCTTATAATACGAAGCAAAAATGCCAAGTTTTCGGCTAAAACCTCACGAAAAGCCCATAAATAAGCAGCCAACACAGGACACCAATGAGCCAATGACCAACACATTCACCTCCTATTACCAAACTACCACTGTCTTCAACCCCACCACCATTGATCACAAGAATGTCTTCCTTTTCAATTAACACTATATTTGGATAACGAATCAGTAGAGAAAAGAAAAGGATGGGAAGGGAAAGGAAAGAAGGGAAAGTGCACCTTGTTTGATTAGAAGGGAAGGAAAGGGAAGGAAAATGCGTTTTTCCTTTTAAATCATTCCCCTTAAGGAAAGATTGTAATTTAAAAAAATTTGTCCATGTTTCCCTCCAAACCTCTCCCCTTCAGGCTTCAAATTCCTCCCCTCCCTTTTTGTTATCCAACCAAGGATAACATCCTTTCAAATTCTTTCCCTTTCTTTCCCTCTATTTCTCTCTATCCAAACACAGTGCAAATGGTAGTCTTAGTATACATAAATCGGCCTTTTCCTTAACACGCCAAACTAGTGGTTTTGTATGACTATCACAGTAACAGTAAACTTTGTTAATATTCATACAAGTTGTCAACGAAGCGAAGTGATATACCATCTCCAACTATTATAAAGCATAAATCACTCATTGCACCTCTACTTCTACACTTTAATGTACTTTTTGATTTAAGACTATGGTACTACCTTTCTTCTGCATCAATTTAAATCATTGAAAACAGCACATGGTGTCTTCCAATTAAAGACGGAACTCTCAGAAAAGCAGCAATCTCTTGTTAGAAAAGAAACAAAATCTAGATAGATACAGAAGAATTCAAGCCACTAAATTTAGACCATCCAACAAAGCAGATCAAATAGCATACAATCCAATACTAAGAAAATAAAAATTCAATGGGAAGCAGGCCTCTTCACTCCATCTATCAAAAGCACATTAGTATCTTTAATTTTAAAATATTTTTGTTCGATAAAGATTATGGAACTAAGTTTATCATGCATAAATCATCATTGCAACACAGATACAAAAAGAAGCTAGATAAAGCACGCACGGTTTCTAACACAATGGTGATGATAAAGGTGATAATGAACCAACAGTATAAAGACCAGAAATACCAACCTCTTTGGCCCCACTTTCATCCATTCGACCCGATTCAGCACTTGCCACACACATAACTGTCCGATGTCTTGGCAATATCCGCACTGGAATCCCGAAAATGTTATCCGAACCCATCCTAATCAATCTAATGCTCAATTTGGTTGATGCAAATGAAAGTTTGAGGGGTTTGAAGAAAGAAGGAGACCGCAAACATGGACACGAGGCTGCGGAAATAGACAAAAAATTGCTGCGTTCTAAACCAACTTGCACCGCCATGGAAAGTACTATTTTTTCAGCTCTAAAACCCCTTTAAGAAAATTAGAAAACATGCATATGTTTATCTCATAGACCTCTCTAGGACCATTCATTTAATCTCCATAGTAATCTGAAACCATAGTGACATGTATTCCTGATAAAAACATCCACAAAAATAAACAATTTTATTCCTTCCATGCCACAAAATATAGTATGTCTAATTTAAGAACTACAATATGTAAAGCTTAAGAGCTTAATAAACACATTCCTACTACTATTCATGACATAAATCACCAAGAACAAAACTTTCACATTGAACGTCCAATCCTAACATAAAACAATTCACATTATAATATTAAAGTCCCTTCATGCCATAGAACTACAGAAAACAGAATGAAATTAACAACAAAACCCAACATAAGAAAACCCCAGATACACAAATAAAAAATAAAAAATCAAATTTCTTTATTTTTAAAGCAAAATGACTACTTTTTGAGTAAAAATCAATCAAACCCATTACTGTATTTGACATTTAGAGTTCATACATCACAGTACAATCATTTTAATGCACAATTTACTATTTAAATCCAGAATTTAGGGTTCTACTACCTTTTTGGAAAAATATAATGATGAATACAAACAATTAAAATCGCAATAAGGAAAGAATTACAGAATGAAATCAACAACAAACCCAACCCAATACAGAAATCTCAAATTTCTTTTCTTTTTTTCTTCTGACAAAAATTGGCAATTTTTCAAGTAAAATTAACAAAACCCATTAGTGTATTTAACAGATAGAGTTCATACATCACACTACAATCATTCTTAGTGACCTTACCACTAAAAATCAAGAATTTAGGGTTCATTAGATAGAAAAGTGCTCCTCCTACCTTCACGATAGATAACTATAGCAATATAAAAGGGGAAAAACTGGGGAAAAAAAGGAATTGAAAGCAATAAAGGATAGATAACTATGTGAATGAAGAACAATTACCCACAAACATAATTCAGGATTCCCAAGTGTAATAAGAGTGGATAGAAAGAAAGGAAACTCACCTTCAAATTTCAATGGCAGAAACCAATTGGCAGAATTAGAAAGCAGTAAGCACAAAATATGGGTAGACTAAAGGATAATAGGAAACAGAAACAGACGAAGCAACTTCAAAACTAACGCCTGAAATTTTGTGTAATGTATTTGGTTGTTTTGATATGACAAATTAGGCTGGGGAAAATGCCATATATTTAGGGTTAAGTTTTTTCGCAAATTCTTCTATAGACGATTTATAGCATATACGGGTGTAATGGGTTAGTTCATTTTTTACACTTTTCAAAAATAACAACTGAAAATTTCATTGAGTTGAGTTGCTGAGAGTGTTGTCTATGCCATTGACGGTCTCTCAGAAGACCTTCTGAAGTTTTTCTTTATGAAAAATCGAAAATCTATTTAAACTAAATTGAATTATTGAACTTATAGTTTGATTTAGGTTGGATTAAAAATTGGTATGGATTATTGACAAAAAAAAAGGGTATGGATTCGGTTTTAAATAAATAAAACAAATAAAAAAACTACTTCTATATTGAGTTTTAGAGTACTAATAGTTAAAAATATATGTCAAAAGAAAAGAAAAATACTTGAGATTGTATTTGTTAATTTGTTTTAGTTTGGGTGCTTTTTATTAAATATTTTTTAAAATATTTAGCTTGGGTGCTTTTTATTAAATATTTTTTAAAATATTTAGTTTGGGTGCTTTTTATTAAAATATTTAGCATGTAGAGCTTATGATCATTTATTTGAAATTTAGGTAATTGTTATAACTTTTAATATTTGTTTGAGCTAATTTTATTTGGAGTGTAATGTGGTTTGATTTGATTTGATTTAGTAAAAGATTGGCTTGGATTTGGATTGAAAATAAAAATTTGAACGTAGTTTTATTTGATTATGATTTATATAAAACAAACTCAAAAACAATACTCTGTACTTACTCCCACATTTATTTATTACCAAGTAAAATGGTATTATTTTCCAACATTAGAGTAGAAATCATTATTACAATCACCCATAAGCATAAATATAAAACATTACATCGCGTTTCACTCATTTTGCTTTATTTATTATCATAAACACTCTCACCCCAAAAACCACAACGTCGAAAGATGAATGAAACAGAGGTGCGTACTCATCGATCAATCACTCATCAGAGATCCGACCCTTCCAAGACACGGTCACTCGAACAAGGCCATATGTCCCCTTGATATCTCTAACAGTCTTACCATCCAACTGAGGAGGAAACTCAGCAATCCCCTTAGCAATTTCTCTACCAGAACTTACACAAAAGTTTGCATCAACAATAAGTGACCCTAAAGTAGGCACAGCCACAACAAACCTCGACAATGGAATCGAGTTCCCTGGCTTCACTTTCACACAATCTTTACTCGACTTGCTAAAAAGTACGCTTTGATAGTACTTATTTTGATCGTTGTAGTTGCTATAACGAGCAACCATACTTCCATACACTTCAGCCGGGTCCTTACCATCTCCATTTACGAGCACAACCTCTACGTTAGCCTGCACAGCATCGCGAAATGGGGTGTAGTAAACTGTGGCCGAACCATTTTTACCGTGCACAACATAAGACAATTGTTTGTCATAGTAATTGTTATTGCTAAGTTGACAAAGATCCCATGAAAAACTTCCCTTACTTATATCTACATCTAAACCAACGGAATTGCCTCGTTTTTTAAGATCGAGATTCACTTCAAAGTACTGACTAGCTGATGCACCGCGATAGGGTCCAGAAAGTGTGACACCCTCGGACACTTGAATAGACTCGTAACTAGTCCTCTGTCGATTGTACAAATGGAACGTACCTAACCCATCATCGATTTGTACCTTTCCATACAATTCGATTTCACCGACAAGATTATTGATGTAAATGGAGTAAACTTGAAGTAGAGGTAATCCTTTACCTCGAATGGAAGTAGTAGGAGCATTAGAAACAGGTGAAAACGCAGCGAATTGGAGTTTGGGTGCAGGGTAATTTCCTTTTAACAGGGCAATACACTTAGCAGCATCCGCGGATGTCACAATTCCTATCTCTTTTGTTCGTGTGAGGATATTCGGTTGATTAGTCTCTTTATCTCTTGGTAGACGGAAGTAAATTGCGTATTGATCCTCGCGCAATAACATATCAGACAAGTTTGTCCAGCTTTTGATCAGTTCCTCCATCCAAACCTCGTCGAATTTTATATCATTTAGATTTTGCATAGCAGTGCTGAAAGGATCAGACAGTTTCTGAAATCTGACTGCTTCCGATATCATGACAGCTAAAACACGCAAACACGACTTCCGGGTCTTGCTGTCTCGGGTTACAGCAAGATCAGCAATAGTTTTCTTGAGTGTGCTATACCCGACTTTGTCGAGATTTTCTAGCTTACCCAAGTTATCATAGTTCTCCCCGAATCCAAGAGATTCGGAATTGGGGATTAGCTTTAGTTTTGGATCTTCCCATTTGAATTCAAGCCAGTTATTTGCTCCTTCCATACGATACCTGTTGGAAAAAAATCCACGTGTGATCACACATCGAAGAATTAGAGAGAAGTTGACTAATTAACATATATACTTGATGGGCTACTCATTGGACTTGTGTGCAGTAGGGCCAACCCTATAAGAGGGCAAGAGGGGTCGTCTGTGCTTGGGTCCATCTAAAAAATTTTAAATATCACGCTTTAATATTTAATATTTAGGGGTTTATAATAGTATATTTAGGAATAGACAGAGGGGTCTTTGAGGATGTGCAAAGTGATTGACCGCACAGGACCCCTCTTTCTCAGTATATGAAAAAAAGTTAATAAAAAAGAAATATGTTAGATTTATTAATAAAATAAATATATTTATTACAATAAATAAGGGGCAAAATAAAAGTTTTGCACAGGGCCATCAAGTTTTTCAAAACGGCTTTGCTAATTAACATGCATACTTGATGGGCTACTCCTCTTGATACCAATTAGTTTTAGGATAGTGCCTCATCGGGTTTGTGCGCAGCAAGACCGGCCCTATAAAAGGGCAAGAGGAACCTGTGCCCCGAGCCCATCTAAATTTT
This sequence comes from Amaranthus palmeri, assembly GCA_019776075.1. Taxonomy (NCBI): domain Eukaryota; kingdom Viridiplantae; phylum Streptophyta; class Magnoliopsida; order Caryophyllales; family Amaranthaceae; genus Amaranthus; species Amaranthus palmeri. Next base: position 445,408 of record JAAKBH010000310.1, read on the forward strand.
TTTTAAAATAACATATTAATATTTGGGTGCCTATAATAATATATTTAGCCCATAATTAACGTCGGGCCTTTCAAATCTGAAGGCCGACCCTGGAGTGCAGTCAACTTTGTGTGGGTCTTGTAATATACGAGCATGACAAGTTTATTAATACCCAATAATGTAGAGATCATGGCGTCTGAGTTTGACGGTTAGGACTCTTTCGACTTGTTTATCATCTTTGGCTCGAAGTTCGATGTCGGTATACTGTGCTTGTTGCATGGTTGGAGGGGGATATGGAAGCACAGGTCGACCATGGGAAAACCTGTTTGGATCCTTTGCCCAGTCTCGTACTTGTTGGAGAAATACGTTGTACTTGTCACTTGCTATGTTGAATCTCAACATCTTGTCACAAAACCTATTATAAGGTAATAAGATGATTTTTCAAGTGTGAAGTGTTAACTAACAAAAAGTTGATGTAAATATTGCATTTAAAATTTGTCATCTAACCAACTCAACCAAAAGCTTATGCTTATGGTTGAGGCCTCAAGAGTCAGAAGATACTATATTATACATTCTAACACGCAACGCCTCACACGAGACTCGAGAGCCCTTTCGGCTAGAACCCGTCGTTAAAATATTCCACTTTAAACAAGGAAAACATGTTTGAGATTCAAACCGTGATCTCTTGTCACGTTGGCTTCTGATACCATTAGAGGTGTTTAATGGGCCGGATAAGGGTCGGGTGGGACTTAAGTAAATATGGGTCGAATTGTATTAGGGCCCTTTAAATTTAATATGGGCTTTAAATGGGACGGACATTGAAAGCCCAATCCGACCCTTTTTTATTACCAAAAATTATTTCAATCCCTTTTTTTTTTTTTTTACTAATTTATAACAATTAAGTTCTCTATTATATTAAAACTTTAATAATCCCCATTGACATTGTTATTTATAATATTTGAATTATCCATTAATTATGTTATTTACAAAAGCTCGTTTTCGACCCTTATTGAGCCTTTTATAGCTCATTTCATTTTAATTATAGTATAACTCATTTTCGGCCCAATCCATTTTTGGTCCGATCCTTACAAAGCCCTTCAAAAAAAACAGGCCGAAAAAGGGCTTAAAACAGGGCCCGACCAATTGAACACCCCTAGATACCATGTCATGGAACCAAGCAACTCAACCAAAAGTTTAAGCTTATGGTTAATCCCAAAATATGTTATATATTCTAATAATTTTAGAGGTGGATGAAATATAAGTATTAGGCCGTGACAATTCGTCACATAATCTCACCGTGGCCCACTCGTGGGGACACGGGACACCCATGGGCTCGGGCCCACAAACCCACGGGTCAAGAGCGTTGACTTGCACATACACTCGGTGAGGTTCATTATTTCCCAAAACCATATGGCAATAGGAGGATTAGCTCACCAAGTATATATGCAAGTCCACAACCCACTTTTTTTTATCGATGTGGGATCTTGTCTCACATGTGAAGTATTTCCAACACTCCTCCTCACATGTGAGCCACATCATATCAGGAACCACCTTCGGCTCTGATACCATATTAGGCCGTGACAATTCGTCACATAATCTCACCGTGGCCCACTCGTGGGGACACGGGACACCCATGGGCTCGGGCCCACAAACCCACGGGTCAAGAGCATTGACTTGCACATACACTCGGTGAGGTTCATTATTTCCCAAAACCATATGGCAATAGGAGGATTAGCTCACCAAGTATATATGCAAGTCCACAACCCACTTTTTTTTATCGATGTGGGATCTTGTCTCACATGTAGGAGTGTTCACCGGTCCAAACCCGGACCGGACCGGACCGGAACCGGTTGGACCGGAATCCCAAAAAATCTAGGACCGGAGACCGGACCGGTTCCAACCGGTCCGGGTTTGGACCGGTTAGACCGGAAATATTTTTTGAGACAAAAAATAAATTGAAAAATAAATTATTTTAAAATAATTTAGCAAATTAATTATTATTAAATTAACATATTTAAATTAAAAAATTATTTTGTGTTGAAAAATAAATATTTTAAGTCCTTTAAAATAAATATATACATAATAATTGTAAATATTACTCCTCTTCCAAATGATTTTTATGCCATCCGGTCTCATCCGGTCCAACCCGGAATTTTCCCGGTCTAGACCGGACCGGAAACCCGAAATTGGAAAATATTAAGACCCGGAGACCGGACCGGATGCACCCGGTCCGGTCCGGTTCCGGTCCGGTCTTATTTTGCACACCCCTACTCACATGTGAAGTATTTCCAACAATAAGCCTTAAGTATTTCGTCATGTTGGCTTTTGATATCATATCAATAATCTAATTTAACAAAATATTTAAGCTAATAAATAAAGCTAGAGTGCAATTCTTTAAATCTATCATCTACAACAAGAGGCAACAATAAAAACAACTTTAGAGGCAGTATTATGGTAAGCATAGTGTTTCGGCTAGGATCGCAAAAAATATTACCTATTTCCGGTATTTATAAATTTAAATTATTTTTTAGTCGCGATACGAGTAACTCAAATGTCTATTTCATTTTCTCTTCCTTCTAAAATTTAAAGTTCTAAAATAGAGTCGGTGTTATTTCAGTTTGAAAAAATATCACTTATCCTAAATAAGATTTTGGTTTGATTCTCGCCTATCACTCCCTTTTTCCGGCCTACCTTATAATACAAAAAAAAAAAAAAAATAACTTTCAAACACAATGAAAATGCTCTAGTGAAAGAATTACTTACCTTGAGTAGAAAACAGCCTAGTGAGTGACTTTCTTTAGTCTCTGGCTCAAGTAAACTTGCTACACAATAGATAGACCCAAATCCCAATACCCTTTTATATAGGCTACCATAACTTTTTCTTTCTATATACTACCTTCGTTCCATTTTAGTTGCACCATTGGGTTTTGGTACAATATTTAAGAGTTGTCAAATTAGAATGGTAAAAGTAGGGATGATGTATGATTGATGATGATATGTGGGGTAGAAATAAAAAAAATTATTATAAATATATAGTGATTGTGACTTGTGGGTATATTAAATAATTAATGGGATGATGTATGATTGATGGTGATATGTGGTAAGAATAAAGTGAGGATAAAGTAAGTAGATTATTTTTGCCAAAAATAGTAATGTTGCAAGTAATATAAAACTTTCAAAAATGATAAGTGTTGCAAGTAAAATGAAACGGATGAAGTATTTTTTTTTTTTTTGAGGTACTTTTTCTTTCTATATTAATTCACTTGGGATACGAAACTAAGATAATTATTGAACCTTTTAAGTATTCCCTCTTTCATTATTCTTTTCACATAATACAATTTTATTATACTTTCTGTCCCTCTAAATTAGCATTATTTAATTCAAAAAGCTCTGACATATTTAAGTCAAATGATGTTATCTCAAAGGGACAAAGAAAGTAATTATTATTATTATTATTATAAACTACATTTATAGTTCCTCCGTTCCATAATACCTGCTGCATTTCACTTTTTTACGCATTCCAATGCATAGTTTTGATTATTAATATCTTAAACTACACTTATGTAAATTATGAAAATATGCGATTAGACGATTCAAACAAGATCTCACTTGACTATATTTTTACTTACACATTAGTCACAATATGTAAAATAAGCTTGAACAATGAATAGTGCACAAAATCAATATGTAGCGAGTATTTGAAACGGAGGAAGTATGTACATTATTTATGTCTATACACATGTTATATGAATAACTTGATTTAACTTTTCCATCTAATCACTGCCATTCCTTTTTTATAACATATCGAATCAATATAATTTGAGTGTATGCTAAAGACTATCTATAAGCAAAGGGTCAGAGAAGGAATAATCGTTTTTGTAGGTGGTTAGAATCAAACTTCTGTTGTATTGGATCCAGAAGAAAAAAATGATGTCAATAATTAAAGAAAAATACTATCACTATTGAATAGATTAGAAGGAAAATGTGATTCGAATGCTAGTCTTTGGAATATCTATCCATATTCCATACAATACACAACAACCATGAATCATTATATTAGGAATGATTCATAACTAGATATATTATTTATCGCTATTGAAAATTCTAATTTCAACATCAAATTTAAACTCAAAAATCCAATTTATGACAATAAATTTACCCAATTCAACAAAAACCCTAAAATTAAAAACCCTAAATGTGTAATTGCAAATAAAAAATTAGTATGAGAAATTTCATCATCATTGCAACCATAGAAATGAATTACTACAAATTAATTTGATGAATTTCAACATTAAGATTAAATGACAAAAAATTGCAAAGAAAAAAAAAATAACCTTAAAGAGAAATCAGAAATAGTCCAGTTAATGATAGCGATGGGAGAGAAGAGTAAATTTGAGTGCTAAAGCAGGGCCGAAGGCGGCAGGTAGCCGCCGGTCTCCAGACGGAGGTCAGGGGATAGCCGGCGACATGTCACAGGAGACGCAAGCAGGCAGCGGTTGTAGAGGGTTTGGGAGAGGCTTCGACATTCTTTTACTTTCTTTGGGAATTTGTGGTAATTAATTTCTCTCTTTGAAGACCCGTTGCCAGTAAGGGTATGAGTTGCCATCGTTCTTCCCTCTCCAGATCCTGATCATAGTTTTTTAATGAGTGGGATACACTGGATTTGATGATCATGAATAAAAACAGAAAAAAATAGTTCATGAATGTTAATAATAAGCTTTGTGCCTGGGTCTTTTTTTTTTTTGAAAGATGAAAATACTAACTAATGGATCCGGTAAATATTTAACTTAAACTTTTTTATTTTATTTTGGATTTAATTGATGTCAATTGACCTTATTGACCTCAACTTAGATCCACCGTAAAAGGAAAATCCCTTAACCACTAAGCTAACGCAAAAGGTACAACATCTTAAGTCTCTTTTAGTGCTTTTAATCCACAACAATAGTTAAACGTTATTCTCATTTGTCATTTGTCATTTGTCATATTATGTGATTTAAGTCAAGAAGCATAGATGTTCCAATCTCAAATGAAAAAGTTGTTTTTACATTGATGTTCCAAGCAATTTAAAGAGTCATTTTAATATAGTATACAATAGGTTTCACATACCACAATATCCTAATTTGAAAAATTATTTATAATAGTGTTATATTGATTATTTTTAATAATTTAACCTTTGTATATTTCTTACTGACAGCACCCATTTTCACATTTTAACCAGCTGCTGTAGGTACCTGCTAGTCTTAGTTTTACACAACTTCATCTTCGTTCTTGTGCTTCTTCGTTGGTCTACCCTTACTCCTCTGTGTTGGTAAATACCTAAAATAGCCGGTTAAAATGTGCTAAGGGTGCTATCAGCAAAAATTTACAAATGTTGAATTAATTATAAATAATCAATAATAGAGATTATTCACAATAAATGGGCAATAAGTGTAAATATTCGGGATAAATTTTCCTATAGAAAATAAATTTTAATGATAAATATTGTCAAAAATATTTGAGAAGGGAGGAAGTATGAATCCATAGTCACATGCATGCATGATGGAGACACATACTAACCTTATTTGTGAGTGTGGCTATATGGCTTAATACTTCATATGGACGGTAGGCACGCATCAACTACTCACTTGCTTGGTTTTTAATGCTAATAATTATTATATTAATCTTAATAAAATAAATATAAATTTATCAAATTTTATTTAATATTATGGTTGAAATTATTGTCGATTAGAAACTATTCCGTACAAATAAATAGGTCTATCTTTCTATACATTGATAATAAGAAGTTAGGTACAACATCAGTGAGATATTTTATATTTAAAATAGTGAATATAAAAGTAAAAGTAGTGAGGTCAGGTCATAAATAATTGTTTACTGTATTTGTTGACGTCTAGCTAGAGAATCTCCTAGATACAAGAGAACAGAAAGGAAAATTAATCTTTTCATATGTAGCGGAAGTTTTGTCAAAATAGTAGAAGAATTTCAAAAAAAATCAACCACTAAACGAACACATAATTCTGTACTGACTAGCACTTACTTAATTACAAGAACGTTTCTCACGCATGTGATGAAAACTTCAATTTTATGGTTGAGAATTGAAAGGACCTCCCTTATTAATATGGCCGGTGCGCAAACAGAATTGTACGTACATGGCTACATGCAAGCTGTTGAGTTTCCACATACAATATCTATGTTAAGGTAGATAAGGTTTTGAGCACGTTTAACATGTTTGACCGCATAAAATTTTAAAAAATTTAGGATTTTAATATTAAATTACGTAGCATATCTGTTAAGTTGTTAGAAAAATATAATAATTTTTAAAATTTTACAATGCCATCTATTTTTATTATTGTAGGGTAGAGCTCGGGGAGAGGAACAACGAAAATCGATTCTATGACCTTATACAGAGAAATTGATAATACATGCTCCGACCTAGATAAAAATTGATTCTTTTAATATTCGTACATTGAAAGATCTTTGATTCTTATCAAACCTTAATTAATTATATCAATTAATACAAACTAAGTGTTGCTTTATTTCATTAACATCATAAATTTATTTTGTATGAAAGTCTACCCTTCAATCCAAAAATTATAAATTTTAAATTTTTCAACAACTTTACATCAAAATTTAAATAATTAGTTTATTCTCCCACATCACGCCGAGTAGCATAGAAAATTACAATTTATCAATAATAATCTAATCTTTTCATGAGTTTTATATAATAATCCCACATATTGATTAATCATAAATAATCGCAACTTTAGAGGGTATTTGACTAGAGTAAACTTGGGTAACCGGATGGCCTGATATAGTTGCTAATTTATCAAAAAAAAATTGAAAATTAATGTAAAATTAGAGAAAATTTGAAAAATTTACATAAATTAATTTGAATAATAAAAAATCAGAATTTTTTTTTACATTTTTCTACATTTTTTTCGACATTTTATTTTAGTTTATCTTTTTTTTAAATAAAACTTACTATAACAAGTCATCAGGTTATCGTATTTACTCTAGGCAAATACACTGATTTGGATAATTCAGAAATAATCAATATGTAAAATTATTGCAGAAGATTCATTAAATGGTTGGTTCTAAAAAATATTATAGAATTATTTAAGTAATACATAATAAATCCACGGTGCGTGTAACACGCCTTAAGCTAACGACAAAATATGTCCAAATCCGAGGCATTACATTAGTAAAAGTCAATATGTCACTTTCTTAAATTTGCTGTCAAAATTTATGATAGCATCCAACTAATTTTACATTATTTAATTAAGAAAACTCTCAAAAATCAAAATCATGCGAAATAAATACAATACTACCTCCGTTCTAATTTACTTGCACCATTTATTTTTTCACACTCTCCAATGCACGAATTCAATTGTTAATATCTCTAATTATACATATCGAAAAATTATGAAAACTCAAAATTATAGATTACCGACAATATAAAAATTAATTCGCTTATTGAATAGTACCATAAGCATAAATATAAAACATTACATCCCGTTTCACTCATTTCGCTTTATTTATTATCATAACACTCTCACCCCAATAACAACAACGTCGAAAAATGAATGAAACAGAGGTGCATACTCATCGATCAATCACTCATCAGAGATCCGACCCTTCCAAGACACGGACACGCGAACAAGGCCATATGTCCCCTTGATATCTCTAACAGTCTTACCATCCAACTGAGGAGGAAACTCAGCAATCCCCTTAGCAATTTCTCTACCAGAACTTACACAAAAGTTTGCATCAACAATAAGTGACCCTAAAGTAGGCACAGCCACAACAAACCTCGACAATGGAATCGAGTTCCCAGGCTTCACTTTCACACAATCTTTACTCGACTTTCTAAAAAGCACGCTTTGATAGTACTTACTTTGCTCGTTGTAGTTGCTATAACGAGCAATCATACTTCCATACACTTCAGCCGGGTCCTTACCATCTCCATTTACGAGCACAACCTCTACGTTAGCCTGCACAGCATCGCGAAATGGGGTGTAGTAAACTGTGGCCGAACCATTTTTACCGTGCACAACATAGGACAATTGTTTGTCATAGTAATTGTTATTGCTAAGCTGACAAAGATCCCAAGAAAAACTTCCCTTACTTATATCTACATCTAAACCAACGGAATTGCCTCGTTTTTTAAGATCGAGATTCACTTCAAAGTACTGACTAGCTGATGCACCGCGATAGGGTCCAGAAAGTGTGACACCCTCGGACACTTGAATAGACTCGTAACTAGTCCTCTGTCGATTGTACAAATGGAACGTACCTAACCCATCATCGATTTGCACCTTTCCATACAATTCGATTTCCCCGACAAGATTATTGATGTAAATGGAGTAAACTTGAAGTAGAGGTAATCCTTTACCTCGAATGGAAGTACTAGGAGCATTAGAAACAGGTGAAAACGCAGCGAATTGGAGTTTCGGTGCAGGGTAATTTCCTTTTAACAGGGCAATACACTTAGCAGCATCCGCGGATGTCACAATTCCTATCTCTTTTGTTCGTGTGAGGATATTCGGTTGATTAGTCTCTTTATCTCTTGGCAGACGGAAGTAAATTGCGTACTGATCCTCGCGTAATAACATATCAGACAAGTTTCCCCAACTTTTGATCAGTTCTTCCATCCAAACCTCGTCGAATTTTATATCACTTAGATTTTGCATAGCAGTGCTGAAAGGATCAGAGAGTTTCTGAAATCTGACTGCTTCTGGTATCATAACAGCTAAAACACGCAAACACGACTTCCTGGTGTTGCTATCTCGGGTTACAGCAAGATCAGCAATAGTTTTCTTGAGTGTGCTATACCCGACTTTGTCGAGATTTTCTAGCTTACCCAAGTTATCGTAGTTCTCCCCGAATCCAAGAGATTCGGAATTGGGAATTAGCTTTACTTTTGGATCTTCCCATTTGAATTCAAGCCAGTTGTTTGCTCCTTCCATACGATATCTGTTGGTAAAATAACCCACATGTCATCACACATAGAAATATATCCCTGACCCATCTGAAAAATTCAAAAAATGACGCTTTAAACTTAATATTTCGGGGCTTATAATAATATATTTAGTAACAGAGGCCCATAATTAACGTTTTACACCGGGCTTTTCAAGTCTTAAAGCCGACCCTGGTGTGCAATCAACTCTTTGTGGGTCTTGTAATGTACGACGAGCAAGACAAATTTTATCAATACCTGTTAAGGAACCAACTCAACCAAAAGCTTAAGTTAATAGTTGAAGCCCCAAGATATGTTATATCCTCTAACACGCCTCCTCACACGAGAGCCCTTTGGGCTAGAATTGTGGATGCAACACAGGGCCTCCTCATACCCGGTGCTAAATATTCCACTTTTAAATGAGGGGTGGTTGAGATTCGAACCTGTGACCTCTTGTCACACTGGCTCTGATACCATGTTAAGGAACCAACTCAACCAAAAGCTTAAGCTAATGGTTGAAACCCCAAGATATGTTATATCCTCTAACAATACCCAATAATGTAGAGATCATGGCGTCTGAGTTTGACGGTTAGAACTCTTTCGACTTGTTTATCATCTTTGGCTCGAAGTTCGATGTCGGTATACTGTGCTTGTTGCATGGTTGGAGGGGGATATGGAAGCACAGGTCGACCATGGGAAAACCTGTTAGGATCCTTTGCCCAGTCTCGTACTTGTTGGAGAAATACATTGTACTTGTCACTTGCTATGTTGAATCTCAACATCTTGTCACAAAACCTATTATAAGGTAATAAGATGATTGTTTCAAGTGTGAAGTGTTAACTAACAAAATGTTGATGTAAATATTGCATTCAAAATTTGTCATATAACAAACTCAACCAAAAGCTTATGGTTGAGGCCTCAAAAGTCAGAAGATACTATATTATACATTCTAACACGCAACGCCTCACACGAGACTCGAGAGCCCTTTCGGCTAGAACCCGTCGTTAAAATATTCCACTTTAAACAAGGAAAACGTGTTTGAGATTCAAACCGTGATCTCTTGTCACGTTGGCTTCTGATACCATTAGGGGTGTTTAATGGGCCGGATAAGGGTCGGGTGGGACTTAAGCAAATATGGGTTGAATAGTATTAGGGCCCTTTAAATTTAATATGGGCTTTAAATACCCAATAATGTAGAGATCATGGCGTCTGAGTTTGACGGTTAGGACTCTTTCGACTTGTTTATCATCTTTGGCTCGAAGTTCGATGTCGGTATACTGTGCTTGTTGCATGGTTGGAGGGGGATATGGAAGCACAGGTCGACCATGGGAAAACCTGTTTGGATCCTTGGCCCAGTCTCGTACTTGTTGGAGAAATACATTGTACTTGTCACTTGCTATGTTGAATCTCAACATCTTGTCACAAAACCTATTATAAGGTAATGACATGATTGTTTCAAGTGTGAAGTGTGAACCAACAAAAAGTTTGATGTAAATAATGCATTTAAAATTTATCATGGAATCGGCTCAGCCAAAAGCCTCAAACATATACTCTAATAACGCACTTCCTTACACGAGAGTCTTTTGGGCTTAAACCTGACGTTGAATATTTCCACTTTAACGAGGGGTATGTGTTTGAGATTTGAACTCGTGTTCTGTTGTTAAGTTGGCTTTTGTACCATGTCAGTAGAGGTGTTCAACGGGACGGGTCGGGTTATAATTTAAATGGGTGGGATCGGGGCAGGTCGTGTCAAATGTTAAATGGGGCGGGGCGAGTTAAGCCCATTTATGTTCGACCCACTTTGACCCATTTTTTAGAAGTTAATAAAAACAATTTTTTTATTATATTTTATGACCCATTGGGTCGATCCACTTATGTTTATAATAATATCCTTTAAAAATTAAAAAAAGTGGCAATTTTTTTTTCGCAATTAATTATTATAATTATCCGACCCAACCCGCTAATGACCCGTTAAAATGTGATCCGACCCTTAACCGGTTGGGTCGACCCGCCCCGTTGAACACCTCTACATGTCATGGAACCAAGCAACTTAACAAAAAGCTTAATCTACCTTATAATTGATGCCCCGGAATATATTATATATTCTAACAAATTTAAAAGCGGATGAGATTTAAGCTTTTGATATTTCGTCATGTTGCCTTTCAATAATATATCAATAATCTAATTCAACAAAATATTTAAGCTAATAATAAAGCTAGAGTGCAATTATATAGATCTAAAAGCTACAACAAGAGGCAACAATAGAAACAACTTTAGACTTTAAAGGCATTATTAATGGTAAGCATAGTGAGTAACTCAAGTGTCTATTTCATTTCCTCTTCCTTCTAAAATTTAAAGTTTTAACATAGAGTCGAGTGTTATTTCAGTTTGAACAAATATTATTTTTTCTAAATAAGATTTTGGTTTGATTCTCGCCTATTCCTTCATTTTCCCGGCCTACTTACAAAAAAAATTCAACTTTCAAAGACAATAAAAATGCTTTAGTGAAAGAATTACTTACCTTGAGTAGAAAACAGTCTAGTGAGTGAATTTGTTTAGTCAAGTTAACTTGCTATACAATAGATAGACCCAAATCGCAATACCCTTTTATATAGGCTAGTTCTACCATAACTTTTTCTTTCTATTAATATTAATTCATGCACGTGGGATAAGAAACTAAGATAATTTATTGTTCAAAAAAAAAAAAGAAACTAAGATAATTTATTGAACCTTTAAAGTATTCCCTCTTTCATTATTCTTTTCACATAATACAATTTTATTATATTTATTATTATAAATTAACAAATATTTTGAGCCATAGGATATGTTATATACTCTAACACGTCTCTTCACACGAGACTCCATTGGGCTAGAAGTGGGGGTGGTTGAGATTCGAACCCGCGACCTCTTGTCACGTTAACTTCTGATACCATGTCAAGAAACCAACTCAACCAAAAGCGTAAGCTGATATTTGAGGCTTCAAAATATACACAAAATCTCACAAGAGACGGTCTATAGGATAGACCATAAAATTGGGCCAGCCCATTTTTCTTAACTGATTTTTTTTATTATAATATCAATTACATTATGTTATAATCCTAAATGTAAGGTATTATAACCTCGAATATACTATTCTATAACCCCAAATATAAGTTATTATAACCCCAAATAATTTATTATAACCCCAAATATACTATGTTATATTTTGGGCTGGGCTTCATGGATTCCGTCTATAGAATAGACCGTCTCCCATGAGACTTACTGCAAAATATATTATATACTCTAATACGCCTAGATGTGCGGATGCGCATAGACGTTTAATATTTCACTTTAATGAGGGGTGGTTTAGATTGAAACTAGCTGATGATTGAGGCCCCAAAATTTATTAATTATACACTTTAACATATACATTATTTATGTCAATATGTTATATGAATAACTTGTTTTAACTTTTCTGTCTAAATGCACAGAATATTATCCAATCCAATCGCTGCTATTCCCTTTTAATAACATATCGAATCACTATAATTAATATGATGATATTTATATTTGTACAAGATATATAATATCTTTTATTTATCATGAATATTGCTTAATATTTTATGTAAACAAATATTGCTGACTTCATTGAATATATATTTATTTTATCCTTAGAATTTTTAATGAGAAAAAATAAATACAATGGGGACACATGTCATTAACGCATTTAGTATATTAGTATAGATTTATCAATTTACTTTAAAGCTTATTGAATAAGCAGAATCAGAACATTGTGACAAACAAGTATAGAATTTCTTATCAAGATTAAATTTGTCTTTTGCTTTGTGTATATCAGTAAAGAATATATCATACCATAAAGATCACTAAAAAAAAAAAAAATACGAATATCATATGCATATATATATTAAACAACTCAGGTTAAGTCGAGCTTGTGTTAAATCAATATAAAAAATCTTGAATTACTTAAAATTAGTCATTTTAGATAAAAGTCCAAATTGATTGAGTACTCATTAGAAGATTAGTATGGGCATTTTTTTTTAATTGAGTGTACGCTAAAGACTATCTATAACTCTATAAGCAAAGGCTCAGAGAAGGAATAATAGTTTTTTAGGCAGTTGGAATCAAACTTCTATTATAAGGGTAAAATTGCGTCAGTTAGGGTTGACAAAAGTTGACCCGAGCTGTTAACTCAACCTGAATCTAACTCGAAATAAGTGGGTTTGGATTGAGAATTTTGACCCAAATAATTAAATGGATCGACCTGACCTGATCTGTTTACTGAATGAGTTAAGTTCAGGTTAAAATTTTAAATCTGAAAAAAACCTGTATAACCCATTTAATTAAATGTGTTAATTTCACGTTAAATCAACAAGAATATAAGCTAAACTTAATTAACTTCAAAAAAAAAAAAACTTAATTCATTTAAAAATTTTTTATTTTTCATAATAAATACAAAATAAACAAAAATCATAAAGTTAAAATTAAAACCTAAATAATTAGATTTAATCAACGTTAAAAACCTTAAAACGAAAAAAAAAATTATAAACTGGTTAAGTGGGTCGAAATCGGGTCAACCTGATCTGTTGCAGGTCGGATCAAGGTTGTGATTTTGACCCAATTAACTAAATGGGTTGGGTTTGGGTCAAGAATTTCATGACTTGTTTATATATGACCCGAACCCGTAAACGATCCAACCTGATCTGTTTGCCAGAAGAAAAAAAAATGATGTCAATAATTAAAGAAAAATACAATCACTATTGAATGGATTAAAAATAAAACGTGATTCGAAAGCAAGTCTTTGGAATATCTATCCATATTCCATACAATACACAACAACAACCATGAATCATTATCTTAGGAATGATTCATTACTATATATATTATCAATTATCAATCCCTGACGATTTTTCTAATTTCAACATCAAATTTAAACTCAATAATAATCCAATTTATGACAATAAATTTACCCAAATCAACAAAAACCCTAAAATTAAAAACCCTAAATGTGTAATTGCAAATAAAAAATTAATATGAGAAATTTCATCATCACTCCTCCAACTATAGAAATGAATTACATACAAATGCATTTAATTATTTTAATATTAGGATTAAATGATAAAAAATTGCAAAGAAAAAAAATGACCTTAAAGAGAAATCAAAAATGGTCCAATTAATGATAGCGATGGGAGAGAAGAGCAAAGTTGACTGCTAAAGCGGGGCCGACGACGGCAGGTAGCCGCCGGTATACCGACGGTGGTAAGGGGGTGGCCGGCGACAGGTCGCTGGAGACGCAAGCAGGCAGCGGCTGTAGAGGGTTTGGGAGAGGTTTCGCTTAAGAGGCCACCCGTGGGTCGTAATCGTAAGTCGTGACAAACTTCTGATTAAATCATGTAAACTTTACATTACAAACAAATGAACAATTGTTGCCAACGAATCATAAGCTGACAGCCTAATAATTATTTGTCAAATTTTTTTCACAAATTTGTGTGAGACACGGCTTCTTTGAGAGACCATCTCTAATTGAATTGGTGCATTAGGGAAAATGTAAAGTAAAGGTAGACAATAAGCTTTAATAGATTGGACATGAGAGACGTCTCTCAGAAAGACGGTCTTTCAGGAGACTAGCTGTTTTTTTTGGAAATTAAATGAGTGTCGGTCTTATTTATATAAATAGCAGTTAGCTAACTTTTTTGTTTTTGCCCTATAAATTTTGGTGTGATGACCCTGAGTTTTTAGCTTTTTCACAAATGTTTTTGAATTTATGTGGTGATCTTTAACTTTTAACTTTTACACGTGGTAGATAAAATGTTAAGTTTTTGGTTAAATTAGGCACTTATTTTGACTGGATTTTGAAATGTGTGGTCAATTATGGTGATCAAGACATATGGTTTCTGAAAAAAATGTTATTACATTGGGTAAAAATAGTGTAAAGTTAACAACAAAACTTCCCTTTTGTCTACCATATAAAAAAGTTGGAAGATCAAGGTCATCACGTGGATTTAAAACTTTTTTGTCTATCACGTAGAAAAACCGAAAATTCGAGGTTACCACATAAAATTTCCCAATTATTTTTAGGAAAAATTATCTAGAATAATCCAAACTATTTATGATTTTCGTAAAATAATCCCATCTATTGATTAACCATGAATAATCTCAACCTTGAGAGGTATTTTCCTAGAGTATACTTGATTAACCCATTGAACTGCTATATTCACCAAAAAATTAAAATTAAATATTAATTTAAAATTAGAAAATATTTTTGAAAATTTACATAATAAATTCTTAATAATAAAAAATTATAAATTTTTTATGAATATTTTTTAACATTTTATTTTAATTTATCTTTTTTTTTAAAAAATAAAACTTGCTATAGCAAGTCATCCGGTCACCGGATTTACTCTAGAAAAATGCCCCTCAATGTTGAGATTATTCATAGTTAATCAATAGGTGGGATTATTGTAGAAAAATCATGAATAGTTTGGATTATTCTAGGTAATTTTTCTTTATTCTTTCTGAAAAATAATTTTGTTCGATCCTGAAAGATGAAACTTAACAAATCAAATATTTATATACAATTACATATTATTAGACGCCAACAATATATATAATATTATTATATATTAAAGTTTAAAAACAAATACGATAGACAACAATACAACAATAACTCGATTTTAAGATTCGAATTAAAACACACTTAATTGAGAGGCTACAACATTTGTAGACAAATGTGGCTTATTCATTCAAACTAAATATTCATCATATTATAGCTAGATAGATATCCGTACGTGAAAGTTGATGCTTTGTATGATATAGCCAAAAGACTTCATCTCAGCAGCACACTTAAGAAACCTTTGCATGGAAATCAATAAAGGATTAGTAAACCAAGTAATAACGTACAAAATACATTCTTTTTTTTTTTTTAAAATTGCTATAAAACGCCATCTAATACTTCCTCCGTTCCGAAATACTCGCTACATTTCGATTTTGTGTACTATTCGTCGTTCAAGCTTATTTTACAAATTGCGACTAATGTGTAAGTAAAATTATAGTCAAGTGGGATCTTGTTTGAATCGTCTAATCGCATAGTTTCATAATATTAAATTTTTATAATTTTTAGACAAGTGTATTTTAAGATATTAATGATCAAAATTGTGCATTGGATTGCGTAAAAAAGAGAAATATAGCAAGTATTATGGAACTTAGGAAGTATGAGATCTATTAAAAATAAACGATGTAATTAATTTCGATGAAACAAAGGAAATATTTAAGGAAGCACCAATATTAAAATTATTTGGAGTTTAACTGAAAATCAAAAATGAAAATTTGTAAATAACACTCTCAATTATTGTTTATCCACTACAACAAATTTAACTTTTAGTGATATTGAATTTAGTGACATTAGAAAAATGCCACTGATTTATATCTTTAGTGTAATAAATGTTAATTTTTATTTCAAGTTCCACTATAAAGTAATTTAGTGACACTTTATTTAGCCTTTAATGGGATATGTAATTGTTATAATAGTCTGCAGTAGAATTTATAAAAAATGTCACTAGATTTTATGTCGCAAAAAATTTTAGTATGATTTTTAACTATGTTACTAAAAGCTTTAATAAATGTAAGTAAATCATATATATATATATATATATATATATATATATATATATATATATATATATATATATATATATATATATATATATATATATATATATATATATATATATATATATATATATATATATATATATATATATATATATATATATATATATATATATATCAATTTAAAGTTAGTGACATTTAAATTAAATGCCCTTAAATGTAACCCACTAAAATTAGCAAATTATATTGTAATGATCATTGACTCAAAATACCCTAACTATTATAACCCCAAGTATTGGGATGCTTAAACTTAAACACTATGCAGATATTTTTAATCAACTATGTTGCGTGTATTTTGAGTCAATAAACATTAGTTGGATGTATACGAGATTATTTAGGGGGTACATAGGGTTAAATTATAGTTGGGGTATTTTGATTCAACACTACAAAAAAAAAGACCATACACCTATCTTACCTTTTTGAATCATTATATTGTTAGTCAAAATTTCCACTAAACTGCTCTTGAATCATTATATTGTTAGTTAGAATTAGTAGTCGGAAATTTTCCAACTAAAACAGTCTTAGTCAGAATTTCCAACTAAAAAATTTCGTATAAACAATAATTGAGAGTATTATTTAAATCAAACTGGGCCTTGTTAGAGTATATAACATATCTTGGGGCCTCAACCATCAACTTAAGCTTTTGGTTGAGTTGGTTCCTTGACATGGTATTAGAAGCCAGAGTGACAAGAGGTCACAGGTTCGAATCTCAACCACCCCTCATTTAAAAGTGGAATATTTAGCACCAGGTATGAGGAGAGCCTGTGTTGCATCCACACTTCTAGCCCAAAGGGCTCTCGTATGAGAGGGCGTGTTAGAGTATATAACATATCTTGAGGCCTCAACCATCAACTTAAGCTTTTGGTTGAGTTGGTTCCTTAACAGGCCTTGTCTTTATAATCTTACCTGTTTGAGGAAAACTCCAACGGACTCGAGTGTTTCGTCGGAAGCTCCAAAAACACCGACAAGAGGCCAACCATTTTGAAGTGATGTCATAAAATCAGTAATATTATCAACATCCTGAGCAAGTCCATAAGGTCCATATCCTTGAGGGTTCATATTGGTGTGCACCTTTATTTTTGCAATGCCAACTTGATTATGGTCATTATCGTATCCATATTGTCCACTAAACCCTGTTGGGTACTCTCCATTCTTAAGTACAATCTATATTTATGTGGGCATCAACAACAAAAATAACAAAATATTAAGTTAGACAATTATTACAAAATTAGTCTGTATTTTAATTTGTCCTTTTAAGTTTACACTATAAAATAATAGAATTTTAAAAATGAGTCTGGCCAACCCAAATAACGAGGATAAGATTAAGAACTAGTCCACTCATAAACCCAACAAAGAAGGTTTACTACTAATTAAAACTAATTGGCGATAGTATGAGTTACTCCTTGAATTTTTAAAGTGATGGATAGTCTTCTCTTTTTCCAATGTGGGACAAGGCCGGCCCTAAGGGTGGGCAAAATGGGTCGTCCCCCAGGGCCCCATGTCAAAAAAGCAAAATTAATGGTTATAAAAGGTCCACATAAGTTATACTTCCTCTGGATTTTATTAATTGCTACAGATAGTGACATCTACAGATAGTGACATCTTGTGAGGAGAAATGTCACTATCTGTAGCAACTATTAAAAACCAGAGGAAGTAAATTACATGGCAAAGGGCTCCAATATGCTACTTCGCCCAGGACCTCGAAATACCTAGAGCCGGCCCTGACAACTCACATATGGGTGCACTTCAACATAAATTACAAAAATTCTCTCGTATAGTCATATTTAAATTAATAGTGTAAACTCAAAGAAACAGATCGTGTAGTAAAAGAAAATATGAAGGTTTACATACAATAGATGGATTGGGTGTATTCCCACCGAAGCGCTTAGAGTGCGTAGTCCCGTCTGGCTTAGCAACCAAAAACTCAATTGCATCAACAACATTTCCATGATGTATTATTATTTGAGTGATACGTTCACTATTGTGAAGCTGCCAACGGTAGGTTACCGGCAACATAGAACCATAAGGTCCGTCTTGCACTATGGGTTGGAACTGAAATTATATTAAGTAACACATGTTATGACCACCAAATTGTTAGACAGTTAAAGTATATAACATATTATTTCACTAATATTATGTGGGTCCTATCTAATATAGGATGGGGTTTGAAAGGGTTAGATGTAAGCAATCTTAGCTTATCTATTCTATGTTATTAATTAATAACAAAACTAGCAATGAGAATGTTTCCGAGTGAATAGCTAAAAGTGTTCAACGGGGCGGGTCGGGCTGGATTGGATAATTATAAGAATTGGTTGCGAAAGTTTTTTAACCACTTTTTTTTTATAATTTTATATGATAATATTAAATTCATAAGTGGGTCGACCCAACGAGCCATGCATAAAGTATAATAAAAAACAATTTTTTAAAACTTTTAAAAAATAGGTCAAAGTGGGTCGGATTTAAACGGGTTTTGACCCACCCTGACCCATTTTAACATTTAACATGACCCGACCCGACCCATTGATCAAACAAAAGTTGATTTATTTTTTACATTTTTCCAGTATAATACTCCCTCCATTCCAGTTTATTTGTCCCATTTTCTTTTTTGGCAATTCCTCATTACTTGTCCCATTACCTTTTTTGGCTATCCTTTTTTTATCTAAATACCCTCACTTTTCCAATTCCCAATACTCCACTACCACCTTTACAATTAATTTAATCAATTAAAATACCTAACTACCACCTTTTCCAATGGACCTCACTACTACCTTAAAATCCGTGTTTGGTCAACTGGGACTAGTAAACTGGAACAGAGAAAGTATATAACATATGCTAATATAGAGTAAGACATCAGGTAAAAACAATTAAAGTGGTAAAAATGAAAAGATTTTTTTAAGAAATTATTATTAAACAATACTCCCTCCGTCCCATTTTCTCTTTAATGCAAATCAAAAAGGACAGATAAGTATAGATGAAAAATACCTCGTTGAGCATAACTCCAAGTGATTCAAGAACAATGTCGTCTTGCGCACCAAAAACTCCAACAAGTGGATAGCCATTTTGAAGTGGTGATTCGAAATCTTGTACATTATCAGCAAGTTTTTCGTGTCCGTACGGTCCATATCCCTTAGCACATAAATTAGTGTACACTTTCAATGACACAATACAAACTTTGTTTAGGCCTCTAATTTTTCCATATTTCCCACCAAAGCCTATTGGATACTCCCCACTCTTGAGAACAATCTGTATGTAAGGAAAAAAGGCTCAAAATCATCAGATTAATTACGAAAAATTTTATAGTGGCTGACTCAGGGTTGTCTTAATTATTTTGGGGTCTGTTCTAAACTTTGAAATTGGACCCTAATAAAAAATATTATGCTTAAACGAAATTAATTTCATGCCTGTTGTAATGGAGGATTTGAAGAGACGAAGAATCGAAGGTATAATTTTAATTTGAAATATTGAAAATTTTTGGGAAAAACAAAAAAAAATTAATTAAGAAAGTAGGAAAAATTTAGAGGAAGATTGAAGATTTAGAGAGTATAAAAGGAAATGTAGAAATCTAGAGAATAGAAAGGATGAAAGATTGGGCCTCAAAATTTTGGGGCCCTGCGCTACTGGGCTGCTTGCACAGGGCCTTTGACGAGCTTGGGTTGACTTTTAGAATATCATTTTCGTAACAATTAATTTAGTTTAAAGCTAGCATTGACAAAAAATATTAATATGAAATTAAATTACTAATTATAACAAATAACTTTTAATGTTATAGAAGTACGTGAATTTATAATTGTTTAAGGGGTGGTTAATTAGTACTTGGCCATTACATTGGCTTTTTAGATGATTTTTGGCTTTTGGCTTGTTGGTTGGTCAAACAGCTAAAAAAAGTATTTGGTGAATCGCTTTTAAGCCAACTTAATTTTATGACAAAATAAAAAAAACTAGTCCAGTTAGCTTTTTTTGTTAACTTTTGGCTTATTAGCCCACTTTTTTTTCTAATAAACAATTAACAACCAATTATACTTATATTTATCAAACATCTCTATAAACAGCTGACTTTTTCAACTAGCTTAAAAGCGAAAAAAACAACCAACATTTCCAACTAGTCAAACAAACCAACTAGAATGTCAACAACCAATAACCAACAAATTAATTAAATGAGACAGAGAAGTATGTATTTGTGCACCTTAGAGTGTTTTGAGTTCTTTCCACCAAAGCATACAGTGTAGGTAGTCCCATCGGGCCTAATAACCTTAAACCCAATTGCGTCCACATAGTCATAATGATTTACTAGCACTTCAGCGATACGTTCATTCGCAGAAAGATGCCAACGATAGTTTACCCGAGCCTTAGAACCATAAGGTCCGTACTGAACAATGGCTTGATCCTATAAACAAAAAAAATACATTTATACATACATACATACATACATACATACATACATACATACATACATACATACATACATACATACATACATACATACATACATACATATATATATATATATATATATATATATATATATATATATATATATATATTAAATATTGACAGAATTTAGAAAATGGGTCTAGGCAACTCAAATAAGGAAGAGAAGAACTAGTCCACTCATAAACCCAAAAAAGGTTCACTATTAACACCAATTGGTGATAGTAGAAGTTACTCTTTGAGTTTATAAAGTGATGCATACTCATCTCTTTCTCTGATGTGGGTAACACATGAGCACTTCAACAGATATCTAAATACAGGTAAAACTATGTATTTATGGAATAAGAAAATCAAAGATTACGAAAATAAGTTTGCACGTACATTGGCTAGTGCCGGCTGTGCCTGTGCCATATCCTTAGCTCAAATTGATTAATAAAATAAGTTTGACGAGAGTAAGGAACTTTGCTATTATAGTATTATATGTGAAGTTTGAATAATATAATTTCTATGTCTCAATTTAAATAGATATGAGGAGAAAAGGGCAAGTGCGACTTTACAATTTAGTCCTTCAAGATTTTTTTTTGGATTATGAGGTAGTTTAGAGAAAAATAAAATGCAGGAGTTGTTAGAGATATTACATGTCGGTCTCAATCGTCAGCTTAAATTTTTGGTTGATTTGGTTTCTTAACATGGTATCAAAAGCCAACGTGACAAGAGGTCATTGGTTCGAATCTCAACCACCCCTCATTTGAAATGGAATATTCAACACATATGTGCATCTACACTTCTAGCCCAATGGGCTCTTGTGTGAGGGGGCGTGTTAGAGTATATAACATATCCTAAGGCTTCAACCGTCAGCTTAAGCTTTTAGTCTTAATTTCACATTGTAGTAATAACAATATGACACGTATCTTTAATAGGATAAATTCTTGTATGTGTCAAGGAACCACGTCAACCAAAATCTAAAGTTGATGCTTGAGGCCCCAAGATATGTTATGTACTCTAACACGTTCCCTCACACGAGAGCTTTTGGGCTATAAGTAAAGTGTGTATGCAGCACAGACCTTCCTTATACCTGGCGCTAAATATTCCACTTTAAATAAGAGGTGATTAAAATTTAAACCCGTAATATCTTGTCACATTGGCTTATGATACCATATATGCGCAAGCAGTGTATTCGGTTTTCCATTGCGTCTAAAGGACGCAGAATACTTTGTGGATATTTAATTAAATAGGATGTAAAATACCCAAAAAAATTTGACGTTACTTCGATTCCATTTGTTTTTTTTTTACTATTTTTTTTTTTTTGTAATGTCTTGTTTTTTTTCATTTCTTTTGATAGCTTCTTTGATAAATTCTACCTTATAAGAAGTCTTTCCAGTCATATTCACTACAAATTAGTTGTGAAATAGCGTTAGGAATAAGCGACCAGATTGAATTTATCGCATTGGCGACGAGCTGGCTACGAGAAAAGCCTCGCCTGATGTACTAAAGTGTGCAGCGACGAACTAGCGACGAGATAAATGGACGCCGAAATTGTCAACAGTCAAAAATTAATTTGATCGAGCTATTTTCATTGAAAACAAATTTTCTCTATAGAAACTTACGAGTTTTGCAAATAAAATGAACGTGTTATAGCTTATAGTATTCCTACTAACTTGTTTTGCGATTAAAAATTACAAATGATTTCTTTGTGGGCGATCATTGTAATTGATTTATTGGTTTATGTTGTCAATCTTAATATTTAAGAATATCAGCTTTGATATTATTGTTTTTGTGAGCGTTTTCGATGTAAAAGAATTTTTCGTTTAAATTTTTATGATTTAGTTCAAATTTTTAGATATACAACTTAGAATGCTGCAATCCTAAATTTCCGTTTTCCATTTACGTCCATTTGAAAGATGAGCCAAAAAGAATAAAGCAAAGTTCAATATGCATGATTGAGCATTATCTTTACTTTAGAGATAGGGATTCTATACTCATTTAGCGCGAGTACTTTCTCATACGAGCGGATTTGTTACATTTTTATTTTTAGTGGAGTATGTTTCACATCTATGTTTTAATTTTCATCATACTTATCTTTTTATCTCATTTACACGATATTTTTAAACTTTGTCATAAATCATTTTTTCCACTCTTGGTTTGCTCAAATGTTATCCGTGTAACAAATGTTAAGGTGGAGATAGAGTATAGTGGAAAAGTCCTACTTGGTATCTAAAAGCATGACATCTTATAATTAATATAGTTGGAATTAATTTTGGCCAACAGGTAATAATTGAGATTATTTTGAATAAATTTTAAAAAAAATAGTGAAAAAGCAGGTATCTTATTCTTAAGCCTTATTTGGCTATCATAAGAAGTCTTACTTGGTATCTAAACATCATGACATCTTATTCTTACGTCTTTTTCCACTAGTGTTGGCATCTTATCCTTAGGTCTTCTTCTCAATTATTATAAGAAGTCTTATTTGGAATCTGAAAAGCATAATAAGTCCTTTTCGGAATTATAAAAAGTCCGAATAAAAGATGGCATTTTATTTTCCCAAATTTTTATTTAAGACCGTCTATACAATGGACGTCTTAAGTTTTGAGGCTGACCCAATTTATAAATTAAAAAAAAAACTAATTGGTAGTTTTATAAGTTAAAAAGGAGATATGAACTAAGCTCTTGAGAGACGTCTATGTACGGTCTCTCAAGAGAGGGTCTGATTTTATTTTTTGACTTTTCGGGATTTTATTCCACATTTGTTATCTATTGTATGTATTTCAAGTTAAAAAGCATTGCTTCTCCGAGTATTCTCTAATGAAAGAAGAACTTTCCAAATTTAGGCAATTTTTAGCATTAACAAATTAAGTAGTTTATAGCACTCTTAGAGTGGATAAGCCAACTTCATCTAACCCGATCTAACTTTTCTGCAATAATCCTAACTTTAAATTTTATTGATTTTTCTTTGAATGATCTCATCTTAAGGGTTATCTACTCATAATATACCCAGATAAAATATAATCTATAAAGGGGAAAAAATTATCTAGAATAATCCAACATTTTCATGATTTTCCTACAATAATATATCACACCTATTGATTAACCTTGAATAAACTCAATTTTGGGTGCTATTTTCGTAGAGTAAACCTGGTAACCAGATGACTTGCTATAACAACTTACATTTTTTTTAAAAAAAAGTAAATCTAAATAAATGATGAAAAAATGATAACATATTTGAACAAACTTTTATTTTTCTTATTTTTAAGAATTTTTATATAAATTTTCAAAAATTTTCTCTAATTTGAATTAATTTTAAGTTAACTTTTTTGATAGATTACCTAATACTATAGCCCGTCATCAAGTTACTCGAGTTCACCCTAGGCAAATACCCCTAAAGTTGGGATTATTCGTGGTTAATCAATAGGTGTAGGTGGAACTATAGTAGGAAAAACAAAAAAAGGTTGGATCATTTTAAATAATTTTTCCTCTATAAAATAAGTCATTTTAGCCAAAAATTAAAATAAATTAGAAAGAGATCTAAAAATAGAATATAAGGAATTTTATTTTATAATGTTTTATTTTATTTATTTTTTTCATCTTTTTTGGTACCGACAAATTCTCAAAAAAAATGGTCATGTGGAATAGCAAAAAAAAGAAGGGATTCTAACATTTTGATGAGTGGCCGAATCAAAATAAGTTCTGTAACAATTTTGCGTACTCTACAAGCTGTGAAGAATAATAATGATCTATATAAAGAGGGCAATACAATGAGTAATTCCATAACATTTGTGGAAAACTTATTTGAGCTAGAAAGAACTTAAAGAAACAAACATCCATAATATGGCTAGTATGAAGGTTAAGGAACATAATAACTTCATTTTATTTTTTATCTTCATTTTATTAATGCTTTGAAAATCATTTTGTGTCGTCTAAAGTTTGATAAATTTTTGTACCTCAAAGTTCGATCCTTTACTAATATTTTTTTTAAAATTTCGCAGCAAGCTCAACCCATTGTGCAATACGGGCCTTATGGTTCTAAGGTAACACCAAGCTACAGCTGGCAAGTTTCAGATAGTGAATGTATCACACAAGTGATTATCCGTCATGGTTACATCGTGGACGCAGTTGGGTTTCAGCTAACAAAGCCGGACGGAAGTACTTACACTGTTAAGTTCGGTGGAAACGGAGGATCAGAATCGATCGTACGTATATTTGCATTGTTTCCAACACTTAAATTATTAATTAATATAATATAATGGTTCTCAAATCCTAATGGGTTTTTTTAAATTTCCGATGAATACGTATACATAGATATCGCTGAAGAGCGGTGAGTACGTGACAGGATTTAGTGGACAATATGGATATTATGGGGATGGAAAAGAAGTGACAATTGCAAAAATAAAAGTATACACAAATATGAATCCACAAGGATACGGACCTTATGGACTGGCGGAGGATGTTAGTAACATTACTAATTTTGAATCCCCACTTCAATATGGTTGGCCTCTTGCCGGTCTTTTTGGAGCTGCTAACCAATATCTCGAGTCCATTGGAGTTTTTCTTAGGGAGGTAACAATACATACACATCGTTTCTAATTTTATTTATTTTTGTTTTGAAATTTCATGCGAACATCCTGAGTTTTTGGCTTTTTCATAAATGTTTTTTTAAATCAGCGTGGCGACGACCTTGAGTTTTCAACTTTTCCCTATGATATACAAAATGTTAAGTTTTTTGTTAAATTAATTATTTCGATTGAATTTCGAACTATGTGGTCAATTAGGATGATCATGACATTTGTTTTTTGAAAAAAATATCATTACGTCAGATAAATATAGCGTAAAGTTAACAAAAAGAACTTTTCTTTTGTCTACCACGTGGAAAAAATTGAAAGGCCAAAGTCACAACATAGATTTAAAAAGGCTTGTCTACCACTTGAAAAAGCCGAGAATTCAGGATTATCTCATAAAATTTTTCTTTCTCCTAAATTTTTATTGTTTCTTTAATTACTTTTGTTGGTTTCCATGTTAATTTCAGGAGTAATCCTCTTAATTGTGCTGGTTATCAAGCCTTATGGCTAGCTACCACAAGACTCAAATCTCGTTATATTTATGTTTAGTTTGAATAAGCCACATTTGTTGTTTGCTGATGTAGTGGCCTCTCAAGTGTGATTTCAAATCTTTAACTTGAGTGATTGTTGTATTGTTTCGCATCATCTTTGTTCAACTTTAATATATTATAAACTACATTCACTTGGTGTGTACTTTTAATTTATTTCCCTTATATTTTTGATACGTTTCTTTTTGTTTGTTGAAATTAAATCATCTTAATTATGCTGATATATATCGCGATTATATTATCAAGGGAAATTATCAATGGTACCACTGTATTATAGCACTTTATCAATGGTACCCCTGTGTTTTTTTAATTTCAATGATACCCCTACCCTTTTGAGCTACTTACAAACATGACAGCGTTTACTTTTTTTCCATTAAGTTGACGTTAAATGTCATTTAAAAGTGTTATAACACAGGGGTACCAATGAATGCCTTTGTAACGGGCCGGCATACACATAAATACTTTAACAGTGTTAAAGTCTCGGAAAAAAAGATTTTTGTGATAGGCCGGGTACGGTCCCAATGCCAAACCACCATCCATTGATGAACGTTGTACGTTGAAACAACAATCTTCTTTTATATGTCTATATGAGTCTTAGAAAATAAAATTTGCCTAAACCAAATATACCAACATACCGAAATAATCCCTGATAAAAAATACCAAAATAAAATATTTGGACAAAGTCGGAGTTGATCTCGTCGGAGTACAATTAAATTGTCAGATTGTTTAAGAGATCATCCAACTCTGATCCAACTCCGATTCATATAGTCAAATCATAGTATCGATTTCAGAGTAGGACATTTTTTGTGGGATTTTAATCGAGTCAATATCCGAATCGAGTCGAGTTAGGATCGGATTCTATATCATCCCTACCACCACAAGAGAAGGAGTCAATTATTAACATGAACCCTTCCGCTATACAATAAGTTCTCAATGTGTTAGACATTGTTGTTATTAATCTTATTGAAAGTGAATAAAAAATTATTATAATTATGATCAAGATATATATCTTTAAGACTTAATTTGTTCTATATGTTTCTTGCGCAATTTGAACATGTAGATAGCTCAAAAGCTAGTGCATTGTTATTTATTCTTTGTAGAGGTGAATCTAAAACTAAATTTAATAAAGACGTCGAAATATTTGAAAAAATATTGACAACGAGTAAGCTAAGTATTTTTTTTAAGATTAAAAAAATGTAATTATAATGATGATAGAATCTAAGTCAATGTTATCGTATAGGAAAGCATATATTAACTTATTAACTAGCACATATAATAATATCTCTAAATATATAATTTTATACATAAATTAAATGTTATTAGTTGACATCATGATTAAAAATAGCCGTAGAATCGCCCCTGCGACCCTCTGCGTATGTCCATTATAAGGTTGAGGCCAAAAAATGTATCAAAAACAAAGTTCAAAAAAAGTACAAGACTTTAGAAATAAGGGATGTAATATATATAGTGGACAAGTCTTAATTGGTATCTATAAAAAGCATGGCATCATATAATTATAAAGTCTTTTTTTTGGTGCTTGTATTCCAAATTCCTTGCCATTTATTA
Source organism: Amaranthus palmeri (assembly GCA_019776075.1). Lineage (NCBI taxonomy): Eukaryota > Viridiplantae > Streptophyta > Magnoliopsida > Caryophyllales > Amaranthaceae > Amaranthus > Amaranthus palmeri. The sequence continues at coordinate 473,100 of JAAKBH010000310.1, forward strand.
TTTAATGTGATTCAAACTCAAAAGCATTATTTCTCCTTTTAGTAATCTTAATCTCAAATGAAATAACACCTTTCCAAATTAATTAAGCCAATTTTTAGCATTAACGAGATAAGTGTTACGTTGATTGACGATAACATGTTCCTCATTTATTATCCACTATTTTATAATTTAAACATACGTTCCATTATACTTACTGTAACAACCCGAAACCAACCAGCTGATTAAACAAGATCAATTTACACTAATGCGGAAGCTTAACATTTACATCGGGCTATTACGTTGATAATATAATTAATTACTCATCTGATTATATCATCCGCTAAACACCTACTATGAATTTAAATATCAGAGTTTACAAACATTGAAATATGTAAATAAATTACATTATAAGAATCATTTGAAATGATTTAAAATAAATAAATTTCTGCAGAAAATCCGACAGAGTTCCGTTTGTAAATCGAATAAACCAAAAAAAAAAAATTTCTTTGACTTAAAGTCACCCTGCAAGATTAAAAACAATATCTTAAAATAACAACCAGCCAATGGCCAAATATTCCAAAATCATATCACCTCGTAGGGTAGTTTCTTTTCTCCAATAATCCAAAATATGTACTAAAATAATTTTGAATAAAAGATTTACTTTACTTACATTCGATGAGACTACTTTGTTGATTAATGATCTTTACGCTTCCAGGTTTCGTTGACTTCATCAATCTCAAAACTGTCCTCCACCAGGACAGGTTCATAGAACAAAATCACATAATCAGCTTATGCTGAGTACACATTTATATAGCTTAATTTTAATAATTAAATTTATTTAATTGTTTACATCTTTCGGATTTGTAGTTTTTTTTTAAAAAATAATAATAATAATAATAATAATAATCCAACCAAAATGCTAACTATACTTAAAGTTTTGGCAAAAGAAAATGTTATAACTAAAATGAGTGGAGGTTGCCTTTTTACTTTAACTCTAATCTGCATTACCTGTATATATCGGCATTGAGCTAAATTCTGTACAACAAATCCAATTACATATGCTTATAGATTTCATCAATCATTTCTATAAAACATTTACTTTTGCAAACACAATATTATACAAATACATTATAAAACTTTTGCTTTCTTTATCTGTTTTGTTAAATCTATATATTTTATTTTCCTTGGTAAACAATTTCTTTTCAAAGTCAATAAAACATCAACCTATGGAATGGATAAAACCTTCTCTTCTATTTTCTTTGCTAAAACATTTTCTTTCAAAATCTTGATATCATCAATCTATAGAATGGAACGGACTTTCTTTTCCATCGGGCTAGCTAGGCCCTCCGGATAACTATTAGACAAAGATCCCTAGTGTGCACACCCCACAAACGGTCAAACCGTAGCAGAAGATCTAAGTCCGAGGTACTGATCAACGTACCCCCCAACTATTGAGTAATGTCGAGATTATCCCGATGAGGTTCCAATTCCTTGAGACACCACATAGGTAATCCCAACCGTTTCTAAACATTAAATCATATATCTCTTTTCTTTTACTATTCTATGATTTCAAGCTTCGAAAAGAAAAACAACTTTCTATTTACGGAAAAAACATCTCCCTGCATTCAAACTAATCTCAGCTAAAGTGAAGCACATACCTTTGTAATCCCCCTTTTTTTTGTAACTATAAAAGATATGAGTAAGAAATTCAATCTTTTCAATCACAACAAGCCGACAAATTTAATCATAACGATTTTCAATGAAATTGAAATCTTCAATATAAACATATGTGTTTTGAATAACTATAATAGATTAGACTTAACTAGCTAATAAGCTTTGCTAAACTTTGAATTTATGAAACAACAACTTTATTTTCAAACTTTAATTCAACTCCTTTTTTTTTTTGTATCTTAATAAGTTAAATCACCAAATCCCCTCTATTTCAAGCATCCACCTTTTCTTAGTTCTTGATACTCCCAAACAAAATGATACTTATGAACAATGTAGGCATAACCTTTATTTAACGTAGTCGCTTAACATATAATATGTAATCATTTCGACAACTTAACATATATAATTCTAACCATATGTCTAACTTCGTAGTTTACTTCATAATATTAACCGACAATCAACCTCATTATTCAAACTAAATAAAGCCAACTCGTAACCTCGAACTAAAAGATAACTCTTAATTCCCACTAGCCACATCAACACATATTACCAGTCCCAAGTTTAACATCTACTTCAAAAGTATATATATATACATAATAGCTTTTCATACCCGTTTGCTCAACTCCAATACATGTTCTTGCTCGTAGTTTGATGTTCAACTCGAATACCCTAATCACTTAACCTATTGAGTCCATAACCAATCCATCAATGCCACTATTTTATTCAAACTTAATTTCTATATCCCCTTTCATTCATGCCACTCATCAATACTTATACAAATTCATACACTCATTCTTGAATCATAAAACTAATTAAAATACCCACTAATAATCAAAGTCATATTCATGCTCTAATCAAAATTATCCTTATCAATTACAATTTCCATTTCCAATTCACTTTCATCCTTCCAATTCAAATTTTCGATAGTAGTCAAATTTATTCGATATCCTTTTCTTGGACTAACCTAGCACATGAAATTTCAATTCACTAACAATAATAAAGGACTTCTATATTTCAATTCTTAACAAATTCAAAGCTAACACTCAAAAACTCCATTTGCAATTAAAACAAAATCCATTCTACATCATATCGTATACTTCAACATAAAACTCTTGTCATAAGCAATTAAACCAAATTTTATTTCCCCCTTTCTTCAAACTTTTCCAATTAAACCCTAAATTAATTAGAATAAATTAACCAAAACCTCAATCATCATTTGCTCGCTTTAAACCAACAATATCAATCTTTCAACAACATATAGTGATTTCTTTTACACACAATTAAATTAAGCTCAAAAAAAGTGTAATTTCGTAGGGTGTACCTTGAAATAGGAGGAAATATATATGGAGAGGATGAAAAACATCTTTACTATCTTGAGACATGGCTGACCGGCGGCAGCCTTAGCGGTGCTAGAGCCGGAGCTGGAGGGGCAGAGGCCGCTGGCGGTGAGGCGCGCATCTCAGAAGCAACATGGGTTTTGCCGGTGTTGTAGCAGGTAGTAGAAGATAAGAATTGATGGGAGGGAAAAGAGTATAAAAAAAAACAATGGATTTATCACTTTGTATATTTCTAGAAATGTAGTAATGAAAATAAGAAAAGCTTTGGGTTTATGTCACGTGAAGAATGAAGTTGATGACTAATTATTTTCTTTTTTTTTTTTTTTTTTTTTTAACAATCCTTATCCTTATTTTTTTTTTTATTATTAGTGATACTACTATTTTTCTACTATTGTTGTGTTGTTGCTATAACTATTTTTATAAAAGTTAGGGAGAAAGGATAAGCTGAGAATTGACCTTAATGTTTAAGGTGTATTGCTTTCTTTGTTCTTTAACTAAAATTAAATTTATTTTATAATATATAAGCTTTATTTTACTATTTTCTAGTTCTTTGTTGAGCTCGTCTTATACAAAACTTACTGTTTACTTTTTGGTTGTCTATTTTCATAACTTTATAAATAAACACTATATGGCTTCACCAAAATAATTCAAACCGAATAATCCTTTGTTCAAATTATTAGTTTAAAACTTAGCCAAAATCTTTAAAGCAATAACGTAATTTCAAACGTTAATTTTTGTTAATAAATTTCAATAATCTCAGTTTAAAACGGTAATTAAGGAGCTTAAAATTACACATGTTACACTTACATCCGATAGTGGAATTTTTTTCTCACAATATGTTACAATCAGTTATGTAATAGTAAGGAGAGATTCTAACTTATTGAGTGGCCCTATCAAAATAAATAATTTTACGTATTCTAAAAGCTGTGAAGAATAATAATGGCCTACATATCAAAATCAGTTATATAATAGAAAGAAGGTTATTGTGTTGTTTTTTTTTTTGGAAAATTTGCCAAGAATAATCTCAACTATCACCCGTTGGCCAAAAATAATCCTAACTATTCATCGAATTTATTGCTCAAAACAGTCCCACACCCTCAATTGGGTGATATTGTAGTTGCTTCGAATTTAGCGGGGATAATGTTTCTGATTATTGTGGGACTACTTTGAGCAAATTCGATGAATAGTTATGATTATTAATAAATAATCGATAGTTGGGATTATTTTCGGCCAACCGGTGATAGTTGAGATTTTTCTTGGCAAATTTTCCTTATTTTAATGATCAAACTTGTGTGATTAAATATGAGCTTGCAGATTGATCAGCTTCATTCGTTCATTTTCGTTGTAGGAACCTCTTTTCCAAAGAATTTATTTTTAGGAAAAATTACCTAGAACAATTGCCTACTATAGCAGGTCATCGGATTACCTAAATTTATTATAGCCAAATACCCCTTAAAGTTGGGATTATCCATGGTTAATCGATAGTTAGTAAAAAAATCATAAAAAGTTTCATATCCTAAATTTCCCTTTTCCGTATACGTCCATTTCAAAGATGAGCCCAAAAAGAATAAAGCAAAGTTCAATATGCATGATTGAGCATTATCTTTACTTTAGAGATAGCACAAAATCTCACAAGAGACGGTCTATAGGATAGACCACAAAATTGGGCTAGTCCATTTCCCTTAACTGATTTTTTTTATTATAATATCAATTATATTGTGTTATAATCCTAAATGTAAGGTATTATAACCTCGAATATACTATTCTATAACCCCAAATATAAGTTATTATAACCCCAAATAATTTATTACAACCCCAAATATACTATGTTATATTTTGGGCTGGGCTTCATGGATTCCGTCTATAGAATAGACCGTCTCCCATGAGACTTACTGGATAGATAGGGATCTATTACTCATTAGCCCGAGTACTTTCTCATACGACCGGATTTGTTACATTTTTATTTTTGATCGGTTTCATACATTTGTGTTTTAATTTTCATCATATTTAACTTATCTTTTCATCTTATCCACACATTTTTTAAACTTTGACATAAATCATTTTTTTACCCACTTTTACCTTTTGGTTTGCTCAAATGTAGTCCTTGTAACACATGTTACGGTGGAGATAGAGTATATATAGCGGAAAAGTCTTGGTATCTAAAAGCATAAATTCTACCTTATAAGAGTCGGTCAAGCGAAAGTCTTTCCGAGTTATATTCACTACAAATAAGTTGTGAAATAGCGTTGGGAATAAGCGACCAGATTGAATTTATCGCCATTGGCGACGAGCTGGCTACGAGAAAAGCCTCACCTGATGTACTAAAGTATGCGGCGACGAACCGGTGACGAGATAAATGGACGCCAAAATTGTCAACAGTCAAAAATTATTTTCATTGAAAACAAGTTTTCTCTATAGAAAATTACGAGTTATTTTCAATGAAAACAAGTTATTTTGACCAACAGGTGATAGTTGAGATTATTTTGAGTAAATTTTCCAAAAAAAAATTAGTGAAAAAGCAGGTATCTTATTCTTAGGCCTTATTTGGCGATCATAAGAAGTCTTACTTGGTATTATCTAAACATCATGACATCTTATTCTTAGGTCTTTTTCCACTAGTATTGGCATCTTATTCTTAGGTCTTCTTCTCGATTATTATAAGAAGTCTTATTTGGAATCTGAAAAGCACAAGTCCTTTTCGGAATTACAAAAAGTCCGAATTAAAGATGGCATTTTATTTTCCCAAATTTTTACTTGAGACCGTCAATACAATAGACGTCTCAAGTTTTGAAGCAGGACCAATTTATTAATTAAAAAAAACTAAATGGTAGTTTTGTAAGTTAAAAAAGAGATATAGACTGAGCTCTTAAGAGACGTCTATAGTATAAACGGTCTCTCAAGAGAGGGTCTGATTTTAAATTTAGACTTTTCGGGATTATATTCCACATTTGTTATCTATTGTATTTCAAGTTAAAAAGCATTGCTTCTCCGAGTAATCTCTAATGAAAGAAGAACTTTCCAAATCTAGGTAACTATACGACTTGCTATTGCAAGTTTCATTTTTTTAAAAAAAATAAATTTAAATAAATGATGAAAAAATGATAAAATATTTGAATTTGAATCATTTTATTGTTTATCTTCATTATATTATTGTAAGTAACATTACTAATTTTGAACGTTTTATTTATTTTTATTTTTTCAGATTTTTTTGTACCGATAAATAACATAAAAATGGTCATCATTTGGGCAACAATATTTATGGGTAGTATCCCAAAAATTTTAAATTATTTATATGGAGTAAAACTAATAGTTATTGGCTTGCATTTTTAACTAGATCTAAAATTTAACTTCAAAATTTTACTTCATCAGCTGTATCTAACTGAGTCAAAACTAATATTGTTGACCCAACTTTTGAAGTCACTGTTCTTATAGACTCAATAACACGAAGAATTTTTATTCAATAATTTTACTCAATTTATCAAATTAAAATTAAAAACTAACAAACTACTCCAAGAAAAGTAACACATTTGTCTGTAAAAAAAAGTACTACATTTTTGTAAGTGAAATTGATTCGTTCTCACGATTCTCATATAAGTTTGGTTCTCAATGGAACTAGTTCGATTTCATGTTAATGTGATCATATGTCATAAGAATTATCAACAAGTAATGAAGAGAAAATTAGTTTGATTTCGCTTCTCCAACAATTCGAACAATTCTTGTGGATCAACTCTATCCTCTCATGCAATTTTCATCTAAAACTTTGAATATGTACGTCTTTTATTATTATTCACAATTTAATAATTTAGACATGTGGAATAGCAAAAAAAAAAAAAAAAGGGGATTCTAACATTTTGATGAGTGGCCGAATCAAAATAAGTTCTGTAACAATTTTGCGTACTCTACAAGCTGTGAAGAATAATAATGATCTATATAAAGAGGGCAATACAATGAGTAATTCCATAACATTTGTGGAAAACTTATTTGAGCTAGAAAGAACTTAAAGAAACTGATGAGACTATAGGATATAGTCCAGCCGTAGGTTAACATACATATCAAATACTACTGCTTCATTTGCTTGTATTTTTAGTTTTTCTTTCTTTTAACCATGGTTAGTCAAATATTTTAATATCTTAGTTTCCTATATAAAGGGCTCACTTATGTACTCTAAGAAATCATTATCAAGTAATAGCATTTCCATTCATTCTTTTGTTTCTGTCTATTTCCAAGTGTTCTATGTCCTTCCAATATATCTAAGCTAATTGTCAATACTCTATCATGGTATCAGATGCAGGTACCCTGGCTTAATTGTTTCATTCCTTCTGTTTTCAAGAACTACTTTCTTTAACCTTCTTTCTTTCTTCTCCTCCCATGGAACCTATACCGGAACATCATCTTACTGCTGTACCACCCAAAACCAAACCAGCTGTTGATCCCACACAAGATCCGAGTAGCGTTTATTACTTACATCCTTCGGATTCCGCTAGCGTCAAATTAGTTTCGATTGTGTTCGATGGCACTTGTTTTAGTGATTGGAAGAGGTCCATGGTTATAAGTCTTGATGCCAAAAATAAAATGGTTTTTGTTGATGGTAGTTTACCCCAACCACGTGATGGTTCTTTAGATGAACGGGCATGGCAACGGTGCAATAACATGGTGACCGGTTGGATTATTTCTTCTTTGGATAGGCACATTGCAAAAAGCATCATGTATTTCAAAACCGCAAATGCTATTTGGACTAATCTTGAGGCTAGATATGGTAATCCCTCTTCCTCTCAAATGTATAGGTTACAAGAACAACTTCTCAATACTTCTCAAGAACCAAATATGAGTGTTGCTGAGTACTTCACCAGAGTAAAATCTTTGTGGGATGAAATTGATGACCTTAGACCCTTACCCGTTTGTACTTGCAATCCCACCATCAATTTCATCAAAATTCAACAAGAACAAAGAGTTATGACATTCTTGATGAAATTAGACCCTCAATTTACCCAAGTTCGTTCCAACCTTCTCATGAACAAAGACCTTCCCGATGTTAATGAAGTGTACCGCATGCTATTACAAGAAGAAAGTCACAAGGATTCTAGTAAACATTCAAATCCTATTGAACCCATGGCTTTTGTTACTGATAAATGGAAGCCTTCTCATCATGGCAAGATTACAAATAATAACAAAAAGCCCAATTATTTTTGTGATCATTGTAAAATTGCAGGACATAGTATAGCTAGATGTTTTAAACTCCATGGCTATCCCAACAAACCTAAATCCTCTTCCACAAAAAGATATGCTGCCCTTGCTCAAAATGAGGAAATTGAAGATGCACATAATACTGGTTCGTTGAGTTTAACACCTGAGCAATATACTCATTTGCTATCTCTTCTTGATAAAGCCGATTCATCACATAATGCTGCTGCCCCAAACATAAATGAAAGCTCTTCTAATCTTGCAGGTTCTTTTTCACTATCTACCATTTTCTCAAATACTACATGGATTATTGATAGTGGTTCAACCGATCATATTTGTACTGACTTCAATTTATTCAAAAACATTAAAGATATATCTCCTACACATCACAAAATTACTACTCCAGATGGTACTACACATGGAATTAATAAAAGAGGAGATGTTGAATTATGTGCTGGCATATTTCTTAAAGATGTTCTATTTGTACCTACATTTAAATTTAACCTTATATCAGTACATAAAATATGCATTGATATGGGTGTCACTATGCTTTTTTCTCACCACTCTTGTTTTCTACAGGATCCTTTAAAGAAAATCTTTTTGCATCTTGGTGATAATAAACAAGGCTTGTATTATACTTTGGATCAAAAGTTTATTGCTTCTCACAAGCTACATGCGTGTCACACTCCCACTACTCTTGTGACCTACAAGTCTATGCTAGACCATGCTAAGCTATGGCATTTGAGATTAGGTCATGCACCCTTCTCAAAGCTCAAAGCTCTTTTTCCAGATATTGATACACAAAGCATTAAAGACTCCTTGATTTGTACTATATGCCCTGCTTCAAGACAAGCTAGACTTCCTTTTCATGATAGTTACATAAAGACTAGTCATATATTTGATCTTCTTCATATTGACATTTGGGGTCCATACCCTCATAAAACACATAATGGTTGTAATTTTTTCTTAACAATTGTGGATGATTATAGTCGTTTAACTTGGTTGTATTTGTTAAAAAATAAATCAGATTGCGTTGACATGATTGCACATTTATTTGCTTTTATCAAGACTCAATTTGATGCGTGTGTTAAAAGTGTTCGCACAGACAACGCTAAAGAATTGTGCGAAGGTCGTATGTCCATCTTATTTCAAGAATTAGGCATCGAACATCAAAAAAGTTGTCGAGCCACTCCCCAACAAAATGGAGTGGTTGAACGTAAGCATAAACATCTTTTAGAAACAGCTCGTGCTTTGTTTTTTCAATCTAATGTTCCACATAGTTTTTGGGGTGAATGTGTGATGTGTGCCGCTTATATTATTAATCGTCTACCTCTAACGTGCTTGAATAATATTTCACCGTACCAAAAATTTTTTGGTAAACCGCCAACCACCGAACACTTACGTGCTTTTGGTTGTCTTTGTTATGTGTCTACCCTCAAAAATGGACGTTCAAAATTTGCATCCCGGGCTAACCCGTGTGTCTTCCTAGGCTATCCTTTTGCACAAAAAGCATACAAAGTATATGATCTTACTACTAAACAATTTATTGTTACTAGGGATATTATCTTCCATGAAAAACATTACCCTTTTCATCAAAAGATACACACACCTACTCCTTTTTCCACCTTTTACCTACCTTCTTGTACTATCCCTGACAAGAACTACATAGTAGACTTACCCTTGCACTTACCTACTGACTCACACCATCCCACTCACACACTACATGACACAACACCTACTACTACACAACCTTTTTCTTTTCATGACAAAACACCATCTAATATACCTACTGCAACACTCCACTCCAATACCCCACTACACGCCCCATCTAATTTTAATAACCCACCTCCTTTCTCTTTTCAAGACAACACACAACACACATGCCCCTCCCATGCTCCCTCATCTCCACACGCCACCTCATCATTTAATGACAACACAACACCCACTTTTTTACATGGTAACTCACCTCCACAATCTGATGCTATACAAGCTAATTCTAATTCCACACCAAATAATACTATTTTTCATCCACGCAGAAGTTCAAGAACTTTGAGACCACCTGCACATTTATCTGATTATATTTGTAATCTTGTTTCTTTTCAATCTTTACCTAATGTTTCTCAAGTGTTCTTGGTTAAGCAATCACAGTGGTTCGAGCCAAAGTCATACAAAGACGCTGCAAAACATGAAGTTTGGCAATCCGCAATGCAAAAAGAACTTCAGGCTTTGAATGATAATAACACGTGGGATTTAGTCTCCTTACCAAGTGGCAAGAAAGCTATTGGATCAAAATGGGTTTACAAAGTCAAGCTTCGGTCTGATGGAAGTTTAGAGCGCTACAAAGCTCGACTCGTTGCCAAGGGTTATCATCAAAAACACGGTGTTGATTTCCAAGAAACATTCTCACCCGTTGTTCGCTTCACTACTGTCCGCTGCCTTATCTCCTTGGCCGTTAGTCGTAAATGGCAATTATTTCAACTAGACGTCAACAATGCCTTTCTCCATGGTGACCTTTATGAAGATGTTTACATGCATGTTCCTGATGGTTTATCCAGTCCTCCAAACATGGTTTGCAAGCTCAAAAAGTCTCTTTATGGGCTTAAGCAAGCCTCCCGTCAATGGTTCTCCAAGCTTACCCATGAACTCTTTATTCAAGGGTATACACAGTCCAAGAATGACTATTCGCTCTTCACAAAGAATACGGATACTTCCATCACAATATTGGCCGTTTATGTTGATGATATTATTATCACTGGTGACAACATCTCTATTATACAGTCTACTAAGGCTCATCTACATAAAGTATTTGGCATTAAAGATTTGGGGAAACTAAACTATTTTCTTGGATTTGAGGTCACTTATACAGATGATGGACTTGTTTTAAGTCAACGAAAATTTACCAGTGACTTACTACTCGATTCAGGTTTGGCTTCTTTTAAACCTGTAGTCACACCATTACCTCTTAATCTCAAGCTTCAATCAAATGATTCTCCACTTTTCTCCAATCCCACTCTTTATCGGTCCCTCATTGGCAAACTAAATTTTCTAACCAACACCCGTCCTGATCTTTCTTATTCAGTTCAAGCTCTAAGCCAATTTATGCAAAACCCCACCGAACACCATTTCAAGGCTCTAACCCATACCTTAAATTATGTTGCTGCCACATCCGGCCAAGGAATTCTCCTCAAAGGCAGTGACTCTTTAAAACTCAAAGCATATTCTGATTCCGATTGGGGTGCGTGTTTAGACACCCGACGCTCCGTGACCGGTTACGTTATTCTTTTTGGGGATTCACCTATAAGCTGGAAATCCAAGAAACAGTGTACCGTTTCAAAATCATCGTCTGAAGCCGAATATCGGGCAATGGCAGCTGTTGCATCAGAAATTACGTGGGTTGTGCGACTGCTTGAAGAATTTGGTGTCCAAGATTTGAAGCCCGTCATACTGGAGTGTGATAATAAATCAGCCTTACAAATGGCACAGAACCCAGTCCTTCACCACCGGACCAAACACATCGCCATCGACTGTCATTTTACACGTGAGAAGGTCCTTGAAGGATTGCTTGAGCTACGATATGTGCCCACTAATGAACAGTTGGCTGATGTTCTGACAAAGATTATTCCTTCCCAACAGCTACAACGTCTGATAGCCAAGCTCGGTATGACTACCATCACCCCGCACTTGAGGGGGGATGATGAGACTATAGGATATAGTCCAGCCGTAGGTTAACATACATATCAAATACTACTGCTTCATTTGCTTGTATTTTTAGTTTTTCTTTCTTTTAACCATGGTTAGTCAAATATTTTAATATCTTAGTTTCCTATATAAAGGGCTCACTTATGTACTCTAAGAAATCATTATCAAGTAATAGCATTTCCATTCATTCTTTTGTTTCTGTCTATTTCCAAGTGTTCTATGTCCTTCCAATATATCTAAGCTAATTGTCAATACTCTATCAGAAACAAACATCCATAATATGGCTAGTATGAAGGTTAAGGAACATAATAACTTCATTTTATTTTTTATCTTCATTTTATTAATGCTTTGAAAATCATTTTGTGTCGTCTAAAGTTTGATAAATTTTTGTACCTCAAAGTTCGATCCTTTACTAATATTTTTTTTAAAATTTCGCAGCAAGCTCAACCCATTGTGCAATACGGGCCTTATGGTTCTAAGGTAACACCAAGCTACAGCTGGCAAGTTTCAGATAGTGAATGTATCACACAAGTGATTATCCGTCATGGTTACATCGTGGACGCAGTTGGGTTTCAGCTAACAAAGCCGGACGGAAGTACTTACACTGTTAAGTTCGGTGGAAACGGAGGATCAGAATCGATCGTACGTATATTTGCATTGTTTCCAACACTTAAATTATTAATTAATATAATATAATGGTTCTCAAATCCTAATGGGTTTTTTTAAATTTCCGATGAATACGTATACATAGATATCGCTGAAGAGCGGTGAGTACGTGACAGGATTTAGTGGACAATATGGATATTATGGGGATGGAAAAGAAGTGACAATTGCAAAAATAAAAGTATACACAAATATGAATCCACAAGGATACGGACCTTATGGACTGGCGGAGGATGTTAGTAACATTACTAATTTTGAATCCCCACTTCAATATGGTTGGCCTCTTGCCGGTCTTTTTGGAGCTGCTAACCAATATCTCGAGTCCATTGGAGTTTTTCTTAGGGAGGTAACAATACATACACATCGTTTCTAATTTTATTTATTTTTGTTTTGAAATTTCATGCGAACATCCTGAGTTTTTGGCTTTTTCATAAATGTTTTTTTAAATCAGCGTGGCGACGACCTTGAGTTTTCAACTTTTCCCTATGATATACAAAATGTTAAGTTTTTTGTTAAATTAATTATTTCGATTGAATTTCGAACTATGTGGTCAATTAGGATGATCATGACATTTGTTTTTTGAAAAAAATATCATTACGTCAGATAAATATAGCGTAAAGTTAACAAAAAGAACTTTTCTTTTGTCTACCACGTGGAAAAAATTGAAAGGCCAAAGTCACAACATAGATTTAAAAAGGCTTGTCTACCACTTGAAAAAGCCGAGAATTCAGGATTATCTCATAAAATTTTTCTTTCTCCTAAATTTTTATTGTTTCTTTAATTACTTTTGTTGGTTTCCATGTTAATTTCAGGAGTAATCCTCTTAATTGTGCTGGTTATCAAGCCTTATGGCTAGCTACCACAAGACTCAAATCTCGTTATATTTATGTTTAGTTTGAATAAGCCACATTTGTTGTTTGCTGATGTAGTGGCCTCTCAAGTGTGATTTCAAATCTTTAACTTGAGTGATTGTTGTATTGTTTCGCATCATCTTTGTTCAACTTTAATATATTATAAAGTACGTTTAGTTGGTGTGTACTTTTAATTTATTTCCCTTATATTTTTGATACGTTTCTTTTTGTTTGTTGAAATTAAATCATCTTAATTATGCTGATATATATAGTGATTATATTATCAAGGGAAATTATCAATGGTACCACTGTGTTATAGCACTTTATCAATGGTACCCCTGTGTTTTTTTAATTTCAATGATACCCCTACCCTTTTGAGCTACTTACAAACATGACAGCGTTTACTTTTTTTTCCATTAAGTTGACGTTAAATGTCATTTAAAAGTGTTATAACACAGGGGTACCAATGAATGCCTTTGTAACGGGCCGGCATACACATAAATACTTTAACAGTGTTAAAGTCTCGGAAAAAAAGATTTTTGTGATAGGCCGGGTACGGTCCCAATGCCAAACCACCATCCATTGATGAACGTTGTACGTTGAAACAACAATCTTCTTTTATATGTCTATATGAGTCTTAGAAAATAAAATTTGCCTAAACCAAATATACCAACATACCGAAATAATCCCTGATAAAAAATACCAAAATAAAATATTTGGACAAAGTCGGAGTTGATCTCGTCGGAGTACAATTAAATTGTCAGATTGTTTAAGAGATCATCCAACTCTGATCCAACTCCGATTCATATAGTCAAATCATAGTATCGATTTCAGAGTAGGACATTTTTTGTGGGATTTTAATCGAGTCAATATCCGAATCGAGTCGAGTTAGGATCGGATTCTATATCATCCCTACCACCACAAGAGAAGGAGTCAATTATTAACATGAACCCTTCCGCTATACAATAAGTTCTCAATGTGTTAGACATTGTTGTTATTAATCTTATTGAAAGTGAATAAAAAATTATTATAATTATGATCAAGATATATATCTTTAAGACTTAATTTGTTCTATATGTTTCTTGCGCAATTTGAACATGTAGATAGCTCAAAAGCTAGTGCATTGTTATTTATTCTTTGTAGAGGTGAATCTAAAACTAAATTTAATAAAGACGTCGAAATATTTGAAAAAATATTGACAACGAGTAAGCTAAGTATTTTTTTTAAGATTAAAAAAATGTAATTATAATGATGATAGAATCTAAGTCAATGTTATCGTATAGGAAAGCATATATTAACTTATTAACTAGCACATATAATAATATCTCTAAATATATAATTTTATACATAAATTAAATGTTATTAGTTGACATCATGATTAAAAATAGCCGTAGAATCGCCCCTGCGACCCTCTGCGTATGTCCATTATAAGGTTGAGGCCAAAAAATGTATCAAAAACAAAGTTCAAAAAAAGTACAAGACTTTAGAAATAAGGGATGTAATATATATAGTGGACAAGTCTTAATTGGTATCTATAAAAAGCATGGCATCATATAATTATAAAGTCTTTTTTTTGGTGCTTGTATTCCAAATTCCTTGCCATTTATTATTTAATGTGATTCAAACTCAAAAGCATTATTTCTCCTTTTAGTAATCTTAATCTCAAATGAAATAACACCTTTCCAAATTAATTAAGCCAATTTTTAGCATTAACGAGATAAGTGTTACGTTGATTGACGATAACATGTTCCTCATTTATTATCCACTATTTTATAATTTAAACATACGTTCCATTATACTTACTGTAACAACCCGAAACCAACCAGCTGATTAAACAAGATCAATTTACACTAATGCGGAAGCTTAACATTTACATCGGGCTATTACGTTGATAATATAATTAATTACTCATCTGATTATATCATCCGCTAAACACCTACTATGAATTTAAATATCAGAGTTTACAAACATTGAAATATGTAAATAAATTACATTATAAGAATCATTTGAAATGATTTAAAATAAATAAATTTCTGCAGAAAATCCGACAGAGTTCCGTTTGTAAATCGAATAAACCAAAAAAAAAAAATTTCTTTGACTTAAAGTCACCCTGCAAGATTAAAAACAATATCTTAAAATAACAACCAGCCAATGGCCAAATATTCCAAAATCATATCACCTCGTAGGGTAGTTTCTTTTCTCCAATAATCCAAAATATGTACTAAAATAATTTTGAATAAAAGATTTACTTTACTTACATTCGATGAGACTACTTTGTTGATTAATGATCTTTACGCTTCCAGGTTTCGTTGACTTCATCAATCTCAAAACTGTCCTCCACCAGGACAGGTTCATAGAACAAAATCACATAATCAGCTTATGCTGAGTACACATTTATATAGCTTAATTTTAATAATTAAATTTATTTAATTGTTTACATCTTTCGGATTTGTAGTTTTTTTTTAAAAAATAATAATAATAATAATAATAATAATCCAACCAAAATGCTAACTATACTTAAAGTTTTGGCAAAAGAAAATGTTATAACTAAAATGAGTGGAGGTTGCCTTTTTACTTTAACTCTAATCTGCATTACCTGTATATATCGGCATTGAGCTAAATTCTGTACAACAAATCCAATTACATATGCTTATAGATTTCATCAATCATTTCTATAAAACATTTACTTTTGCAAACACAATATTATACAAATACATTATAAAACTTTTGCTTTCTTTATCTGTTTTGTTAAATCTATATATTTTATTTTCCTTGGTAAACAATTTCTTTTCAAAGTCAATAAAACATCAACCTATGGAATGGATAAAACCTTCTCTTCTATTTTCTTTGCTAAAACATTTTCTTTCAAAATCTTGATATCATCAATCTATAGAATGGAACGGACTTTCTTTTCCATCGGGCTAGCTAGGCCCTCCGGATAACTATTAGACAAAGATCCCTAGTGTGCACACCCCACAAACGGTCAAACCGTAGCAGAAGATCTAAGTCCGAGGTACTGATCAACGTACCCCCCAACTATTGAGTAATGTCGAGATTATCCCGATGAGGTTCCAATTCCTTGAGACACCACATAGGTAATCCCAACCGTTTCTAAACATTAAATCATATATCTCTTTTCTTTTACTATTCTATGATTTCAAGCTTCGAAAAGAAAAACAACTTTCTATTTACGGAAAAAACATCTCCCTGCATTCAAACTAATCTCAGCTAAAGTGAAGCACATACCTTTGTAATCCCCCTTTTTTTTGTAACTATAAAAGATATGAGTAAGAAATTCAATCTTTTCAATCACAACAAGCCGACAAATTTAATCATAACGATTTTCAATGAAATTGAAATCTTCAATATAAACATATGTGTTTTGAATAACTATAATAGATTAGACTTAACTAGCTAATAAGCTTTGCTAAACTTTGAATTTATGAAACAACAACTTTATTTTCAAACTTTAATTCAACTCCTTTTTTTTTTTGTATCTTAATAAGTTAAATCACCAAATCCCCTCTATTTCAAGCATCCACCTTTTCTTAGTTCTTGATACTCCCAAACAAAATGATACTTATGAACAATGTAGGCATAACCTTTATTTAACGTAGTCGCTTAACATATAATATGTAATCATTTCGACAACTTAACATATATAATTCTAACCATATGTCTAACTTCGTAGTTTACTTCATAATATTAACCGACAATCAACCTCATTATTCAAACTAAATAAAGCCAACTCGTAACCTCGAACTAAAAGATAACTCTTAATTCCCACTAGCCACATCAACACATATTACCAGTCCCAAGTTTAACATCTACTTCAAAAGTATATATATACATAATAGCTTTTCATACCCGTTTGCTCAACTCCAATACATGTTCTTGCTCGTAGTTTGATGTTCAACTCGAATACCCTAATCACTTAACCTATTGAGTCCATAACCAATCCATCAATGCCACTATTTTATTCAAACTTAATTTCTATATCCCCTTTCATTCATGCCACTCATCAATACTTATACAAATTCATACACTCATTCTTGAATCATAAAACTAATTAAAATACCCACTAATAATCAAAGTCATATTCATGCTCTAATCAAAATTATCCTTATCAATTACAATTTCCATTTCCAATTCACTTTCATCCTTCCAATTCAAATTTTCGATAGTAGTCAAATTTATTCGATATCCTTTTCTTGGACTAACCTAGCACATGAAATTTCAATTCACTAACAATAATAAAGGACTTCTATATTTCAATTCTTAACAAATTCAAAGCTAACACTCAAAAACTCCATTTGCAATTAAAACAAAATCCATTCTACATCATATCGTATACTTCAACATAAAACTCTTGTCATAAGCAATTAAACCAAATTTTATTTCCCCCTTTCTTCAAACTTTTCCAATTAAACCCTAAATTAATTAGAATAAATTAACCAAAACCTCAATCATCATTTGCTCGCTTTAAACCAACAATATCAATCTTTCAACAACATATAGTGATTTCTTTTACACACAATTAAATTAAGCTCAAAAAAAGTGTAATTTCGTAGGGTGTACCTTGAAATAGGAGGAAATATATATGGAGAGGATGAAAAACATCTTTACTATCTTGAGACATGGCTGACCGGCGGCAGCCTTAGCGGTGCTAGAGCCGGAGCTGGAGGGGCAGAGGCCGCTGGCGGTGAGGCGCGCATCTCAGAAGCAACATGGGTTTTGCCGGTGTTGTAGCAGGTAGTAGAAGATAAGAATTGATGGGAGGGAAAAGAGTATAAAAAAAAACAATGGATTTATCACTTTGTATATTTCTAGAAATGTAGTAATGAAAATAAGAAAAGCTTTGGGTTTATGTCACGTGAAGAATGAAGTTGATGACTAATTATTTTCTTTTTTTTTTTTTTTTTTTTTTAACAATCCTTATCCTTATTTTTTTTTTTATTATTAGTGATACTACTATTTTTCTACTATTGTTGTGTTGTTGCTATAACTATTTTTATAAAAGTTAGGGAGAAAGGATAAGCTGAGAATTGACCTTAATGTTTAAGGTGTATTGCTTTCTTTGTTCTTTAACTAAAATTAAATTTATTTTATAATATATAAGCTTTATTTTACTATTTTCTAGTTCTTTGTTGAGCTCGTCTTATACAAAACTTACTGTTTACTTTTTGGTTGTCTATTTTCATAACTTTATAAATAAACACTATATGGCTTCACCAAAATAATTCAAACCGAATAATCCTTTGTTCAAATTATTAGTTTAAAACTTAGCCAAAATCTTTAAAGCAATAACGTAATTTCAAACGTTAATTTTTGTTAATAAATTTCAATAATCTCAGTTTAAAACGGTAATTAAGGAGCTTAAAATTACACATGTTACACTTACATCCGATAGTGGAATTTTTTTCTCACAATATGTTACAATCAGTTATGTAATAGTAAGGAGAGATTCTAACTTATTGAGTGGCCCTATCAAAATAAATAATTTTACGTATTCTAAAAGCTGTGAAGAATAATAATGGCCTACATATCAAAATCAGTTATATAATAGAAAGAAGGTTATTGTGTTGTTTTTTTTTTGGAAAATTTGCCAAGAATAATCTCAACTATCACCCGTTGGCCAAAAATAATCCTAACTATTCATCGAATTTATTGCTCAAAACAGTCCCACACCCTCAATTGGGTGATATTGTAGTTGCTTCGAATTTAGCGGGGATAATGTTTCTGATTATTGTGGGACTACTTTGAGCAAATTCGATGAATAGTTATGATTATTAATAAATAATCGATAGTTGGGATTATTTTCGGCCAACCGGTGATAGTTGAGATTTTTCTTGGCAAATTTTCCTTATTTTAATGATCAAACTTGTGTGATTAAATATGAGCTTGCAGATTGATCAGCTTCATTCGTTCATTTTCGTTGTAGGAACCTCTTTTCCAAAGAATTTATTTTTAGGAAAAATTACCTAGAACAATTACCTACTATAGCAGGTCATCGGATTACCTAAATTTATTATAGCCAAATACCCCTTAAAGTTGGGATTATCCATGGTTAATCGATAGTTAGTAAAAAAATCATAAAAAGTTTCATATCCTAAATTTCCCTTTTCCGTATACGTCCATTTCAAAGATGAGCCCAAAAAGAATAAAGCAAAGTTCAATATGCATGATTGAGCATTATCTTTACTTTAGAGATAGCACAAAATCTCACAAGAGACGGTCTATAGGATAGACCACAAAATTGGGCTAGTCCATTTCCCTTAACTGATTTTTTTTATTATAATATCAATTATATTGTGTTATAATCCTAAATGTAAGGTATTATAACCTCGAATATACTATTCTATAACCCCAAATATAAGTTATTATAACCCCAAATAATTTATTACAACCCCAAATATACTATGTTATATTTTGGGCTGGGCTTCATGGATTCCGTCTATAGAATAGACCGTCTCCCATGAGACTTACTGGATAGATAGGGATCTATTACTCATTAGCCCGAGTACTTTCTCATACGACCGGATTTGTTACATTTTTATTTTTGATCGGTTTCATACATTTGTGTTTTAATTTTCATCATATTTAACTTATCTTTTCATCTTATCCACACATTTTTTAAACTTTGACATAAATCATTTTTTTACCCACTTTTACCTTTTGGTTTGCTCAAATGTAGTCCTTGTAACACATGTTACGGTGGAGATAGAGTATATATAGCGGAAAAGTCTTGGTATCTAAAAGCATAAATTCTACCTTATAAGAGTCGGTCAAGCGAAAGTCTTTCCGAGTTATATTCACTACAAATAAGTTGTGAAATAGCGTTGGGAATAAGCGACCAGATTGAATTTATCGCCATTGGCGACGAGCTGGCTACGAGAAAAGCCTCACCTGATGTACTAAAGTATGCGGCGACGAACCGGTGACGAGATAAATGGACGCCAAAATTGTCAACAGTCAAAAATTATTTTCATTGAAAACAAGTTTTCTCTATAGAAAATTACGAGTTATTTTCAATGAAAACAAGTTATTTTGACCAACAGGTGATAGTTGAGATTATTTTGAGTAAATTTTCCTAAAAAAAATTAGTGAAAAAGCAGGTATCTTATTCTTAGGCCTTATTTGGCGATCATAAGAAGTCTTACTTGGTATTATCTAAACATCATGACATCTTATTCTTAGGTCTTTTTCCACTAGTATTGGCATCTTATTCTTAGGTCTTCTTCTCGATTATTATAAGAAGTCTTATTTGGAATCTGAAAAGCACAAGTCCTTTTCGGAATTACAAAAAGTCCGAATTAAAGATGGCATTTTATTTTCCCAAATTTTTACTTGAGACCGTCAATACAATAGACGTCTCAAGTTTTGAAGCAGGACCAATTTATTAATTAAAAAAAACTAAATGGTAGTTTTGTAAGTTAAAAAAGAGATATAGACTGAGCTCTTAAGAGACGTCTATAGTATAAACGGTCTCTCAAGAGAGGGTCTGATTTTAAATTTAGACTTTTCGGGATTATATTCCACATTTGTTATCTATTGTATTTCAAGTTAAAAAGCATTGCTTCTCCGAGTAATCTCTAATGAAAGAAGAACTTTCCAAATCTAGGTAACTATACGACTTGCTATTGCAAGTTTCATTTTTTTAAAAAAAATAAATTTAAATAAATGATGAAAAAATGATAAAATATTTGAATTTGAATCATTTTATTGTTTATCTTCATTATATTATTGTAAATAACATTACTAATTTTGAACGTTTTATTTATTTTTATTTTTTCAGATTTTTTTGTACCGATAAATAACATAAAAATGGTCATCATTTGGGCAACAATATTTATGGGTAGTATCCCAAAAATTTTAAATTATTTATATGGAGTAAAACTAATAGTTATTGGCTTGCATTTTTAACTAGATCTAAAATTTAACTTCAAAATTTTACTTCATCAGCTGTATCTAACTGAGTCAAAACTAATATTGTTGACCCAACTTTTGAAGTCACTGTTCTTATAGACTCAATAACACGAAGAATTTTTATTCAATAATTTTACTCAATTTATCAAATTAAAATTAAAAACTAACAAACTACTCCAAGAAAAGTAACACATTTGTCTGTAAAAAAAAGTACTACATTTTTGTAAGTGAAATTGATTCGTTCTCACGATTCTCATATAAGTTTGGTTCTCAATGGAACTAGTTCGATTTCATGTTAATGTGATCATATGTCATAAGAATTATCAACAAGTAATGAAGAGAAAATTAGTTTGATTTCGCTTCTCCAACAATTCGAACAATTCTTGTGGATCAACTCTATCCTCTCATGCAATTTTCATCTAAAACTTTGAATATGTACGTCTTTTATTATTATTCACAATTTAATAATTTAGACATGTGGAATAGCAAAAAAAAAAAAAAAAGGGGATTCTAACATTTTGATGAGTGGCCGAATCAAAATAAGTTCTGTAACAATTTTGCGTACTCTACAAGCTGTGAAGAATAATAATGATCTATATAAAGAGGGCAATACAATGAGTAATTCCATAACATTTGTGGAAAACTTATTTGAGCTAGAAAGAACTTAAAGAAACAAACATCCATAATATGGCTAGTATGAAGGTTAAGGAACATAATAACTTCATTTTATTTTTTATCTTCATTTTATTAATGCTTTGAAAATCATTTTGTGTCGTCTAAAGTTTGATAAATTTTTGTACCTCAAAGTTCGATCCTTTACTAATATTTTTTTTAAAATTTCGCAGCAAGCTCAACCCATTGTGCAATACGGGCCTTATGGTTCTAAGGTAACACCAAGCTACAGCTGGCAAGTTTCAGATAGTGAATGTATCACACAAGTGATTATCCGTCATGGTTACATCGTGGACGCAGTTGGGTTTCAGCTAACAAAGCCGGACGGAAGTACTTACACTGTTAAGTTCGGTGGAAACGGAGGATCAGAATCGATCGTACGTATATTTGCATTGTTTCCAACACTTAAATTATTAATTAATATAATATAATGGTTCTCAAATCCTAATGGGTTTTTTTAAATTTCCGATGAATACGTATACATAGATATCGCTGAAGAGCGGTGAGTACGTGACAGGATTTAGTGGACAATATGGATATTATGGGGATGGAAAAGAAGTGACAATTGCAAAAATAAAAGTATACACAAATATGAATCCACAAGGATACGGACCTTATGGACTGGCGGAGGATGTTAGTAACATTACTAATTTTGAATCCCCACTTCAATATGGTTGGCCTCTTGCCGGTCTTTTTGGAGCTGCTAACCAATATCTCGAGTCCATTGGAGTTTTTCTTAGGGAGGTAACAATACATACACATCGTTTCTAATTTTATTTATTTTTGTTTTGAAATTTCATGCGAACATCCTGAGTTTTTGGCTTTTTCATAAATGTTTTTTTAAATCAGCGTGGCGACGACCTTGAGTTTTCAACTTTTCCCTATGATATACAAAATGTTAAGTTTTTTGTTAAATTAATTATTTCGATTGAATTTCGAACTATGTGGTCAATTAGGATGATCATGACATTTGTTTTTTGAAAAAAATATCATTACGTCAGATAAATATAGCGTAAAGTTAACAAAAAGAACTTTTCTTTTGTCTACCACGTGGAAAAAATTGAAAGGCCAAAGTCACAACATAGATTTAAAAAGGCTTGTCTACCACTTGAAAAAGCCGAGAATTCAGGATTATCTCATAAAATTTTTCTTTCTCCTAAATTTTTATTGTTTCTTTAATTACTTTTGTTGGTTTCCATGTTAATTTCAGGAGTAATCCTCTTAATTGTGCTGGTTATCAAGCCTTATGGCTAGCTACCACAAGACTCAAATCTCGTTATATTTATGTTTAGTTTGAATAAGCCACATTTGTTGTTTGCTGATGTAGTGGCCTCTCAAGTGTGATTTCAAATCTTTAACTTGAGTGATTGTTGTATTGTTTCGCATCATCTTTGTTCAACTTTAATATATTATAAACTACATTCACTTGGTGTGTACTTTTAATTTATTTCCCTTATATTTTTGATACGTTTCTTTTTGTTTGTTGAAATTAAATCATCTTAATTATGCTGATATATATCGCGATTATATTATCAAGGGAAATTATCAATGGTACCACTGTATTATAGCACTTTATCAATGGTACCCCTGTGTTTTTTTAATTTCAATGATACCCCTACCCTTTTGAGCTACTTACAAACATGACAGCGTTTACTTTTTTTCCATTAATAAGTTAATGTTAAATGTCATTTAAAAGCAGGACATTTTTTAAGGGATCATCCAACTCCGATCCAACTTCGATTCAAAGTAGGACATTTTTTGTGGGATTTTAATCGAGTCAATATTCGGATCGGGTTGAGTTAGGATCGGATTCTATCGTCCCTACTCCTACCACCCCAAGAGAAGGAGTCAATTATTAACATGAACCATTCCGCTATACAATGAGTTCTCAATGTGTTATGTCGTTGTTATTAATCTTCTTATTGAAAGTGAATCAAAAATTATTATAATTATGATCAATATATATCTTTAAGATTTAATTTGTTCTATATGTAGATAGCTCAAAAGCTAGTGCATTGCTATTTATTCTTTGTAGAGGTGAATCTAAAACTAAATTTAAAGACGTCGAAATATTTGAAAAAATATTGATTAAAATGCAAGCGATGAGTAAGTATTTTTTTTTAAGATTAAAAAAAATGTAATTATAATGATGCTATAATCTAAGTCAATGTTATCGTATAGGAAAGCATATATTAACTTATTAACTAGCTAGCACATATAATAATATCTCTATAGATATATAATTTTATACATAAATTAAATGTTATCAGTTGACATCATGATTAAATGGCCGTAGAATCGCCCATGCGACCCTCTGCGTATGTCCATTATAAGGTTGAGGCCAAAAAATTTTATTTATATAATTTCCCTTGCTAAGAAAAAGTACAAGACTTTATTATATTTAACTAAAAGTTTAACTGCGTATGTCCATATATTATATTTTATTTATTTTAATTATTTATAAAAAAAATTTAATTTTTTTTGTTAAATGAATACTCCATTATATTTTAAGATAGTTAAAACATTATACTTTTACTAGAATTTGTTTGTTATTTATTTATACTCATAAAATTTGATAAAACCGTGCATCGCACGAGTACTATCTAGTTAAAAAGAAAGTTAAAAAAAAGTACAAGACGTTAGAAATAAGGGATGTAATATATATAGTGGACAAGTCTTAATTGGTATCTATAAAAAGCATGGCATCATATAATTATAAAGTCTTTTTTTTGGTGCTTGTATTCCAAATTCCTTGCCATTTATTATTTAATGTGATTCAAACTCAAAAGCATTATTTCTCCTTTTAGTAACCTCAAATGAAAGAACTTTCCAAATTAATTAAGCCAATTTTTAGCATTAACGAGATAAGTGTTGATTGATTATAAAGTAAACTTTGAACATGTCACATACGTTCCATTATTCTTATATCCGATAAAGAACAACTTTCCTCATTTATTATCCACTATATTATAATTAATACATACGTTCCATTATACTTACATCCGATAGCGACATTTTTTCTCACAACAT
This sequence comes from Amaranthus palmeri, assembly GCA_019776075.1. Taxonomy (NCBI): domain Eukaryota; kingdom Viridiplantae; phylum Streptophyta; class Magnoliopsida; order Caryophyllales; family Amaranthaceae; genus Amaranthus; species Amaranthus palmeri. The sequence continues at coordinate 498,109 of JAAKBH010000310.1, forward strand.
GTCACAATCAGTTATGTAATAGTAAGGAGAGATTCTAACTTATTGAGTGGCCCTATCAAAATAATATTCGTAAAATAATTTTGCGTATTCTAAAAGCTGTGAAGAATAATAATAGCCTACATATCACAATCAGTTATAGAATAGCAAGAAGGTTGTGTGGTTATTTTAATGGTCAAGCTTGTGTGATTAAATATGAGCTTGTGGATTGATCAGCTTCATTCGTTTATTTTCGTGGTAGGAACCTCTTTTCCAAAGAATTTATTTTTAGGAAATACTACCTAGAATAATTATCTACTATAGCACGTCATCGGATTACCTAAATTTACTATAAGCAAATACCCCTTAAAGTTGAGATTGTTCATGGTTAATCAATATCTGAGATTCTTATAGGCAAATCATAAACATTTTCTTCTCCTAAATTTCCCTTTTCCATATACGTCCGTTTCAAAGATGAGCCCAAAAAAAATAAAGCAAAGTTCAATATGATTGAGCATTATCTTTACTTTAGAGATAGGGATCTATTACTCATTAGCCCGAGTACTTTCTCATATGACCGGATTTGTTACATTTTTATTTTTGGCCGGGTATATTTCATATCTGTGTTTTAATTTTCATTATATTTAACTTATCTTTTCATCTCATCTACACATTTTTTAAACTTTATCATAAATCATTTTTTACCCACTTTTACCTTTTGATTTGCTTAAATGTTGTCCTTGTAACAAATGTTACGGTGGAGATAGAGTATATATAGTGGAAAAGTCTTACTTGGTATCTAAAAGCATGACATCTTATTCTTAGGACTTTTTTGGGATTTAAAAATGCTTCTTTTTTTTTGGAAATTTGGAAATATATAACACAAAAGAAGGAGGAAAACACTGAAACTTGGAGGCCCCGCAGCCGCCGGCATAAAAAACCCCGCGAGGTGAAAAAGCCATTGGAAACGGAATTGCTTTTTGTATGTGACCTTGTGTAGAGGTGTTCAACATGACGGGTCGGGTTGGGGCTGGTGAAAATATAAATTGGTCAAGACGTGTCGAATGTTACCCGGGGCAAGGTGGGTCAAGCCCGTTTAAATCCGACCCACTTTGACCCATTTTTAAAAAGTTAATAAAAACAAATTGTCGATCCCCTTATGTTTATAATTTTAAAAAAAAAGTGGTAAATTTTTTTTCGCAATTAATTCTTATAATCATCCGACTCTACTCAACCCGACTCTTTACACCAAGACCCGCTAATTACCCGCCCCATTTTTGACCCGACCCGCTAATGACCCGTTAAAATGTGATCCGACCCTTGACCCATTGGGTCGACCCGCCCCGTTGAACACCTATAACCGTGAGATGGATCCATACAAAAGGTCAATTAGTAAAAAACTTAAAAACAAACAAAAAATATAAATTCACACTTGTATAGAAAAAAGTTTTTTTTTAAAAAAAAATTTGGAATGATCCAATTGAAGTTGTTTCACCGTAAGACAATCTCATTAAAAAATTAGTGAAAAAGCAAGTATCTTATTCTTAGGCCTTATTTGGCTATCATAAGAATAAGTCTAATTAACTTGGTATCTAAACATCTTGACATCTTATTCTTAGGTCATTTTCCACTAGTGTTGTATTTAAAAAGCAAGGCATCTTATTCTTAGGTCTTCTTCTCGATTATTATAAGAAGTCTTATTTGGAATCTGAAAAGCACAAGTCCTTTTCAGAATTATAAAAAGTCTGAATAAAAGATGGCATTTTATTTTCCCAAATTTTTACTTGACACCGTCTATAACGCCTCAAGTTTTGAAGCAGGCTCAATTTATTAATTAAAAAAAAATAAATGGTAGTTTTGTAAGTTAAAAGGGAGATATAGACTGAGCTCTTAAGAGACATCTATAGTATAAACGGTCTCTCAAGAAAGGGTCTGATTTTACATTTAGACTTTTCGGGATTATATTCCACATTTGTTATCTATTATATTTCAAGTTAAAAAGCATTGCTTCTCCGAGTAATCTCTAATGAAAGAAGAACTTTCCAAATCTAGGCAATTTTAGCATTAACAAATTAAGTAGTTTACATTGACGATAGCACTCTTAGAGTGGATAAGCCAACTTCATCTAACCCGATCTAACTTTCCTGCAATAATCGTAACTTTAAATTTTATTGATTTTGATTTGAATGATCTCATTTTAAGGATTATCTACTCATAATATACCCAGATAAAATATAATTAATAAAAGAAAAAAATTACCTAGAATAATCAACATTTTCATGATTTTCCTACAATAATATATCACACCTATAGATTAACCTTAAATAAACTCAACTTTGGGTGCTATTTTCCTAAACTAAACCCGGTAAACAGATGACTTGCCATAGAAATTTTTATTTATTTTAAATAAAAATAAATTTAAATAAATGATGAAAAAATGCTAAAATAAGGTGAGAATAAGATGAGTACTCATTTCATGTTAGGGTAGTGCATGTCATAAGAATTATTAACAAGTAATGAAGAGAATATTAGTTTGATTTCGCTCCTCCAACAATTCGAACAATTCTTGTGGATCAACTCTACTTAAAAATCCTCTCGTTCAATTTCGATCTATAACTTTGAATATGTACGTCTTTTATTATTATTCACAATTTATTAATTTAAAGTTGTGGAATCGCAAAAAAAAAAAAAGAATTCTAACATTTTGAGTGGCCGAATCAAAATAAGTTCTGTAACAATTTTGCGTACTCTACAAGCTGTGAAGAATAATAATGACCTATATAAAAAGGGCAATACAATGAGTGATTCCATAACATTTGTGAAACACTTATTTGAGCTAGAAAGAACTTAAAGAAACAAACATCCATAATATGGCTAGTATGAAGGTGAAGGAACATAATAACTTCATTTTTATTGTTTATTTTCATTATATTATTGCTTGGAAAATCATTTCGTGTCGTCTAAAGTTTGATAAATTTGTGTACCTCAAAGTCCGATGCTTTAGTAATATTTTTTCTTAAAATTTGGCAGCAAGCCCAACCCATTGTGCAATACGGGCCTTATGGTTCCAAGGTAACACCAAGCTACAGCTGGCAAGTTTCTGATAGTGAGCGTATCACCCAAGTGATTATCCGTCATGCTTACATCGTGGACGCAGTTGGGTTTCAGCTAACAAAGCCCGACGGAAGTACTTACAATGTCAAGTTCGGTGGAAACGGAGGATCAGAATCGATCGTACGTATATTTGCATTGTTTCCAACACTAATTATTAATTAATATAATGGTTCGCAAATCCTAATGATTTTTTTTTTGTCCTTCTAAATATCCGATGAATACGTATACATAGATATCGCTCAAGAGCGGTGAATACGTGACAGGATTTAGTGGACAATATGGATACGATAGTGACCATGATCAAGTTGAAATTGCAAAAATAAAGGTGTACACTAATATGAACCCTCAAGGATATGGACCTTATGGACTTGCTGAGGATGTTGATAATATTACTGATTTTCAAACACCACTTCAACATGGTTGGCCTCTTGCCGGTGTTTTTGGAGCTGCTGACAATTATCTCGAGTCCATTGGAGTTTACCTAAGAGAGGTGAGAATGATAAATAATAAATAATATTTCTCTTAATTATTTCTTTTTTTTTTAGGAAAATTTTCTCAAAAAAATCCCAAAAACTATTACCCGTTGGCCAAAAATAATCCCAACTATTGTTATAATTTGTTGAAAACGTACCAGCCTCACTTTTAATCGTATGCAACAAGTAATTTTTCCACTTTTTTCTTTCTTTTTTGATTAGTAGATGTAGGGGAAAGGTTATTTTTGAACATTAAGTGAAAAAATAAAAGAAAAAAAGTGGAAAAGTTACATGTTCTTGCCGATAACAAGGGGGTGGGTATGTTTTCAACAAATTATGAGAATAGTTGGGATTATTAAAAAATAATTGATAGTTGAGATTATTTTTGGTCAACGAGTGATAGTTGGGATTACTTTGAGCAAATTTTCCTTTTTTTTTTTATTGTTTTTATACGTTTTCTATCACATTAATACTGCATCATTATTAGAAGAAAATGCAATGAGAAAAAAAATATGTATAGCATGGTCGTTGATTATCAAGGGCAAAATGGGCTATGTACAGGACCTCAGATTTTTTAGGGCCAAAAATTTTATTTTCATATACGATGCTGATATTAATTTGAATTAAATTTATATATAATTTTTATTTTTTCTATGTAATACATAAGTTATTTGGGTTTTTTATAAAATAATTAAAAATAAAAAATACAAATAAAAAACTTATTATATATTTATTACGCCTTAAGTTCTTAAGGGCTCTTTTTATCTTTCGGTGTAGCGCCCAAAAATATACGAGACGACCCTGGTCGCTTATTAGTGGATTTACTAATAATATTTTTGTTGGTTTTATGTTAAATTCAGGATTCCTCTTAATTCTGCTCTCAATGAAGTGTTTTGGCTACCACAACAGCCATAGCTTTTTTTTTTTTTTTTTTTTTGTTTTGAATAAGCCACAATTGTCTACTGATGTAATGGCCTCAACTGTGATTTCAAATCTTAAGCTTGAGTAATTGTTGTAATTTGTATTGTTATTGTCCTTTGTGTTTGTTAAGCTTTAATATATATTATATTATAAAGTCTTGTTGGTGTTATTATATATTATTATGAGATGTTAACCAGCATATACGTTTGGAAGACTACTCTTACTATTACTATGCAATTTTGGAAAAAAAACTCATCAAATTTGTATGTAGTCACTTTTTTCTTACATAGACGAGCCCACTAGTGGTCGTGAGCTTGTCCACACGAGTCTTTAGGGGTCCTCACAGATTCATAAAAAATGGTAGGCTTACGTATAATGGAAAGTATTGAGAAAATGCCCAAATATGATTCAATATCAGTGATTTAGTGAGACGTTAAATAGCATATAAGCTTGGTGGGCTACTCCTCCTAGTGGCATATGGTTATGGAAAGAAAACACATCGAGTCTCAAAACAGTCAAAAACGCATTTTATTACGCCTTCAACGCGGGATATATCAATTTAGTTTTATTGAACACTTTATAACTGACTGATGCAATGCAACCTTGTTTTTGCTACGATCTCACAGAAGTTAAGTATAAATTAAGGATATACAGAGGAAATTTCTCTAAGTTATACATCTTCAGATAAAGAATTTAAATAATGAAATTTAAGGTTGAAAAAGCATCACAAATAAATGTAAAAAGCATCATATAATTATTTAAAATGTGATTCAAAGTCAAAAGCATTATTTCTCCTTTTAGTAACCTCAAATGAAAGAACAACTTTCCAAATTAATTAAGCCAATTTTTAGCATTAACGTACGAGGTAAGTGTTGATTGACGATAAAGCCAACTTTGAACATGCTCCTCATTTATTATCCACTATTTTATTATTTATACATACGTTCCATTATACTTATATTCGATAGTGGCATTTTTTCTCACAACATATCACAATCAGTTATGTAATAGTTAGGAGAGATTCTAATTTCGCGTATTCTAAAAGCTGTGAAGAATAATAATGGCCTACATATCACAATCAGTTATATAATAGAAAGAAGATTGTGTGGTTATTTTAATGGTCAAACTTGTGTGATTAAATATGAGCTTGCGGATTGATCAGCTTCATTCGTTCATTTTCGTTGTAGGAACCTCTTTTCCAAAGAATTTAATTTTAGGAAAAATTACATAGAATAATTACCTACTATAGCAGGTCATCGGATTACCTAAATTTATTCTAGGAAAATAATCCTTAAAGTTGAGATCATTATTCATAGTTAATCGATAGTTGAGATTATTGTAGGAAAATCATTTACTTTAGAGATAGGGATCTATTACTAATTAGCGTGAGTACTTTCTCATACGACCGGATTTGTTACATTTTTATTTTTGGTTGAGTATGATTCATATCTGTGTTTTAATTTTCATCATATTTAACTTATCTTTTATCTCATCAACACATTTCTTAAATTTTATCATAAATTATTTTTTTACCCACTTTTACCTTTTGCTCAAATATTGTCCTTAAATGTTACGGTAGAGTAGAGTATAGTGGAAAAAAGTCTTACTTGGTATCTAAAAGCATGACATCTTATAATATTTAGCTGGTTTTTGGTATTAAAAATGCTTCTTGTATGAGACCGTGAGTAGAGGGTGTTCAACGGGGCGGGTTGGGGCGGTGCGGGTCAAAATTTTAATGGGCTAGGTCAGGGCGGGTCTTGTCAAATGTTACACGGGGCAAGGCGGGTCAAGCCCGTTTAAATCCGACCCACTTTAATCCATTTTTTTAAAGTTAATAAAAACAAAATTTTACTATATTTTATGACCCCTTGGGTCGATCTACTTATGTTTTTAATAATATCATTTAAAAATAAAAAAAGTGGCAAATTTTTTTCGCAATTAATTCTTATAATTATCTGATCCTACCCGACCCGACTCTTTACACCAAGGCCCGCTAATAACCCAACCCGTTTTTGACCCGACCCACTAATGACCCGTTAAAATGTGATCTGACCCTTGACCTATTGGGTCGACTCGCCCTGTTGAACACCTCTAACCGTGAGATGGATCCATACTAAAGGTCAAATAATAAAAAACTTAATTTAAAAAAAACATAAAATATGAATTCACACTTGTATAGAAAAAAAAATTTAATAAATAATTTGGAATGATCCAATTAAAATTATTTCACTGTAAGACAATCTCAATAAAAAAAATTAGTGAAAAAGCAAGTATCTTATTCTTAGGCCTTATTTGGCTATCATAAGAAGTCTAACTTGGTATCTAAACATCAATACATCATATTCATGACATTCTATTGTTAGGTCTTTTTCCACTAGTGTTGGCATCTTATTCTTAGGTCTTCTTCTCGATTATTATAAGAAGTCTTATTTGGAATCTGAAAAGCACAAGTCCTTTTCGGAATTATAAAAAGTCCGAATAAAAGATGGCATTTTATTTTTCCAAATTTTTACTTGAGACCGTCTATACAATAGACATCTCAAGTGTTGAGGCTGGCCCTATTGATAAGTTAAAAAAAATTAATAGGTAGTTTTGTAAGTTAAAAAGGAGATATGGGTTGGGCTCTTAAAAGACGTCTATTGTATAGACGGTCATTCATGAGATGTTTTTATGGACTTTTCCACATTTGTTATCTATTGTATTTCAAGTTCAAAAGCATTGCTTCTCCGAGTAATCTCTAATGAAAGAAGAACTTTCCAAATCTAGGCAATTTTTAGCATTAACAAATTAAGTAGTTTATAGCACTCTTAGAGTGGATAAGCCAACTTCATCTAACCCGATCTAACTTTTCTGCAATAATCCTAACTTTTAATTTTATTGATTTTGATTTGAATGATCTCATCTTAAGGGTTATCTGCTCATAATATACCCAAATAAAATATAATCCAATTGAATAATTCAATATTTTCATGATTTTCCTACAATAATATATCACCTATTGATTAACCTTGAATAAACTCAATTTTGGGTGCTATTTTCGTAGAGTAAACCTGGTAACCAAATACTTGCTATAGCAACTTTCATTTTTTTTTAAAAAAAAGTAAATTTAAATAAATGATGAAAAAATGATAAAATATATATTTGAACAAACTTTTCTGATTTTTCTTATTTTTAAGAATTTTTATATAAATTTTCAAAAATTTTCTCTAATTTGAAATAATTTTAAGTTAACTTTTTTGATAGATTACTATAGCAGGTCATCAAGTAACTCTAGTTTTTGCCCTAGGCAAATACCCCTAAAGTTGTGATTATTCGTGATTAATCAATAGGTGTAGGTGGAACTATTGTAGGAAAAACAAAAAAGGGTTGGATCATTTTAAATAATTTTTCCTCTATAAAATAAGTCATTTTAGCCAAATAATTAAAATAAATTAGAAAGAGATCTAAAAATAGAATATAAGGAATTTTATTTTATAATGTTTTATTTTTTTTATTTTTCTCATCTTTTTTTGTACCGACAAATACTAAAAAAAATGGTCATGTGGAAAGCAAAAAAAAAAAGAATTCTAACATTTTGAGTGGCCGAATCAAAATAAATTCTGTAACAATTTTGCGTACTCTACAAGCTGTGAAGAATAATAATGGCCTATATAAAGAGGTCTATACAATGAGTGATTCCATAACATTCGTGAAACAATTATTTGAGCTAGAAAGAACTTAAAGAAACAAACATCCATAATATGGCTAGTATGAAGGTTAAGGAACATAATAACTTCATTTTTATTGTTTATCTTCATTATATTATTGCTTTGAAAATCATTTTGTGTCGTCTAAAGTTTGATAAATTTGTGCACTTCTTACTAATAATTTTTTTAAAAAATTTGGCAGCAAGCCCAACCCATTGTGCAATACGGGCCTTATGGTTCTCAGGTAAGACCAAGCTACAACTGGCAAGTTTCTGATAGTGAACGTATCACACAAGTGATTGTCCGTCATGGTTACATCGTGGACGCAGTTGGGTTTCAGCTAACAAAGCCCGACGGAAGTACTTACAATGTTCAGTTCGGTGGAAACGGAGGATCAGAATCGATCGTACGTATATTATTTGTTTCCAACAGTTTTAAAAATTTCCATTTTAAATTAGTTTAATCCTAATGATTTTTTTTTTTTGTGTTTCTAAATTTCCGATGAATAGATATCGCTGAAGAGTGGTGAGTACGTGACAGGATTTAGTGGACAATACGGATACGATAGAGATCGTAAACAAGTTGGTATTGCAAAAATAAAAGTGTACACCAATATGAACCCTCAAGGATATGGACCTTATGGACTTGCTGAGGATGTTGATAATATTACTGATTTTACAACACCACTTCAATATGGTTGGCCTCTTGCCGGTGTTTTTGGAGCTGCTGACAATTATCTCGAGTCCATTGGAGTTTTCCTTAGGGAGGTAAGTAATATAATAAGTATCCATCCGTGAATATGTTTTTGACTACTGAGGTTTAATTTTTTCTCGAACTAAGAGACTCTTTGGTTGTACTCTCTTTTATGGGTATGAGTTGTTGTCTTTCTTCCCTCTTCATAACCTATTAATAATTTTTATGAGCGGAATACACTAGGTATGATGATTATGATGAAGATGATCTCATTTCTTTTATTATTATTATTATTATTATTATTATTATTTTATTATAATAATAATTATATATCATTTCATAAAACGAGACTTTTACAAGAAGTTGGTGGGGAGCCGAGCAATAAGGTGAGCACCCACCCCTTTTGAATACAAAAAACTAGTCTCTGAAAGATGTAGGCCCTAGACTTGGTACTGCCTGAGTTACTCACAGAAACAGAACCAATCATTATACTTTTTCTATCACATTAATAAGACTGCATGCATCATTAATTTACAAAATTTATCCAATTATAAATTAAGCTACTAATCATCCATTAGAGAAAAATGCAATGAAACAAAAAGAATATTATATATTTTCTTTGTTATTATTTGTTTACTAATCATCCATTTTTTTTGTTGGTGTTCATGTTAAATTCAGGATTCCTCCTAATTCTGCTCTCAATGAAGTGTTTAGGCTACCACAACAGCCATATCTTTTTTTTTTTGTTTTGAATAAGCCACAATTGTCTACTGATGTAATGGCCCTCAAGTGTGATTCCAAATCTTAAACTTGAGTGATTCTTGTAATTTTTATCGTTATGTCCTTTGTGTTTTTTAAACTTTATTTAATATATATATTAATATTATAAAGTCTTGTTGGTGTTTAATACTCCCTCCTATTCAGCCTAAATGTCCCATTTAGTTTTTCACACTTGCCGATGCAATATTTTAACTCTTAATATCTCAAATTATTCTTAATTAAAAATTATAAAAATTTGATATTAAAAATCCTTGTATTGAGACGAATAAAACAAGATCCCACATGACTATATTTTAACTTATAGATTAAAAGTAAAATACAAATTAAGAGTGATAAGTGAATAGTGTCGAAAAACAAATGGGACATTTAGGCAGAATAGGAGGTAGTATATTATTATGAGATATTAACCGGCATATAAGTTTGGAGGATTAGTCTTACTATTACTATGCGATTTTGAAAAGGAACCATCAAATTTGTGTGTCGTTAACTTTTTTCTTACATAGGCTTAAATACATGAGCCCATTGGTGGTCGTGAGCTTGTCCACACGAGTCGTTTAGGGGGTCCTAGCAGATTCATAAAAAATGATAGGCTTACATAAACAAAAGTATTGAGAAAATGAGATGTTAAATATCATATAAGCTTCGTGGGCTACTCCTAGTAGCATATGGTTAAGGAAAGAAAACACGTCGAGTTTTTGTATGGAAGTAAGCTTGAGATATTCCTCAAGACAGTCTAAAATGCATTTTATTACGCCTTCAATGCGGGATAAATCAATTTAGTTTTATTGAACACTTTTATAACTGACCGATGCAATGCAACCTTGTTTTTCGCTACGATCTCACAGCAGCATGCTAGGATAAGTAAAGTATAAAGGATATAATGCTAGTATAAGTAAAGTATAAAGGATATACAGAGGAAATTTCTCTTAAGTTCTACATAAATCTTCAGATAAAGAATTTAAATAATGAAATATAAGGATGAAAAAGCATCACAAAATGTAAAAGTAAGGAAACAATGTATCAAATCCTATAAAACAACCTGTAAATTCCCTTAACCAAGCTGATATGAGCATTTTTTAGTGAGTATATCAATATCAAACAGCTGCAAGAGCAAGTCCCAAAAGTTTGCTAAAAATAAGTCACTCACGACTATTGATCGATTTCCCTCGATCATCGATCTGTTCCATTCGACTTGAATCAAACACGTGAATTTCAATAACGTACGACACATATAATTGAAACTGTACTAAGAATCATGCGACAGGATATTCAGCATGAGACACGATTGGAACCATAGCTAATCGCTTGGAGGCTTGTGTCCGACATATTTGTAAACCACTTTTTAGGACCGTCTAAGTCTCCCATTATATTGTACGCATACGAAGGCCACCCTACGTTGTTATTACAAGAACTTGGAATGCCCATACTGATCGTCTTTTGTGTCCGTTCAAGTACTATGAGACTAGAGAACGTAGAGAAGCTATTCCCCACAAAGATATCGGCTCTTAAGCACACTTCATAATCAATCGCGGACTTTATAAGATACGGGTATTTGTCGTAGATATGACTAACTCCTAGCTTTTTTTTCTCGAAAGGAAGCAACCCGTCTTTCCAACCACTCAATATCGTGTTATCTTCCAATAGACTATCGGCAACAGCTAGGTAAACAACTGTCGGGTTATTCACCGCCTTAATGTTTGCTACTCGTTGGATAATTTCTTCCTTGCTGCTACAAATTTCGTTTATGTTGGATCTTTGTTCAAGCTTCTTGCAATGAATCATCCAATCTTTCTCGATCCTCATATGAACCGCCATGTAAGGTATAGATGAGAATTTAGCGCTATCCTCGTTATCAACCTCACCCTTCTTCGCCAGCACTCGATTATTAGCAAATTCTCTCCCTAAAGTTCTGATCTTAGAAATAACTCGTTCTGCTTCTTTTGCAAACTCGTCAACTAAAACCAAGCCCTCGAAAATCCTGGCATAGTCCTTGATTGGCCAATGATCGTGCCAGAGAAAAGGATTCTTTCCTACTATTCGTATGACTTCGTACTGATCGTATCGGTCGGCGCTGAATTCCTTTAGCTGATCTAAGTCTCTTGCTAATGTCCACTTTCTTCCACTCCCTTTCTGCATCTCAAGAACTTCTGTTTGATTCAAAAGTTCAGTGTATCGACCTAATCGAACGAACCCATTGCAGATCGAATTAAATTTCCTGAATTGAAACACCTTATCGAAAGAAATAGGCTGCAACTGATCGATTTCCTTGTAAAACAACGAAGCACTTAAGCTCGGCATCAAAAGGGTCCGATTCAGCATTCGGGCAGTGAGACATGCTCTTGCAAATGCTATTTTCTGATTGTTTAAACCCCAAACAATCTGTGGAACCTCCAAAAACTTGTCTCGTCGAATCCCATAATCTACATTCTTATCTAGTACGCGAGCACGAATATCACTCCCTACTGATTTTCCATTCACATCTAACCCTAGAAATGCCGGAAAAAGAACAGCTCTCAACACAAATGCAGCAAGAACAAGGGCAAGACACTTGCAAACCAAGGAACTAAAAGTGAAATGAGATGATTTCCAAAACTTATAATTCCACAAACTCATGAGTTAATCTAGGTATTACAAGTTTAAGGTCTCAAGGTACCCAAGAAAAGTAAAACCTAATGGAAATCCCCAAAATTTCTCACTTATGATCAATTCCAAAGTTTTTCTCATAAATACAACAAAAACCCAGATTATTCTACCAAGAAATCGACAAATTATAGGGTTATGCCCAAGAAAAATCAAAACCTTATGCAATCTTTCAAAACCCTTTCCTTAAAAGCAAACATATGATCAATCCCCAAATTTTTCTCATCTATACAACAAAAACCCAGATGATTCTACCAAAAACACTGACAAATTCCAAAGTTCACACCCAAGAAAAATGCAAAACCTTATAAAATTTTCAAAATTCCACCATTAAAAGCATGCATATGATCGATACACAAGTTTTTCTCATCTGTACAACAAAAACCCAGATGATTCTACCAAGAACATGCACAATTCCAAGGTTCTACAAACAATTCACAATCAACCCAGTAAAGTTTTGCTTTCAATAGACCATAATAGCAGCAAATAACCGAAACCCAGATCTTAAAACCCCCAAAATCAACCTAACAATAGGAGAATCTTGAATTGAGAAGACTGACCTTCAAATTGAGAAATTGTAATTGAAATTCAGATCTGTGAAATGCCGAGATACTTTTTAGGTTGTTATGCCAGTGGAGTCTTCACGTGCATTCCCCCAAGAAGGTACAAATTACAAACGATTCTCTCTTTTCCCCATTCTTGGTACTGAACTACTGGTTATTCTAGACAGTTCATTAAATGAAGAAAGGAGTATGATTGTTTTTCAATAAACAATTCAGCCAACCAGTAGCAGGAATGCAGGATTATCTTATGATTATGAATTTAGTATACCTTTACCAACCTGGCTTGATGTAGATTGAAGGTGCTTTAGATGAACAATCCCATTTCTAAAGCTTAATTCTAATTTTTTTAATTTAATACTCTTTTCGTTCTTTCAAGTTGTTTTTTAAATGCTCATATAGTCACGATGATTAAGAAAAAAAAGAATTGGTCAAAATAGTACTTCCTCCGTTCCAAAATACTCGCTACATATTTATTTTGTGCACTATTCATCGTTCAAGCTTATTTTACGTATTGCGATTAATGTGTAAGTAAAAATATAGTCAAGTGGAATCTTGTTTGAATCGTCTAATCGCATACTTTCAAAATATTAAATTTTTATAATTTTTAGATAATTGTAGTTTAAGATATTAATGATCAAAATTGTGCATTGGATTGCGTAAAAAAGTGCAATGTAGCAAGTATTATGGAACGGAGGAAGTATATAGTTTGAAAAAAGTTATAATGAAAATCTTTAACTGCTACTCTTAATATTTGAACGTTAAAAGTTGCAAGCGTGCAATGTATGAAACTGCTTACTATTAGATGTTACTTGTTACTCTGCAGAACAATAATTATAATATTTTGTATTATGTTTCAATTTCATTCAATCATAAACAACTACTTAAACTGTTATGCCAAAAACACTCAAGATGTTATTAGATTCATATTATATAAATTTAATACAATAATTTCTTAAGATTATTATTCATGTTATATAAATTTAATACATATGTTTTTCAATAAACAAGCGTGGAATATCCCAAAATATAAATTGAATTTGAACTGAAAAATAAAAATCAAATTTAATTTAAATTTATTTGAAACCCAAAACTAAACACCGAACTTTCACCATTAACAACAAATTATCTAATAAAATGTAGAATCAGAGGCAACAATAATGTTCAAAAATCAAAAATATAGTCAATGCGGGTCTTTAAATCACGAGTTCAATTCCTACCATGCATATTTTTCGAGTAGAATGTTTTTATCGATAGGATCGATCACCTTTAAATCCCAAAAAAATGTTCAAAAGAACCAATGAACATTGTCAAAAAGATGAATTGGTAAATATAATGGTAATGAATGATAGGATTCAAATGTAAACGGATTGGCCTCCCACAAAAAGCCCAACACACTTAAATCTCAAATCTGAAACAATGTAAAATTCCACCAAAATGTATGAGTGAAGCCTATTTCAAACTATAAACAATGAACACACCATGATCATCCCTCCTTTAACCCCTTTCTGGATTTCCAGGAAATGGGTGGTTTTACATTTGATTCTCCCACCACAGATAATTCATCAGTACACGACTACAAGCGAAAACCAACAGGATGAAGAGTAAAGTTGTAGAAGAGGCCCCACATACAGCCCGATTTCACGAGGGGATGAGAGCTCATATATACCAAGTCCATCATCCAACCAAAACAAAGTGATTGATGATTGATCGGAATATACCATGGTCTGTTGCGTCTTCAGAGAAAGTAATCCGGTGCAGGCTTTTTTGCAGGAGTTCCTCTTGCTTCCTGTATTAAGGTGAAGAGAATGAGTAAACGCATTACGGAGTTACAAAGCGTTCTTTCAAAGGAGGTACGACAAAAGTCAAGATTTGGAAACAAGAATAGAACGAATCTGAGGTCAGACTATTAATTCGAGAAATTATCTTCATTGCAGATATGGTGATTTCTAGATGGTCTGATTTAACCATGGAAGGTTCTGACACCTTGGATGGAGACTACGACACCCAAAAAATTGGTCCGGCTACCTAGCGGAAATTGTATGGAAAGGTTCAGTCTCTACGATTGTGGGAATAGAGTAGATAAGGGTCTTGCGGGGAATTTAAACATTATGCTGAGGAGCTAATTGTAGCTGAGTCAAGTGGGGAAGATGATTTTGTCGAGCTACTGGCTGAGAAGTAAGAAATGGTTGTGGTTAAGGTTGGATGGGAAATATAGTGTAAAAACAAGGCCGCATTACATCGCGTCTGCAGCGTTGTAAAGGTTCTTTAAAACAACGAACCAATATTTCCCGTGTTGTAAAATATTTATTCATTCCTTTGCTTTCACAATCCAAACAATCCCTAATATGCATCTTGGGTGACTTCTTAGGTAGTTACTTTGCATATGTTAAAGGAGTAATCCTATGAGAATTATACTATTGTAAACAAATATTTATATTTATTTTAATTTCTATAACCATTAGTAATCTGGTATGATTTCATGTAGCATGTGAAGTGCATGAATGAAATTATATTATGTTTGAGAACGATGATTTCATATAGAAATCTAGAATTAACAAGCCGGAAATCTAGATCGAAATTAAAAAATCCAAATAATTTAAATATGGATTTGAGTCAATTCCACCATTGTTTTAAATTTGGATCGGAACTCGGAAATGTCCTTCCAACCTAGGCCATATATGATCGCAAGGTAGATTCTTATAAACAAGCCGGATATACAAACCTGTGGAGCAGCTTGAAAAACACGAAACTCTTTATTAAGATTCTCATCAAGCTCAAGTATTGCAGCAACATTACCGCATCTAGAATGTTCACAAAAAATTAATGTGTCAGTTGCATCATAGCTTAAATCGTCAGTAATCAATGGAACGGTGATAATAATGCCCAAAATTACCTGTAACAATAATTTGGAGCCGACCATACTGTAACGATCTGATAATTAAACATCCATTTGTAACCTTCCATTACTAACTGATGTGCACGACATATATAATCAATGTTGTTTGTGTGATTGAATGTGGTAACCACAGTCCCACCAAAAAGGTAACCAGCACCACGAGGACTCATTCCCCAGCCATCAACTGCATCCTCGGGATCAGACCACAGGAGGTCACACATCGCACCATCATGTGGTACTTCTTGCTTTCTGTCGATCGTTCGTATCTGACAAATAGGCGAAATTATCACCAAGATCAATTTCAAGGATCATCATCATCGTGCCCAGTATATCCCGCCCATAAAGAACTATGATCAGGGCCTGGGGAGGAAAGGATGGCGGCTTCCCATACCCATAAAGGAGGACGCGGCCAAAGAGCCCCCGGCCTAGGGTCCGCCACTGAATCAAACACAAAGATAACAAGGGTATGTATTGCTTACCTGGTCTAATGTTGTAATGGAGGGAGAGAGGCCACCATGAACACTAAAGATCTTATTCTCAATTAGGGCTGACAAACTGCCATGGAGAACGATATTAATCAGAAAACAATAAGATGTTAAAAATATAGCTGCATCCTTGCAGGTAACGGAACGAAGTGATTGCCAGAGGCCCACAATAGTATTACTTTTAAAATATTCGACCGTTAGCGTCATTACATCATGCACCCTCATTTTGACTCGAACATCTTTTTTACATTCTATTAACAATAAATGTATTTCACTTCAAAAAAAAAAAAACAACAAATGTATTTCTGTTGTCGGCAACCAAATTAAGATAAACATATTAACAATTACATGAGCAAACCTTAAGTAATCAAATATATCTGTGCAATATCTCCAAACATTTACAGAGCCATATTTCCGGAGGCACTCATCATAGAAGCCATAAACCTGACAAGAAAAGAAGCTCCGTCACCTCACACAGCAGTTTTAAAGGGGACCTGAGATAAGATAAGCATAAGGACAACCTGAGTAATTTGACGACTTTCATGGTTCCCTCTAATTAGTGTTATCCGATCTGGATATCTCACCTATAATTACACACAATTAGTTTTTGAACAAAATCATAAACAAATGATAAGGAGAAGCCATCATCAACTACTTAAAAATCTCAAATCAAAGAACTTTTCGTATAGGCTGTCAACTAACATTCCAGGGGGAAAGTCCCTTTCTTAAAGAGCAATATAATTTAGTTTATGGTAAAGCCGTAAAACCATTGACCTATTGTCAACTTGGCACCCAAATCCTAACCACTATCAGCCATTTTCTTACTGAGGAAGTTAAAAACTTGATAATCAAATATTGGTGGAAATGTGATATCCATGACCCATCCTAGAACACGGATTCCTAGTAATAACTAGTTGGATAACAAATTTATATGGGGGATAAAAAAGTTGGATAACAATATCGCCCCAGGAAGTTTTCTTGCTCTTGCTAAAGTTCTTAGTTTCATAGTCTATGATTATATTCATATAAACACTTACATTTTTTCTTTAATAAAATGAAATATACCCTTCAAATTTAGTTGTGCCATTTTGTTTCGTTTCTTGTTGTTAACTTTCAAGTATATGAAGTTAAACCTATTAACTAAGCTCAGAAAAGTAGCATCAGCTTGTGGGTAACATCCAACACACTTTTATTGCATACTGAATTCTGAAAATGAGAAAGCAAAATGAGAAAACAATAGAAATTAGCAACTTGCTAGCAAGTTCTAAATCAAATTTCATAACTTTTTAGAGTTTTTTAAAACATTATAGAACAAAAGCAATAGCTGTTTTATAACCATCTTGAATTGTCTCATTAACAGCGAGGACCAAACATAAATTATGCAGGAAGGAGAAACAGCTGAATACCCAGGCTGTCCATTGAAATAAGAAATCAGACTGTTGATTTGCTTTTACTACATGAAAACATCATCTATTGTGAGCAGTATCATGTACGCTAACATCTCATAGCAATTAGCTAAGAACAAGAATATGCATTTGACTACTTAGCTCGCGAATACCTTGAGCCCTGGAAAGTTTACTGGGGAATACCTTAAGAGCAAGGAGAAGTAAAAAAGTCTCAACAGAGTAAAATCCTCTGTCCACAAAATCTCCAAGAAAAAGGTAGTTTGTCTTTGGACAATCACCACCCACTTTGAATAGCTCTTTCATGTCATAAAACTGCCCATGAATGTCACCACATATCTGCAAATATATGAAATTAAAGAGAAACATTAATTTTTATTATGATTAATGTCCAACCCATTCTAACAAATCATACAAAAACCAGTGAACCAATAATAGGCTAACAACTGATACATGCAAAACGAATTTTCAAGTTAAACCTATTCAAAATGCACGCCTCTACAAATGATCTAGATAAGAAAATGCAAGTATCTTGATGAACTTTGACGCTAGCCTCAATCAACATATTGAGCTACTCAAACAAAAAGCATATTTGGCCTACGCTGTTATGCACATCAATAATTGCACTCACACATAAGGACCGGTTCTCAATTCTTGTCATGTGTAACTGTTAATTGCAACATATCAATCATCTAATGGAACCTGCACGGTGATAGGTAATAAGATAGTGATACCATATGTGAACCTCTCAATACAAGTTTTTAGACAATCTTTTAGTAAATTTGTAAGATTTTTGAAGAGACGACAAAAGGACATCGAAATAGAAGTCATCATTAGATTTCCAGGAAAGGATTCCTTGCTTTAGATCTATATGAGATGTAAGACAATGAACAACCAATTGAAAGTATGGATCAATTCACAATTTTTCTCGAGTCCTATCTTATTGCTTAAATCAACCGAAGTTCAAAGGTAAATGTAAAGTAATTAGCCAAATCCACAAACCAGATTGTCTTTACTAAGATATATTTATGAAGAATTCTATACATTACAAAAATCAGAACTTAAAACAATTTGATTGTGGTGCCAGAGTGGCTTATAGCTGTTGCTAAGTAACAACTCAATATTGAAACAAATTATGCACAAGTATTGTTCATCATAACAAAATCACATTAACAACATACAAGAGTACATATGAAAATCTCATAGAGCATAAATCTTAAAACACCGATACTAAAGGAAAAAATAATATTAAATATGCTACAGAACCAGTTAGAGAAATTTGCTATGAGCACACAAAAACTACAGAACAATAACAATGTTATATGCGTAAAAGGATTTAAAAATTAGCCAAACACTTTAAGTGGATGAAAATCATAAGAAGAAAGTTTGTAGGGGAAGAGCAATCAGATCTTCAAGACTGTTGCCATCATGTCACTAGTTCAATTCTTCATGCTTTGCTTCTAAGATCTACTGTTCATTCGCATAATTAACATCTACTAGATAAAATACCTTGTATGGTGCGATTATAGTTTTTCAGGGGAGAATGTCACAATTAGGTAAGGTTGTTTTATGGACTAAACTTCTAACCTTTTGGATCCATTGTCTTCTAATATAGGTTGTTTGTGTACATCCCATAGAGGGGGAAGGGGGCTGAGGTAAGGCATACCTAGAAGTAAAAACTCATATAAGTCGATGCCAAGCCTCAACGAATGCACCATATATCTAGCACCTGTTCTGCATGGTGATGTGCTCTAACAGCGCCGCGCCTAAGAAAGGTGCTAACTAGGTGGACACCCACGATTAGCTCTTATCTTTAGCATAAGGGCACTGAGTATCGGCCTTGGACATTGAACATGAAAGCAGGCTAGTAGAACATGGTTTGCTAGCAAGAAAATGGGGTAGTCCTACAAAAGTGGAGTGACCAAGACTTAATACTTGTCACAATGCTTCATCTGCATAGGCCCTTGCATTAGGCAAGCTAATGCTCAGAGAACAAGCCATATTACGCTTCCTTAGCGTAGCTCGTCTTCACAATAGACACAAACTACACTAGAAGATGAAGTATGCCACCCATGAGTCTATGACTCGCTACCCGGAATACTATAGTCTGTTAGCCTCAATGTAGGCTTAAAAGTGGAGCCTTGTAAGTGATGGCACTTAGTCACTTACTAGCTTCGCGGTGAGCCATAACTTGAAATTAGAGCTATGTCACTGACTACACATAATTCATCTTGAGTCTAGTACAAACTCCATTCATCCAAGGCTCATTACCAGACATGTCAATGCCATCTTAGCCTAAATACTATCCAACTACCAACACACACCATCACCATGTACTGTGAACTAACCAGCTTTGGTGTACTTCAGGTCCTAGTTCCAACCTATTTAGACTACTTTTGGAGATTCGGGGACTATAAAACATAGTGTAGCTTTGAAGAAAAAGGTACACATTCCCTATGAAGACACAAGAAAAATTTTAATTCATAATGGGACCCATATGAATATAATGGGCTAAAAAACTAAAATTCGGAGCTTGGAATTAACATTCTTAATTATTTAATGATATAATAAGGGCTATTTTAGAAAATATTCATAATAAGAGCCTCTGTAGATGTCTACACTTTTCCAGTGCCGGAGAGAATACACATGATAAAATACAGCAGACGTGTTTACCAATGGAGGGAGTATTCAAAACAGGGAACTAATGTACTCAACCCTCCATCTTATTAAGCAAGCCAGCTTTTATCAGTTCCTACACCATATGTATATAATTTTAAATTCTAACTACACGATCAGATCCATTTCAGCCTAGAAAGGCACTGCAGTCTCAACCAGGCTTACTTTATAATTCCTTAATCACAGAAAAGCGCATGTAAGCCCTTGAAGTAACTTGACAAACCTGAGCCCTTATTATCCCAAACTTCATTAAACAGCTCACCTCTAAAAAATACAAGTGTTGCAAGAACAGCTCAAGCTTGTTTAGATAGTAAGGGTTACAGAAACAGCTCAAACTGCTAAACAGTCAAAGTATAACAGAAATTAATATACAGCCCAACAATTAAATTGCAATCCTAATATGAGGTTCATGGATCTTGTCAAGGACCCATGTAGTAGTCTACGACTCTACCTAGTAAGTAAATGTGCATAAGATTAAAGAGCTGGAATGGGAACCATCAGCCAAGGGGATACTCTAATCAAACCTCAATCTTAAAAGTCAAGTCATGACCCTAGATCCTTCGACAACCCAACAAAGATCCACACTCCACCACACATAATAGCTTCACACAACAGCATTTATCTCTCAATTAGGCTAAACCTAAAATAACTCCTTTTTCCCAACAACACCAAAAACCTTGAAACTCCACCTCACTTCACACCATGTTTTTGTTCAATAGCTCTATTTTAACTCAATAAACTGAAATTGGACAATTTCTTAAAATCATTCCTACCCAACTACATACCTAACTAATTGTGATATAAGAATTAAATTTCCTCCTTTTCACTCTCTACCACCTATTGCAAATGGCGGTCAATCGAAAACAACCTCTTTGTTATAAGTTACAAGGTTAAAGTTTGCTTACATTAGACCATCCAAACTCCATTTAAGTCATGCCACTTAATGCCATTGAAGTAATAAAATGTTGTACTACCTAATTTTGATAGTGCACAATTAATAAACTTCCATTAAAGATTCTCAACATAGAAACACCCATTAAGTATCACAACAACATAAATTACAACAATACCAATATATTAACTCCAATTACCAAAAAAAAAACAAAAATCTACCAACAATAGCCATCTTAAAAGATCACTATAAACCAACATGAGCAAAAAATATAGAAAACCCAGGAAAATTTAACCTATAAAATCGACAAAAAAATAACTTACAGTGACATGAACATCAATCTTTTGAACATTACTTTCTTCAACAAAGAAACCACTCTTTTAAAACTTAAATCTTAGAATGTCAATCAACAAACTTCCATTAAAGGTCAATTAGCACAGAAACACCTACTAAGTATCACAACTGTATGAAGAATAACCATAACAATTTATCACCTCCAATAACCAAAAAAGAAAAAACAAACACAAATCTACCAACAATAACCAACTTAAAAGCTAAATTCTCTATAAACCAATACGAGCGAAAAATAAAGAAAACCCAGAAAAATTCAGGCTGCAAAATTCATGGGAAAATATATTAAAAGAACTTACAGTAACAGGAGCATCCACCCTTTGAACATTACTTTCTTCAACTAAAATTTCCATAGCTTTAAGACATAGTGCTTTAACTTCAGATTCCTTCAAGGGTTCACACCTCTTTAATTGCTCAATTTGGCGGTCTAAATCTGACATTTTATTCCCATAAATTGTTGAATCTCTCTCTTTTTCTCTTTCTCACCCAAAGATTGTTGAAGGTAAGGGGAGAAGAAGAGCAGATTTGGGAAGAGAGAGAAAACACTTGACTGGCTTTTAGTGAAGAGAGGCTCACTCTTCGATTCTTTTTCGTTCTCTTCCCCTTTGTTTTTCTTTGTTTTGGTTAAATTTGTTGAGCTAAAAATAATTTAATTGGTAAAACAAATAACACAAATAAAATGAAATAAAATAGTAAAACATCGAAATCGACTCTTTATAAAAAGGGACGTTGAACATCGTTTATTTGTAAATTGTAAATTTATTTTTGTCTGATACTTGTTAAAGACCAAAATCGACTCTTTAGGGTCAATTTCATTTTCATGCCTATGTCTCACTAAATATCGGAATCGACACTAAATACTATGCTCGTGTTGGTAAATTAACCTAAGTATATTGTTCGTTTAACTCATACCAATTTGCTCGATCGGGTGGTAGTTGAAAAATTTTCTGTTGGTACTCTTTTCAGCTCATGATTATTTCTACATGAATAATATTGCGAAAAATTAATTTGAAAATTCGAGTTTAACTGGGAAAAAGATTCAACAAAGCCCAAAATGGTTGGAAGTCTTTTGGAAAACAAAACTAGTGAAAATCGACCCCTTTTGTATGCAGGGGTTCCGAGCATGTTCAGCATGTTCCACCATACAGGGCTAAAAAATTTGGGGGCCTCAATATTAACTTATGTAATACAAAGTACTATATATTTAGTGTCTAAAGATATAAAATTGATAAAAACATATCATAATTTTCGAAATTGCACACGGTCTTCAAAATTTTTTTAACTTTTGCTCCGCACCTGTAATTGTATGAGATCATCTCATCGTGAGATGAGTCCATACAAAAGACCCCTTAATTAAAAAAATAAAAACAATAATAAAATTTAAATTCAACTTGTGTAAAAAAACAATTTTTTTTCAATAGTTTAGTATGATCCAATTATACCTCATAAAATAGAAAAATAAACAATTTATCCAAAGTTCCAAACCTTAGTTCTCCCTCCTCAGCCCTAATTTTAGACCTTGATCTCATTTAATCTTTTAATTCATTCATAAATTACGTTCTTTTTTTCCCTCTACTACCCAAATAATGATCCAGGGAATTCAGCAATCTTGATTCCCGCTATAACATCAAGCTTAAACCTCAAAATTTTTCATTATTTTCAATGAAATATTAAAATCTTGAACAAGGGTAATCAAAAATTGAGATTTTACAGGTGAATTTGAAGTGGATTTTTCCGTTATAACTATAATACTAATCGAAATTTCTCCTACTAAAATACCCAGAATTTGTTCTTTCAGAAAAGATGAGTATAGTGCAAAAAGAGACAATTGAGGTGATTGCCCAAAGTATTGGAATCACTAATTTATCCCCAGATGTTGCTTCTACTCTTGCTCCAGATGTTGAGTATCGTGTTCGAGAAATTATGCAGGTAAATTTCATTTTTTTTCTTTAATTTTTGTGGGTGTTTTTGTTTTTCCAATCTTGTATTATTTGTTAATTACCCTTTGGGGATTTTGGTTTATTTTTGATTTTGGATGAAATTTGCAAACTATTATTAGTAGTTTGTTAGCATAAGCAATATTTATTTTTCTGATTTTATATTGTGGGTTATACCGTGTATATGAGCAAATTTTCTGGATTACATACTATCTTTTCCTTTTTGGGTTTTGGGTTTTTGGTTACAGTTGTTTGTGAAGAAGATTTAAGAAATCTTTGGGTGTTTTGTGAGCAATTTTTAGGTTTGGAATACTACTTAGGGATTTCATTACATTACAACAATGCCATTTGCCCATTACATAGCTCCCAACTTGGAGGGGTTTGAGGGGTCGATTTGCGCAACCTTACCATTTGTTAGGTAGCTAACATTAGCTGCAATTTCACCTAAATAAGACGTGCACATGATCAAATAAGCTATTTTAGTATAGTCTACTACAATTTGAAACCAATAAAACTATAATCCTTTGCCCCCATTGAGGATGAACATCGGCTTCCTTGGCTTATACTGCTGAGAAAATGAGTAACTTCTGTGTAACATGATTGCTAGTGCTTTGTTGTTGGTCCTTTAGATAGATCTCAGTAGTTTATGTTTAAGTGAGAAAACGTTGACGTCTTGTTTGGTATATTCAGCTGGTCTACTGTGGAGTATGAAACAGGAATGGAGTTGGTTGTAGAGATGATAAAGAAGCATGGACTTTCCTAAAGAATTGGACATTCATTTTAAATGCATTTGTTATAATTTTTAATCTTATCCCTTATTTCGATGGGGCAAAGATTTGTAGCTCTTTGGTGATGTACTTTTTGTTTATGAGAAGTTGCGTGAAGTTGTAGATAATGTGAGTTACCAAGAATCATTCGGAACAACATCCTTTTTATAATATTAGAGTAATGAAATGTTGGTTTGTATGTTGTTAGAATTTTAATCAGGAATAAACTCTATAAAGACCAAGTTTTGTGTGATTTGTTTGGATGTTGAATTTATTTTGAACAATTATTGAATTAGAGTAGTTAAATGAAAAATTGTTGTGTCCTTGGAAACTTTGTTTCCTAGAAAGGCTGCTTGTGTTTCGTTTTTGAAGATATGTTTGGCATATTATATTACAGTTCTTGGGGATGAAATGCAACTGAAAACTGAGGCATAAAGTTTAATTTTATAGGAGGCCATCAAATGCATGCGGCATTCCAAGCGTACGATTCTGACAGCAGATGATGTTGATGCTGCTCTCAAGTTTAGAAATGTTGAGGTAATACGAGGGCTTTACTTTCTATAATTTTACTAGGATTTTTGAGGGTTTGATTGCAATTAGCTGGAGTTGCACTTGTTTGTTTCGAATAAACATAATTGTTTATCCTTTGATGGATAATCACGTCTTGTAAATTTTGTTGGTTAATCCTGCTAAGTACTATGTGTTTAAGCTGTTCTATTAGCCTTGTTCGTCTTTGATGTTAAAAGTTATATACTGATTTTTCTCGTCTGTGCATCAGCCAATCTATGGTTTTGCATCCAATGATCCTTTGCGTTTTAAGAGAGCGGCTGGACATAAGGATTTGTTCTATGTCAATGACGTTGATCTAGATTTAAAAGATGTAAGCTCCTACTGGTTAAATATATCGATTTCTGTTCCATTTTCACTCCGTTTATCACATGATACACCCAACCTATATAGGTTACTGAAGCACCTTTGCCCAGAGCTCCCCTGGATACCTCTATTTCTGTGCATTGGCTGGCTATTGAAGGTGTACAGCCTGCCATTCCTGAGAATCCTCCACCTTCATTGGAAGGTTCTTCAATGGAAGGTACGAAACGTTGACATTTTATGGTGCTGCCTAGTGATTTGGTTTTGCGCAGAACGTCTGATTTACATGTGCCTTTTCAGCTCTTGCACCATTGTCCGACGGCAAGAAATTAGAGTATAAAGAAGAAGCAATTCCTATTGACATTAAGTTTCCTGTCAAACATGTCTTGTCGAAAGAGCTTCAGGTTTATTGACTCACACAAGTTTACCTTTATTTTTTATGTAGCTATGACTTTTGTAACATTGACACCATATTTTTCTCGATTATGAATGTAGCTTTATTTTGACAAAGTTGTTGAGCTTACTACACGAAAACATGACACCCTCCTCTTCAAAAAAGCTTTGCGAAGCTTAGCTACTGACCCAGGACTTCATCCTCTTGTACCTTATTTTGCTTGCTTCATTGCTGATGAGGTAAATTCACAATTTTATCTGATGAATACTATCTTGTATCTAGTTTCATGTTATTTTGTAATTAGTTTCATGGACGGGACACCTTGTCCCTTAAGTTTACTTTCAATTTTTATTGATATACTTTTTTTACAAAAAAAATTAATGTCTACTATCTTTAATCATATTATGCTGGTAATTGTATATTTTGTGCTTTATCTTAGCCGTTGACGATTGTCATCAATTACAGGTTTCTCGGAATTTGCATAAATTAAGTCTTCTATTCGGATTAATGCGTCTTGTTTGCAGCCTTTTACAAAATCCACATATACATATAGAACCTTATGTAAGTCCTACTTTACCATTTACTGCAATGGCCATCACAATTCTGTGATTCTTTTGTTGATGGTGGAAAATCAATAATGAGCTTACTACTCTCCTTCATTTGGTAGAATATTTTAGCTATTATACCCGTTGGCTCTTAGTAGTTTACAATGCTTATATATCACTCTAGTGTGTTACTACTGCAAAAGTTTAAATTTCTTGACTACGATTTCTAATGAAGTCAGGGGTGGAGTAAAAATTATGAGGATCCTATTTTTTGTAGTTTATTTCGAAATGGGGCCTTTATGCCCTTTACTAATGATTAAAGAAAATTGCATCAACTGTAAAAAATAATTAACACCAAAATGTATGATTACATTCTAAAAATAAAATAACTTATGTTTGGATATTCGCTCATAAACAACAATAACAAGATGCAGTTCATCTCATAATCAAATGAATATATTAATAGCGAAAAATTAAGTATGAACTGCAAAACTTGATTATACAAAAATGCATCTTAAAACCAATTTGGGGCCCCTAAATTTTGGGAGCCCTTAGTTGTCGGGCACCCCGATTGTGATGAATGAATTGTCACGTGGTCATCACATATTAGCTAACTTGACATGTCATTTTATGATTTCTATTAATATGTCATCTTGTTATTTACCAGCTTAGAAATTTTCATGGCTCTTTTATATCATTCTTGTAGCCTCTAATCTTTAAGTCAGCTTATTAGCTAAGACTTGCGAATGTATTTTGTTGTTTATAATATGAATTTCTTTGCATTGACAACGTCAATCATGCTTTTTTCTAAAGGTACATCAGCTCATGCCATCTGTCATTACCTGTATGGTAACGAAGAGGCTAGGGAACAGATATTCTGATAATCATTGGGAGCTGAGAAACTTTGCTGCAAACCTAGTTGCCAGAATATGCCAAAGGTCAGGTTTGCATAACAAAATGGCTTGCTCATATCCATCTTCCAATCAGGCTTTATCATGTATACTAAGAAAACTTGTAGTGCATGGGCCAAAAAATGATTAAATGTGAATGGAAAGATTGAAAATGTATAGAGATATTATAAACAGTGGCGGATCCAGGATTTCAACATCCTAGGGGCACCACTACATGTAAGAAATTTTAATAAATTTGGTTGAAATTTCAACACAATTTCAATTGTTAAATGATTAACAATTTTTAAAATATTTTTGATTGAGTTGGTTCTTTTAAAATATTATAATAAATCAAGGCCTAATTAAATAATATAAATCGGCCAATTAACGTAATTCTCACCTCAAATGATGGTGACCTTAAAAATTAATTAAAATAAAAAATAAACTTTTTTTGATTTGGTTCTTTTAATAAGTATGTATAAGTCCTTAGTAAGATGTTAATATTTTTTAAAAATGTTAATAATAAAAATATAATTAATAACTTAATTATACTGGCAAACAAGAAAAACAAAAATAAAATATTAATAAAACATATTAAAAAATTAAATGACCCTTCCATAACTTAAAAGAAAATTTTGAAAAGCTAATCTTCATAAATTGCATGTTAATATTAACTCATCATTTCATTAACATTTAAGGTAAAATAAAAATCATCAAAAAAAATTAAAAATAAAAATTAATGAGATTAAAGTCACTTTTTTATTGATGGTCCACCTTTTTTAATCTATAATAAGAGCTTAATGAAACCAATGGTCTTCTTCCTCATTTTTCAATTTGAAGGATTGAGCTCCAAGCTCCTTTAATGGTGGATGGCTTCAATATTTGTCTTCAAGCAGTATCTACGGTTTTAACACCATCCACGGGACATTCAGACTTTCAATGATTTTTTAAAATTCGCATAGGGGCACGTGACACCGGGTGCCCTCGTGTAAGTCCGCCACTGATTATAAATAACAACATAAAGTGGGACCCACTTCATGTTGATGATGGGCCAAAATACGTAAATCGCAGAAAAATCTTGGGAAATCCTAAAGTATAGATGATAAAAATAGGTGGAGGGTGCATAAGCTGAAATGTATTTTGTTCAAATTCTATAATTATGATCTGATCTATATTATTTGGGAGGATCATGTGATGTTGTGAGAGATGGGTTTTAATCATTTATTGCTAGGTCGATATGTTCTTTGCTTCCTTTATCCTGCTCAATGATCTCTCATCTTGGCTGTCTAAGTCTAACTGATTAAATTGTTCAACAGATTTGGGCATGTTTATCATAACCTCCAGCCTCGAATCACCAGGACACTGCTCCATGTTTTTTTGGACCCAAAGAAGACATGGCCCCAACATTATGGTGCTATTCAAGGGCTTGCTGCTCTTGGACCTAGTGTGGTATCTTCCATTTTCAAATAATCAAATCGCAAAGAGAAAATCACTAAGTGTTTAGATTATTTATCAATTTATTTATTTTACCCCCAATTCAGTGAAAATGAATGGAAAGAAGAATTTATGTGGACAACCAGTGAAACTCGTCTATTGGTTCATGCAGCCGAACAAGGGTGGAGCAAAAATTGACATTTTTTGAAAGCCCGGTGCAATTTCAAAAATTATGATTTCTAACAACTTTGTATCTTTAATCACTTAACATATACCAAATAATTTAATATAGGCCCCCGATTTTTTAGGGTCCTGTGCAGTCGAACACGTTAAACATGCTCAAACCTCCCCTGTAGCCGTACTCAATCTTTTGGGATAAACCGATATAGGATATGACATTATTGTTGTAGCAAAGTCTTCATTTTTCCTGATTTTTTTATATCAACATCCATGGTTACATTTTGTTATCTCTTTGAATTGATGTTCTGTGGTTCTAAAAATTGATCAATGTGTCACGACTCCAGGTTCGTATGCTTATTCTGCCAAACCTAGAGCCATATATGCAGCTCTTGGTACCAGAAATGCAACTAGAAGGTCAGAAGAATGAGATCAAAAGGCAAGAAGCTTGGCAGGTTTACGGTGCTTTATTGGTGAGCTTTTGCTACCAAATTAATGGTTTTAATCTGTTTTTCTATTTTTATAAACTGACAATAATAATAAATGTTGCAGTTTGCTTCTGGTAAATGCATGCATGATCAGTTGAAGAAATTTCCTAGCTTACCGCTTCCGTTGGCGAAACCCTTCTTGAAGTCTAATATGAAGATTGCTACAATGCGACCAAGTAAGAATTCTTTTTTCCCCATGTTGTATCCTTCCTTTATATGCTTTAATTGGTTTCACATCAGATTTATATGTGCCTAAACTGTAATACAACTCAATGAGCCAACTCACATGTAACTAAACAAAAATAGTGAAGAGAAAAGAAAACATATCTGATGGATGGCCACATGGCCGACATCTAATGGGATCCATTTGAGACTAGAGGAAAAAGGCTCTTTATGAGGCGTTTGACTTGGGCGTTATAAAGCACTCTTAGATGTTAGACTTTGGCGTTATAAAGCACTTTGAGGTGCTCACCTCAAGGAATCACATGGCCACACCCAATCAAGGCGCCCGATTCAACTACCCAAGGCACTAGGCCACTAGCCGTAGGCGAGCTTTTTAAAACTAAGCTTATTATATCACCTTGTGTTTCTATATGGAGAGCATGAACGGCAAGAAAATCATTATTAGAAGTCATAGTAGTACTTGTAGTGCAATAATTGCAATTGCCGCTCGGACCTTAGAGTAAAAACAAGGCCACATCACATCGCGTCGGCTGCGTTGTAAAGGTTTTTAAAAACAATAAACCGATATTTCTGGTGTTGAAGAGGTTTGAAAAAACCTCTTTTTGGGCTGTATCAAGGGATATCTTATGGTTTTGACCGATATTTAGGCTTTACGATAACCATATCTCTCCCATTACCGCATTAACGTTTCATTACCTCAATTGCGACTCTGCCTCGGACACACATTTGTGCGCAATTTCAAGGGTAAAAGTAGCAATACGAATATCAGCTGGTGGATGTATATGTTAATAAGGCAATACATTTACTAGGCTGCGACCTTGTGGGCCATTGATTAAGGAGTACTGAGTAGATCCATCTCTTCTCTCACTTCTACCCCTTTTCCGCCTCTAGTATAGAGGGTATTTGCTGCATTTATCTTGTGGGTACTTTGCTTTTTAAAAAACTATTTCGGGATTAGGATAATCCCCTACAGGCGAGTGGAGAGGAGAGAATTGGTCTTTCTTAGTGAAAATTGAACCCTATCATAAGGGTGGAAGGGAAAATTTTCAACCACTAGGCTAACCCACAAATTGGTTTTCCTTGTGAGTAACTTAAACGAATTAGATTACACGAATATTTTGCTTCTCCTTAGCCACATTGTTTGAACATATTTGTGGTTGGGAGGCGGTTATTAGGATGTACAACGCCAAACGGCCTGAGAAGATTACACTGTTTCTTTCTTCGATTCTCTGTGAATATCCGGTTTATACTTGCATTTTTCCATGATTTATTCAGACAAACGAAAAGCTAGCATGGACAACCTTCTACAACAGCCACCATTAAAGAAGTTATCTAGTGATGGTTCGATGGGTGTAATGCCGACAAACTCCATGCAAGGGGTTGGCGGAGGATTTACGGGTAGTGGTGTTGCGGGATCTGATGCCGGTTTTTCAACTATTAACCAGCAATTGCAAAATGAAAACGTCTCCGGAAGTAATGTAAAAAGGGAGAAAATAGACGTTCAAGCTCAAAAGGCTTCGGCTCTTGCTCTGGCTTGGAAGGAAGAGACAGATGGTGGCCGTTTATCGTCCTCGCTCTTTGAACATTTTGGTCTTAGCATGTTTTCCTTCATTCCATCTCCTGAATTGTCCTCTTTTTTGTAGTTGTAGCTTGTATGCAAACATTTGAACTTTACTCTTGGAAGCGTAGAATTCTAAAACAGACATTTTCATCATGTAAAAATCTACTGATATGGCATTTTATTGAATTTAATCCTTTCATTTATGTTTATACATCATATATAGAGGTGTTCAACGAGCCGAGTCGGGGTAGGGCGGGTCAAAATTTAAATGGGCAGTGCTTCATATATATGATTCATATATATGAAGCACTGCCCTAATTATTTCTGTACCTGAATTCATTTTCCCTCCCAATCCTAATAAAAACTACAAAACATCATATGCCGTTATCTAAATGTCAAGTGACGTTAACGTAGTTGAAGTTTGGAAGATCGATTACGTTAGTGTTTATAAGGTTGGATTAAGTTAGTTGAAGTTTGGGAGGTCGGATTACATAAAGCTTAATTGTTTCACAAAAAAGGTTGTTTCTAAATGACTAATGATTAATTTTAAAAAAAAAAGTAAAAGAAAATTTTCCAAAATAATATAATCTATTTTGTGTGTTAGCTATTATTATCAAAGGACAATAAGATGATTTAAATACTACTCTTATAGTTGGAGATGATAATGGTCTAATTAGTAGAATCTTCATTGTGTCAAATAAAATGAAATATAGATTTATTCTCTAACGAGCGTTTGATTTTAGTGGAAATATATTTCGAAGAAAATGTTTTTCAAATGTTTTGTTATTGATAAAAGAAAGATGCGACGGGAGAAAAACTTTTATATTAACAATCGAGTTAAATTATGTGAAAGTGAATATGATTTTTCACTTGTTAGCAACCAATATTGTATAGGAGTAGACGAACAAGAATATGACACTCACGACATAACTAATTGTTTTTCACTTTCACTTTTATGATAGATTTTGATTCTCACTATATAAAGATTTTATTTCTCTCCATCTTTTATATAGGGATTTACACCAAAAAAAATAGTTTATCAATTCTTTTAATTTTGCTACATTTTTTATTTTTAGAGCGTTAGCTTATACTATAATTTTGCTTCAAAATTATTTTTTATGTTGGTCTCACATAATTCATTTTTTTATAAGTCTTATCCACATTTTAATTATTTTTTATAGTATGAGTTCGATCTCTACTGGGCGCATGTATTAATTGGGGGGTTTCTTGACTGCGCGCATCTCTATTTACTCCCTCCTTGGGGGTACGAGTATGATTTGTCTGCATCTTTCAAGAAAAAGAATACCCTCCACTCGAACCTTGCCTTGTGCGAAATACCGGAATGGTCCCTTACCTTTAAGCCTGATAGACGTCTCCCTACAAGACGGTCTCTCACGAGATTCGTTGTTTGTAAATTAATAATGGAATTTTGCTCTATTAAAGTGAAAAAGAAAAGCACTTTAATTAGAAAGAAAGAAAAGAATCTCCCGACGTCGTTTTAATCAAAAAGCCAACAAAATTACAATACAAAAAGAGGGAAAAATTGAAAAGAAAATCTAAAACCCTAAAACATTTGTCTCTCTTACACTTCCCAATTCCCAATCTTCTTCCTTCAATCCCAGAAAAAAAAGGCAAGGCACACAACACCACCTCAAAATCCCAATATTACTTTCTCTCTCCTTAAATAATTCCTATAAAAATCCCACATTTTAATCTAACAATTAAAGAAAATTCTTACCGTAAAAATGGCTACTTTTGGAGTGACAAATGCAAATAAGTTGATATACACTCCTCCAATTTCAAACCCATTCCACTGCAAGAAAAGTTTCGATTTAATTCCACGAAAATCGTTTTTTCTCAAATCAATAAGGAGAAGAAATGGGCAGCATTGTTCAGGGATTTCTGTTTCTTGCTCATTAATTCCAATGGAAACTGCTAAGATTAAGGTTGTGGGTGTTGGTGGTGGCGGTAACAATGCTGTTAACCGCATGATTGGTAGTGGTTTGCAGGTAAAATTCCTATATTTTTTATCATAATTTTAGGTTTTTTCCCTCTAAGTTTTAATTTTTTGAGATTAATTGATATTTGGGTATTTGTTCTATTTTTATGAATCATGGAATTACATTACTGTTTGTAATTTAAGTTGGGTTTTTCCTCTCTTTGAGATAATGCTGAATGCTTGAGGTAACTTGTGTTTGTTGAATTTACATGAAATGTGAATTGTGGCTAAACCCATAATTTCCTTATAAAATTGGGATTTTCCAAAAAAAATTGTGGAATTTTCCTTAAAGTTTTTTCTTTTTTGAGATAAATTGATATTTGGGCATTTTTTATATTTGGTGTTACATGAATTTACATCAATGTTAGTAATTTAAGTTGGGCTGTTCCTTTATTTGAGTTTAATGCTGATAATTATGATGCCAATTTGTGTTTGTTGATTTTAAATGAAGTTTGAATTTTTGGTTTAACCCAGCTATTTAGAAGTTTGAATTTACATGTATTTGCTCATTTTTTTCGATTCACAATTTTTGAGGATATTAGCGAATTATGTGACACCGGTCAGTGTAGGTCATTTAGTTCACTTGAGGTCAATTCTATTCGGTTCAATGTAGTTCTAATATGTTTTTCTGATCATTTTCACTGTTTTTTTTGGATTCTTAATGTTATATTAAGTTAATTCTTTTAAGTTCTAAGTTTAGTTGTGTTCTAACTTCCCAGGAGTGAGTTAAGTTAAGTTTAGCTCTAATAAGTTTCGTTCGTTTCTAACAATTAAGTTTTGATAAGTTTAGTTGAGTTCAAGCTATAATAAGTTTGCGAGAATAGGTCCATAACAATGTCCTTTGAGTCCATTCAAATTGAACTAGTGGTCTTGCAATTTTCATGAAAAAACATCCACATAAGTGTATTTTTGGAAAATTTATTTGTTAAAATGTGTACTTATTATGACGGCCTCTTGCTTTTGCCAACTTATTTTTGGAAATTGAGTCCATTCAATGCATGAGATGGTTTACAAGTGATTGCTTCTATAGCTTTTGTATAGGCAGGGAAACAAATGACAATTACCATTGATACGGAAGATTTTTAATATCAAAAAACTTCCAATGATTCGACA
Organism: Amaranthus palmeri; assembly: GCA_019776075.1. Taxonomy (NCBI): domain Eukaryota; kingdom Viridiplantae; phylum Streptophyta; class Magnoliopsida; order Caryophyllales; family Amaranthaceae; genus Amaranthus; species Amaranthus palmeri. Next base: position 532,016 of record JAAKBH010000310.1, read on the forward strand.
TCTTACGGCAAATCTGATAAATGTATGCCTTTGTTGTCAGGGTGTTGATTTTTATGCCATTAACACAGATGCACAGGCGTTATTGCAATCAGCTGCTGAACACCCAATTCAAATTGGAGAGGTTTTGACTCGTGGATTAGGTCCGACACTTTCTAATTAATTTTATGCTGTTAAAAAACCCCTTAAATATTTTCTTCTTTAAATTTAATCATCTAGCATTTATAATTTGATTATGGAATACCATGCTCATGCCTTCAAACAAATGTATTTGATACTCGAGAATCATGAAATAGCCTGTGGTTGAGAGTTTTCCTTTTCAATCTTGTGATAGGGTTCGATTCTCACCACATACAGGCCGTTACTTGTGAAGATTCTCTAGTGTACCCCAAAATTAATAAAAAAAATGTATAATTACAATAAGCTGGATTAGGGCTATCAAAGAAAAAGAGAAAATTTAGAAGAAAAATCAAGGAAAAAAAGATAGTAGCTGATTTCGAGCAACTGCAAGGCTCCCAACGAGTCTCTAATTCATTTCATTCGTAAGATGCCGAACAATATTACAATAGGGGTATTTATAGCCATAATGGCCTAACAACTTGATATTGGATTTCCTTCTAGAAAGACCTATTTATAGCCATTATATATTTTCTTTGTCGAGTTAATCACTTAGTTATAATGCAGGTACCGGCGGAAATCCATCTCTTGGAGAGCAGGCTGCACAAGAATCAAAAGAAGTAATTGCAAATGCACTGTCGGGATCCGACCTAGTGTTTGTAACAGCAGGAATGGGTGGCGGCACTGGGTCAGGTGCTGCTCCGGTGATCGCTCAAATATCCAAGGATGCGGGTTACCTCACTGTGGGTGTCGTTACTTATCCTTTCAGCTTTGAGGGCCGCAAAAGGTCATTGCAGGCAGGTGCTGCTGTAGCTTCCTTGGCATATTTTTGAACATTTATCTTTTTCTTTTATCACTCCCTTCGTTCCAAATTAGTTGACAAATATTTCTCGTTGAGCCGTTTAATTTTTTTAAATAATTGAACATTAATTTTTACCATATCGAACCTATGTGATCCTATGTGTCGAACTTGTTCCCGTTTTTCTTTCATCACCACATGTCAATGTTTTTTGAATGTTTTTTGGACCACAAATTCCGTTCTTCTTTAAAAAACCTACCAAAAAACCTTCCAATAATACAGCCCTGCCCCAAAAACCACCGTTAAACTCTTCTCGTTAACTAATTTGGCAAGGTAAATTTTTTTGATAAAGTTTGGACATGATCTAAAACCAAGTCCGAACAAAAGATTTGTTCATTCGATTGCATTTGCATTTAATGAATGAAACTTGTTCTGTTTTTTTGATTTAAATCTATCTAATCTATTCTTATTTTGGTTACTATTATCTACATTTTTGTAAATTCCAGAAGTGAATTTTGTCGAGATTTCATCATTATAATTCAATCTTATTCTCATCAGGCACTTGAAGCCATAGAGAAACTGCAAAGTAATGTTGATACTCTCATTGTGATACCAAATGACCGTCTCCTAGACATTGCTGATGAACAAACTCCTCTTCAAGACGCTTTTCAGCTGGCTGATGATGTTCTCCGCCAAGGTGTTCAAGGAATTTCAGACATAATCACGGTATGTCAAATTGATGGAAATTGTATGTATCATCTCAATTTGTCTGAATGCTTGTTTCTATAGGTGAGGTCGTGGGTTGGTCATAGAGTTTCTCATTCGTCTTATTGTCCCGGGGGGGGGGGGGTGTTCGTGCACGTTAGGATCTTGTGTATTTTTAACATTGTAACATAATTTGATAGTTAATTTGCTTTTTGAATTTGCAATTCACTCAAAATGGCGGACCAAAATCGACTATAGTTCGCCTTTTTTGATTTGTGATGAGATTTTTGAATCGCGTGATAGTGATTTAGAACGACATTTTACTGTACTTTTTGTAGTAAATCGTAGATTGTTGATGGCTAATACTATATAGGTGATAGTGTTATTGGCAAATTAGCTTTCTACTCGTTGATTATGAAGTGCTTTCCTGTCTCCAGATTCCCGGACTTGTAAACGTGGATTTTGCTGATGTCAAGGCAGTCATGAAGGATTCAGGAACAGCAATGCTTGGAGTGGGTGTTTCGTCTAGTAAAAATCGTGCAGAAGAAGCAGCCGAGCAAGCAACTCTGGCACCTCTTATTGGATCATCGATACAATCCGCTACTGGTGTTGTATACAATATAACCGGAGGAAAAGATATAACTTTACAGGAGGTTAACAGAGTATCTCAGGTACTATTCTAATATCTCTGTTTTACTCCATCCACAAAAATTATAGTATCACATATACTGTTATCTTCGTTTTACTCTATCGGAAACTATCTATTTGTTATCACTATCGATGGTAAGGTTACGGCCATTCGATCCCACATCCCGTCTAGATAAGAGTTACTTAATGACATTTGGGAGATGGAATGGAATTTTCGACCTTTTTGAGTAATGTCATGCCTAAACAAATATGCACATCATTGTGGGACCGAATTCGAGTGCAATTAACATTCTTCATACAAGACTACCCACATTTTATATTTGACATTTATCAGGTGGTTACGAGTTTGGCGGATCCTTCGGCTAATATAATATTTGGGGCTGTTGTTGATGATCGCTACAACGGAGAGATTCATGTGACAATCGTTGCTACAGGCTTCTCTCAGTCGTTTCAGAAGACACTACTAACAGATCCCAAAGCGTCAAAGCTTTTCGACAAAGTAACCCAGGAAAGCAGAGGACCTTCTAATGTTCTTTCCAAGTCATCTCCGATCTCCCCCAACTCTGTACCACCACGACAACCTCCTCGTAAGCTGTTCTTTTAAGCTTCTAAAGCATAGCCCCCTCGGCTTTTTCGCCCCCACCCCCCCCCCCCCCCCCCCCCCCCCCCCGTTTTGGCAACTATTCCTTCCATCATTTGCAGTAATGGTTAGTAATTTGTAATGATCTAAAAAAGACAATGTTATTATATCTATGTTTTCATTTCATTCCCTGGTTTGTACTTTTTCCATGGTAAATAGCTTTATTTATTCTAATATTACTTTGATGAGAAGCAAGACTCAATTGAGTTTAGATTGCTTAACGAAAATCGTTTTGAACAACTACAAATAAGTCTAGCAAAGCCGACCTTGAGGTAGTTCCATAATTTCAAATTTGAACCGAATATCAGATCAAAAAAAATTCAAATTTTGATAGTCGAATTATTACAAAGCTCGTGATTTCGCATACTCGAAATCAAATGAAAACAAATCAACAAGCAAGTGAAAAACGCAGCATTGTAGGACTTATGATTGAAGCTTCTTTGAATGTTTTGGATACCATCAATGGTGATCTCATGTTCATAGCTAAGAGAGGATGTTGCTGCATCGAGCTCGAGCTTCTCACCATCAGCTTGGGAGTACGCGATGTTGTTCCATAGTAGCTAGTAATAGCACGACGACCATTGTTTATGTAACGTTCTTCTGTTGGTAAATATTTCACCAACTCATTTACGTCATGTTTCAATGGCTCTATTACCGGGTTAGGCTTCTTAAGATCGAACTCGTCGAGCAAGCTTTGAGCTTCAACTGCCTTATTCCGAGCTTCTTCCAAATTGTATATGGCTTCATTCATCATATCCAATATTAGTTTTTGTAGTATGTCTGTGTCGTCTGCATGAATCCGTTTTGTATCTGGTGTGTTTGTTCGTGTCACACGAAATAAAGCAGGATTGGTGCTCGTCAAATCCCCAGATTCACCTCTACAATTTCACATGTATAATACGAGATCCTTTTAGTGAAAATGTAACAATCTAACAAAAACAAAAAGAGTATTCTTTTGATTCTAATCAAACTTCATTCGTTGTTGGTGTATATAACATCCGGAAGCCCCAAACATCAGCTTAAGATTTTAGTAGACTTGGGCACTTGGTTCCATGACATGGTATCAGAGCAACTCAATCAAAAGCTTAAGCTGATGGTTGAGGTCAGCCTCATGATATGTTATATACTCGAACAACTGACGAGTCTGACTCTTGAACACGTATTGATGAGAAGAAAGAAAGCAACGAACCTATAGGTACAAGTGATTTCAAGAGCATCAAGATCAACTTCTTCAGTGACAGCAGGAAGAAAAAGATGGACAAGAAGAGTGTGCATTTCTCTAAGGTAAAGATTACCAAATAAAATGGTTAGTTCCCCAGTTGATTCATCCCTTATTTGTGGGTATTTTCCAGCATAAACTTTGATGATTTTGGATTCTACTTTTTCTCTTTTGTTAACCTTATCTGAAAGTGGACGTAGAATAAGTTTCACATCTGGAACATGCGCACTTAGAAGACTACCTAAACATTGGGAAAATACAATGCTTAGATTTCCTGGATTTGCTACTGAGAATGTTCCTCCTTTGCTGTTTTTTGCAATTTCATTTAGTACCTATTCAACAAAGCATATGTATTATTATATTATTATTATAATAATAACGATAACAATAATAACGAGAATAATCAAGGTTGTCGAGACCAGGATGTAGTTAGGAATTAGGATTGAGGTGTAGATTTGAACCGGTGATCATGCTGTTGTCGAATACCTTTTTCTAAGAAAGATGCAAAGCCCGGACTAATTAGGTGGACATTACTCGTTAAAGAGTTGGTTTCATTATGACGCGAGAGATAATAAACGTGAAAATCCAAATGGGACATCTAACATGATTCGAAGGGAGTATTAAATCATTACAAAAAAATGATTTTTCAGTTCGTTTCGACCTAATATTAATGCTCTTTTCTACTACGTTAACCATCAAACTTTACTCGATTTTATTTTATATAATCAACCTTTATATCATAATAAAAATAATAATAATAAAGTACTGTGGTCGAGTTAAAATTAAATACCAAGACCACGAGTTTGGACCGTGTATCGAGCCTCCCTCAATGATTTCTGATAGAGTATATAACATATCGAAAACCTGATCGATGGAAAATTAAAATTATATACCTGAGCATTATACTCTCCTTGTGTGCCAAAACCGAAAGTAAACACAGGAAATCGATCAACAACAACCATAATCGGATCCCTATTTTCCTTATCCATTTGCATTCCATCAGACATAAGTATAACACCTCCACATCTACCACTAAAATACTTTCGCTCATCAAGAATTCTTAACCCTTCTTTAAGTCCCAACACAATATCTGTATTTCCACCCTTATTTATACTCAAATTTCGAACCAAAATCTCGATTTCTTCTCGAAATTTTCGAGTCAATTGTCGTAAATTGAATTTTCTCTCGGGAGTTGATGCGAATGTTACGATGGATATTCGTTCGGATGGAGTGAATTTTCGGATTAAAAAAAGTAGAGCTTGTTTCATTTGTTCGAATTTTCGGTGTTCCATACTTTCGCTGATGTCTATAACAATAACAATGTCGGCTCCCGACGAACTTTTGTTCATGGTGTTTACTCGTTTACCCGCCATTAGAGATATTAGAAGCTTGTAATTGGTGTCTTGTATTGGAACCTTTGGCTCGTTGTTGAATTTCAATGGTATTGTACTTGCCACACCGTATAGTGAGTCACCTAGTAAGTCTTATATAAGAAAAAAAAAAGTGTTATTTATTTACGGGTAATTCTATAGTGGTTGGCTTCAAACAGATCAGACGGATTAAAGATTGACAATTCTTTGAAGACCCTGCTTAATTTCACAAATTATAATATTTTCTCTAACAATTTTGTATTTAATAGATCAACCTGTGCGGTCAAACATAATATCGAATAGGGGAGGTCCTCCCCTGTGTTGGATCAGACAATTAATGTTGTAGTAAATATATATGATAAATGAAAAATACATTCATCTAAGAAGGCATTTTACAACCTAATAACTTTAAAAGGGGACATAAATCTTCTAGGAAAAACCCCATCTGAAAATATATCCAAGTAAAAAAAAACGTGGTAAAACCCTCAATGTAAAACTCATATAACTGGCGCTAATGATTAATAATTGGGAAATTCCACGTGGTAACCCTGAGGTTTTGGGTTTTCCACGTGGTAACCAAAATTTTTAAAAAATTCACGCGGTAATCCTGAGGTTTACGTAAACGTTCCATCATGACCTTTTTGCACATAAAAACGTTAGCAAATGTTAATTTTGAAGCTTTATGGCTGTTGTAAGCATATTTATGCGACTCACCATTCGAAATGTCATCAGTTTGAACCTTTTTCCCCAAAATATAACCCTCAAATCTACCATTTTTCATCCAAATCGTATTTTTTCCCCAAATCCATATATGGTAGAGTTTGGGTTTATATTTTGGGGAAAATGGTTGAGACTAAGGACATTTAAAATGGTGAGTCAGATATATAGGTGTACAATAACCTTAAAGCTTCGAAATTAATGTTTCTTAACGTTTTGCTAATATTTTATGTGCAAAAAGGTCATGATGGAACAATTTAGTAAACCTCAGGGTTACCATGTGGATTTTTTAAAAGTTTTGGTTACCACGTGGAAAACCCAAAACCTCAGGGTTACCACGTGGAATATCCCTTAATAATTTGTGTAAAAATGTAAATTTTTAGAAATTATTTCTTTTTTTTTTTAATATTTTTTTTGATTTTGTATTTATATAAAAAAATGACTTATAAATTTCATAATGAAGAAGTCAATATTGAAGAGTGTGTAATGATTTTCGATTTTAAAAGACTATACTAAAACGACTTGTAAAATTTCTTGAGTTTTTTTATTTGTGTGGATCACTAGGCTTCTAGGTTGTAAATTGTTCTTGAAATATGATTATCATAAAATACTTTTATTTCCAAATTAAAAAAAAATAAATAGGATAAAATCAAAAGCTTTAAGATAAAATAAAAAATTTGTAAAATTCCTAATATTTTCCCATCATACATCCCAAACTCCAAACTTATCTTCTATCTAAATCATGACGATAGGACTACAAAATTGACCATCCATTTTATTAAGAGGATCAACATATGGAAATGGATTATTACACATATTATTGGCTTTAAATTAAGTTAATTAGCTAGGGTATAGATACATAAATCAAAAACTTCACAATAAAAATTCGCCCAATATAATTAATAAGTCATTATACTATAGTTTATTATCATTTTAAATCGAAGAATTAGAATGACTCTTTAGCATCAAACAAACATTACTATATTTGAATTTGAATATAAACATAAAATTAAAAATAGGGATAAAATGGCAATGAAAATTAGATCTGGAAAGACTATTATCGTAATATTTTTGTATCGTAATATAAAATTATATTTTTGTCTTTGAATATTTTAAGAGTTTATTTTTCTTTCAATACCAATAAAATTAGACAAAATAAAAAATGGAGTTGTTTCTTAAAAGAAAAAAGAAGGTATAAAATGGAGATGTACCTTTGTTATCGTCGTTAGTGGCGATTATTTGCTCATCATCGTCATATTTCACGCTCCCCATCTTCACAAAATGCCCAAATTATTAGGAGTATTTACTAATTAGTACACACTTTTCAAAATCTTTGAGGTTGAGCAATTTCACTTTGCCCAAATATATAGGGAAGCCAATTTGTCATTTTCATATATACTTGCCTCCGTTCTGAAATACTTGCTAAATTTTGTTTTTGGCACTATTCATCATTTAAGCTTATTTTAGCGGCTAATATGTAAATAATAATATAATCAAGTAGGATCTTGTTTGAATCGTCTAATCACATACTTTCATAATATAAACTTTTTATAATTTTTAAATGCGTATAATTCGACATATAAATAAACAAAATAGCACATTGAATAGTGTAAAAGTGGTACAAATGACTAACTTGGTACAAATGTTACAAACAGTTTCGACGGTGACATATCTTGTAAAAGTGGTGGTGCGCATTTTAAATCAAAATTTTCACGGCCAAAAAATCACACCTGAAGTTAAATAAGTCACCCCTAAAATTTTCAAGTAATTTTTTGGCTTAAAATACGCATCACACTTTAACAAGATATGTCACCCTCGAAACTACATATATCACGTCGAAACTCTCAAGTCAACTGTTTGTATGTTTGTACTAAATTTAGACCTTTTTACTTGAACTTCTTACTACATACATACGTACATACATGTGTGTGTATATGTATATCAGTATATCAGTATATGTACATGTATGTATGAAAATCAAGTAAAAATCAATTAAAGCGGAAAAAACTAAATTGTTTTAGTCAATGTAGAGACTTTAATTTGCATAATTCATTTATCTTTAATTTATTTCAACCAGCGTTTCGTTATTGGCTGAATTTATTCACTAGTTTTGTCTTTTTGGTTGTTATATATTACGAGTATGTATTACTTTTTGTTGAATTAAATTTTTTTAGTCTACGGAATTATTTTTGCTAAAATACCTATTTTTACAGAATGTAAGTTAGGGTAAGAGAATAAAGCTTTATTTTACTAAATGTGTTTCGGAAATTAAATTTTATTAATTACATTTAATGCTTTTCGTTAGGTGGGGTGGGGAAGCGTTGAGGTTGGAGTTAGCGTATTATCCGGAATAAAATAGACTTTTTGCTGACAAGTAACATAAAAAAATGTTAACATTTTTCATTTTGGTTCGTCTCACTTGATTTGCAACATTTCTATTTTTGGATAATGGTCCATTATTTTCTTTTAATCTCATCCATACATTTTAACTCTTTTTTAATTTCATCCATACAATTCATTCTCTTTCTTCATTTAACATTCACTCATTTTCTCTTTGCTGAGTAATGGAGAGGATCTTAATGGGAGCACCTTAATTTATTTTGGCAGGCTTGCATTAATTATTCGTGTACGTCATATATGCAAGTATTAAGTATATATTAATTCATATAAGTATTTATTCGAGTCCTTGGGTTGATTTTAATCAAGTATTTTGATTCAGTTCGAAAATGAACTTTGTGTCCATATTATTTTTTACATAATTGTAAATTTATTAAGCCATGTCAAATCAGACTCAAATAACGATTATTTGTGAGGTCAATAAATCACCCTTATGTGGTAGGATTTGATAGGGTAAAAGTTTTGTTGTTTTAATCTGTCATTTTTTATTTTATTTATTTTATTATTATTATTTTTAACATTGATGATTTAAAAATCTCGGTGATTAATTAGGAATTTTTATATTTACTGATGTTAACATTCATGGTTTAGACAATTTTAATGAGTCAATTTGGTGGTTGTGACCATTTATTGGTGTGATCCGCCTTGATAAATGAAAATGTGTTCCATGTATTATCTTTGTCGTGACTTATCAACGTGTTTCACGTATGGTTTAGACAATATATATTTCATTTATTTTTTTATTTTTGCTGCTCTAAATTATCTTGTGAAATGCTAATCGTCCAAGTCAATATTAGGATCATAAATTAAAGTTAATGAATATGATTACAATTAAGTCTTACTTAATTGGAATTAAATGAAAAAGACGCTGTACTTATATGAATTTGATGTATATTAAAATAATATATAATACAAATTCTTTTTTGAGAGGCCGTTTATAGTATAGATGCCTTTTAAAAGTGCCCAGTCCACATTCTCAATAGTTAAAACAAAAATCTAAAAACTGATGTGCGCGGTCGAGCCTATTTTGAGTTGGTGTTATGACCTATTCGAATTGGTGTTATAACTAATTAAAATTGGTATTTGGTGTTATAACCTGTTAAAGTTGGTCGAGCCTATCGCATCATCAACCCAATATCCCGCTCGAAAACAATGTGACGAATAATCCATACCCATATTCCGAAATACCAGAGAAAAACGGTCAATTTTATCCGAAACAACTTCTCTCATTTTCTTAGCTAGTTTGTGTGGAAACCCTCTTATTAGTAGTGAGGACTAGAGAGCTAGGATTATTAATTTGATTTGTTGTCTGAACAAAAGCTGGGCATTGATACCGACGTATGGTACTATACGTGCCATCTATTTTCAATGCTCATGTGATGAAGCAGGCCAGTGGACCATCAAATTTCATTGTTAGGACAATCAAGCTACTCGTCTCATAGTAAAGCTTTTTTTAATTTATTATTTTTTTAAAATTCATTAATTCGTACAAGTCAATTATACTGAGTGTATTATACTCTTGTCGCTTTGAGAGACCATGTGATTCATGACCTACTCGAATTGCCTGACAATAGGCTCTATAGGTAAAGGACACATCTAGTATCCCGCATAAGGCAGGGTCCGAATGGGGTTTTTATTTTCCTGAAATATGTGGATAAATCATACTCGTTCCCTCAAGAAGGGAGTAAAGAGAGATACACGCAGTCAAGAAACCATCCAATTGATACCTGTACTAATAGGGATCGAACCCCAGCCTTCTGCTCCACATGCAGAGAGGAATTTAAGGTTATTATTCAAAAAAAATTTGAGTGGATAAATAATTTCTACTAGGGAATTATTCAAATAAATAAAATTTTTTTAGTGGGCTTGAATTGTAAATTCACAAAATATTAAAATTAAGATTGCATATCTATAGCAGTTACTTTTAAAAGCCAGTAGTTGGTCTCTTGAGAGACCGTCTCTCAGAGAGACGTCCCTTAGGCCCAACTCATAAAGCTTATTTTTACTCCTACTCTATATTTTTTTAATGGCCAAATCTAACTAGAAATGATCTCTCAAAGAGACCGTCTCTCACAAGAATTTGTGAAAAGCCAATCAACATAGAACTATCCGCAACATATTGCAAACATTTATTCCAACAAAGGAGAATGAGCAAACCAAAAGCAAAGTCCAAACTAGTACAAACTCAACAAGGGAAAAATAAGCAACACATCTCTAAATTTTTTCGATTAAAAGGTAGGACTAGATGAGATTCGATTTTAAGACCTTATTATTTTTGATCGACGATTTTCTTGATATTTTGAAGAGCGTCAATAGCGATCGCAAGGTAATAACTAATTGAGGGTGAAACAGCACCAAGCGGATCAGCCGCGAGTTCTTTCTTCTCATCTTCGGCAGCCGTAGGAATCGGTTTAGTCGGGTCCTTCTCGAAGGCCTTAGCCTGTTCGAGATAATCGTCCATACGCGGAATAGCGAATGGACGTATCTTTTCAACATCGCCTCTCGAAGCAAAACGTTGTCGATCATGAGATGTTTCGGACGAATAAGTAAATGAACGACCTTTAGCTTTGTATGTTTCTTCTGATTGTAGAAACTTAACCATTTCATTCACTTCGAGTTTTAACGTCTCGATAACTTGGTTAGGTTTCTTAAGATCAAAATCGTCGAGCAAGTTTTGAGCTTCGACCGCCTTATCGAGAGCCTCGTCGAATTTGTTTTGATCAGCGAGATTTCTTGCTTCTTTCATAATTTCGACGATTTCTACTCGTTGTATCTCTGCTTTAGCTGCGTCGCTTTGTTTGGTTACCGGTTTTTTGGATCGAGTTACTCGAAAAACCGCAGGATTGGTGCTCGTTAAATTCCCAGAATCGGCTCTGCAAAATTTTCAAGTTCAATAATTTAGGATTATGAATCAAATTCAAAAACAAAAATAATTGATAAGATCATAAAATGTTGTCTAGCACATTAGCTAATCTCACAACTAGATAAGGCTTTTTCTTATTAGAAATTTGCGCAAGTAAAATTAATTCGTAAAATTAATTCTACCCATAAGAAAAAATAAATATCAGTCTCTTTGAATTTACATCATATATTATTCAAAAAGCTTTCAATTATTTAATTCATACTATTCAAATTTAAAGCACAACTAAAATTGATTTTTAGTGACTAAAATTTTTTGACCTTAATTGGAATTCCGCCCGAATCCAATCAAATTGAGACTCTTCGCCCATTTTATTTAAAATTGGTGAATTATTGAATTAATTGTACTTTAATACTTTTGAGTTATAATCTATTGTATTTTTATTAATGTTTCTTGATTGAATGAATATTTTACAATAAAAAAGTTGTAAAAATGATTTTAAATTTTAATCCTCTATAATAAGAAAAATAATTTAAATTTATTTTTTCAGAAAAATAACATGAGATTTCAAAGTTATTTATACTGGTAAAAATAATACTTATAATAATAAAAATAGGTTTATTATGTCGATTAGATCAACCTCGATTAATCGATATCAAAGTGAAATGCAAATTGATGGTTGAAACTCCAAAATATGATTTAATTAGTTGAGGTCTCAATCAGACTTGGCTCTGATACCATGTCAAACAACCTACTCAACTAAAGGCTTAAACTGATAATTGAGGTCCTAACATATGTTATGTACTCTAACGACTAGTTTTTCAATTTAAAAAAGATAAGAAATAATTAAAACAAACCTGTAGGTACAAGAGATTTCAAGAGCATCAAGATCGACTTCTTGAGAGACAGCGGGAAGAAAAAGATCAACAAGAACAGTACGAATTTCTTTTTGATAAAGATCACCAAAAAAGACCGTTACGGCGCCAGTTGAATCATCCCTTGTTTGTGGATAATTTCCAGCATAAACTTTGATTATTTTAGTGGTAACTTTTTCTCTTCTACTTACCTTATCTGTTAATGGAATGAGAACTAATTTAACATCTTGAACAAGTACACTTAGAAGTCCTCCCAAACATTGGGAAAATGCTATGCTTAGATTTCCTGGACTTGCGAATGAAAATGTTCCTCCACTGCTGTTTTTCGCTATGGCATTTAGCACCTATAATCAAAAATTAACATCATTAATTATTATCATCTTACTTAAAAACTGTATCCTGCTTATAGGAACTATATGATCAGTTGATGATAGGGTATGGAAAGGAAAGGAAGGCAACAACTCATACCCATAAAGAAGATACGGCCAAAGAGTCCCTTTAGTTAATAATAAGCATGTAAATTAAATTATTTCGATCACGTTGAAGTTTTATAGTTCTTTGCTTTCATATATTATAATGGACTAAAGTAACAGTACATGTGTACGTTAAGGGTCAAGCGGAAACAACCTTTAATTTGTTAGTTTATGATTAACAAGGGTAGTATAGGAAAGAGTAGATTTGACCCTCTAAATCCTAATTAATATAGGAGTCACTTAATAATACTGAGGTAATAATAAAATGAAAATCTAACAGTATAGTTTGAAGATTGCATCTAGATCTAGGAAAGTTATTTTCTGGGGTCAAATTTGTCATTAAAAAATATACATACTCCCTCCGTCCACTTTAATTTGCAGCAAAGAGCTAGAAAGATGGATGTTTTTAATAAAGTAGTAATAAATGAAGAGTATGAATTGTGTGGATGAAATTAAAAGAATGTTAAAATATATAGATGAGATTTAAAGAAAGTGTTGGGCCATTATTCAAAAATAAAAATAATGCAAATTAAGTGGGACAAATCAAAATAGAAAGAGATGCAAATGCATGGGATAAAAAGAATATAAAAATAAACTTTTAAATTTTTATAATTTTGAGTTTTAAGTGGGGTCAAATTATGACCCTTTAAAGGTGACTATGTCACTAATAACATCACGACAAAATTAAATGTCAATTTAATGAATAATTATTATACTGTTTGATTCACATATTTACGACTTTAAAGATAATTTGCTATTTTTAAATTTTTTTTTATTTTTAGTATGTTCCATGAAATAACTATACCACACTCCATTTTCACATTTCAAATATATTCCTTATTTGACTTGTTCCGATAAATTTATTATATTTAATACACACGATCTCATTTTATTGTTTGTTTATAGCATAGTTAAACTCATTCCTATCTTTGTTTCACACAAAACATTTTACTCGTCAACTTATTTTTTATTTCATACTTTCAGTACCAACGAATAACACTGTAAAATTTAAATTTGGAAAATATAACAAACTCATACATACCTTGGGGTCATACTCTCCACCAGACCCAAAACCGAAAGTGAACACAGGATAACGTTCAACAGAAACCATGGTTGCATCACCACCCGCATTTTGTTCACCATCCGACATAAGCATGATCGCCCCTGAACGCCCAGTGGTGAACTTGCGCTCGTCAAGCACTTTCAACCCCTTTTGAAGGCCGGCGGTAATATTCGTATTACCGTCAGCACTCAAATTTTGCACCAAAAAATCAATCTCTTCTTGAGCTTTTTGAGTCATTTGTCGCAATGGACACTTTCTATCAGCATCGGAAGAGAAAGTAACAACCGATAAACGATCCGACGGACTAAGTTTTTTGATCACAAATTGAAGGGCTCGTTTCATTTCTTTTAATTTCTCACCTTGCATACTTCCACTAATGTCTAAAACCATTACAATATCGGCTCCTAACCTATCACTTCCTGTTCCACGTCCCATAAGTTCAATTAACAACTTGTATTCGTTGTCTTCAATTGGTACTTCCGGTTCATTGTCGAATTTTAGTGGCACTTTTCCAACATCAAATAATGAACCGCCAAATTTGTCTTCAACCAAAACAATAATATATAAGGATTAAGTATTTTTTTTTGAAAGTTAGGAAATATATAAATGAAAAGGAGAAGAAAACACCACACTGAAACTTGGGAACCTCAAACCCGTCGGCATAAAAAACCTCGTGAGGGGAAAAAGTCATTGGAAAAGAGGACCATGGATCAGGCCACCCAGAACAGCATAGGGGTGGACTATGCAAAGGTATTGTGTAAATTTAAGATTTTTAAGAATATATGAGGATTAAGTATAATAAAGATAAAAATATTGTGTAAATTACAATCTAAAAATTTAAGATTTTTACGAATTACTATTATATTATTTCGAATTACAGTCACTAAAATATCAAATTAAGCCTAGCTATAGCGTTCAGGTCAAATCATAAGTGGTCGGAATTCTGTGATGTCGCTTGAATGCTAGACTTTTGATATTGATAGTTGTAATTTCGAAAAAAAATTAAGTCTATAACTCGTAAAAAGTCCTAAACTTTAAGGCTGTAATCGCGAATTATTCTTAGTTTGAAATGCATAACTCAAGATGAAAATTTATTTTAAATGTTTTTTAATAAAATGTATTTATGATATATTAATTTCAATTATAGTGATTGGATTTAGAGTTTAGACGCAGAAATTACCCTAAGCATATACTATAAACCATAACAACGAACAAATTAAGTTACGAGCTAGACACAAGAAAATTTAATTTATTTTTTATTGCGTCAAATATAATTAAAGACAAAATTACAATCCATTAAATTCCCTCAAAGCTATACTCCGTTAGATTAAAATTTTAAGTAATGTATTTCAATCTCCCTTAGAAGAGATTAGAAGGAAACAAAGAAGATCAATTAAGTTGGAAAACACAATTATTTAAAATAATACTAAGATAATTAATTGTCTTATTATTTTGATGTCAACCAACTCAACTAAAAGCTTAAGCTGATGGTTGAGGCCCTAGAATATATATGTTATATACTCTAACACGCCCCCTCAGGCCCTCACACACGAGAGCCTTTGGGCTAGAATTGTGGATGCAACACGTGCCCTCCTCATACATGGCTCTAAATATTCCACTTTAAATGAAGGGTGGTTGAGATTCGAACCTGTGACCTCTTGTCACCCTGGCTCTGATACCATGTCAAGGAACCAACTCAACCAAAAACTTAAGCTGATGGTTGAGGCCCCAGGATATGTTATATACTCTAACACTTAATTAATATTTAATATAAAGAACGAAAAATGAAGAATTACCAGAGTCATCATCGTTAGTAGCATTAGCAACAATTTGCTCATCATCGTCGTATTTCTGGCTGCCCATCTTTGTTGAATCAATACTTTTGTGTGTAAACTCGTCTAACTTTCGCAGCTCACAATTTTCAATCGGGTCAATTTATAGAGAGAGAGTAGCTAATTTATTAATTTGTGAATCCAAAATTGGGATTTATTGCCTAGTTTTAATGATTAATAGTTTACGGTAAGTGGGATACACTGGGTAAAATGATGATGATGGTAAACTGAGGGAGTGGAAGGATTAGGAATAGGGGTATTCAATGGGCCGATAAGGGCTGGGATGGGCCGGGCTTAAGTAAATATGGGTTGGACCGGATAAAGGCTCTTTAAAATTAATATGGGCTTTAAATGGGTCGGACTTTCAAAGCCCGGTCCGGCACAACCCGACCCATTTTTACTACTAAAAATTATTTTAATCTCCATTTATCAATTTATAACAATCAAATCATCATTATTCATAATAATTAGATTGAAAAAATATTATTAATTTCATTTACATTATCATATTTAATATTGAAATTATACATTATTTATACTATTTACAAATTACAAAGACCCGTTTTTTGCCCGACCTTTAAAAAGCCTTCTAAAAACGTCGTTTTGTAAAGATTTTTAAAATAAACGAAACGATATTTTTTGTGCTGTAAAGATGTAAAAAAGTCGCGTTTTCAACCATATCACCGCATCATTTAAGTTACTACATTACTTTACCATTATTGTAATAGTGATTGTTGCCATAACTCTATATGGTCTATGCTTTAATCGAGATAAGACGCGATTGGCACAACAATTTGAAAGTAATTAAACAAATTGATTTTTGGATCACCTTTTTTTTTTATCAAAAATGGTTAGTCCCTTGATGGTTTTGAAGTAAGTAAAAAGATTCGTACAACTAATGGCATTTTGGTAAATTAATTTTTCTTGGATTGTTTTATTATGAATAAAGAAAAATTGTAAGCGCGTATTAATGTCTGACATGCTTAGGACGAGCCTTAATAGTTAAACCAATTTTTTATTATTTTTAAAAAGGAAAATATATAGTTAAATAATACATTTAATTTTTATTAGATGTGTGTTGAATAATCAATATGTGAATTTGTATTAATTTATAATAACTCACCACACTATAAAATTTTATAGCTTGAGCTTAAGGGCCAGGGTACGTTATTACTTTCATAAGCTAAGTCAAAAGTGATAAAAGTTAAAATTAAAAAGTTAATCTAAAATTTAAATTATTCTATTTATTCTAAAATTATTAACATAAAAGATTGGCTAGGCGAGTTATTTATGTGTAGAGATATTTCTAGCCCATGTAATTTTTGCAAAAAAAAAAAATTAATCCAGCTTGGTGTTCATATTAAAAAGATCGTTTTAAAAAATCAATTTAATTAAAAGTTTAACGTAACAGACAAGCTATCATTAACAACTCTGTTTATATTATCCATATAAACCAAACTACATATTTATTTTATGTATATATGTGTCATATAAACCGGCCAACTAAAAAGTAATTGGATCCATAATATGGATTAAAATAAAATAACTTTTTCATCCAACTAATATTTTTAGAAATCAACCAAAATTATCTTATATATAATTTACTAAAATTTTGAAATTTACATAATTTGATATATACACATGGGATCATTTTTTTTGATCTTTTAGATTGATTCTTTGGATTGGACAATTATGAGCACTCATAACCTCTTTTTATTAAAAGGCTAGGCTAAAGCAAGGGAGAAGGCTAGGTGAAAATTAAACTTAGAAATAAAATGTTAGTGTTATTCTCATGTGTGGATGTATACCATCAAAATACTGTGACTTTTAAGCCATCTAGTTTCCATGTTTGTTATCACAATTAAGAAGCTAATTGCCATAATTTTTAGAAGAAACAAAATCAAAAAATTATATTGGACCACATCCATATTGTACCACATAAATGAAAGATACTTTTTTTATAGTAGTTTATATAATAAACAACAAATAAAGAAAATGACTAGGCATGAAATTATTGGAATAAGTTCATACAAATATCAAGATGGTACAAGGACACGAAATCTTATCTTCAAATCTTCAATGGATAACTTGATTATTTTATTTTTGTTTTTTATATATGGTGTGAATTAATAAATTGAAACCTTGATGATATTATAATTTTGAAAAAAAAAAACATTATTGTGTAGAGTATCCTTTGATTAATTGTTGATTAACTGCAAAAAAATTTATCTAAATTATATATCGCGTCAAAGAAAATTATACTTCCTCCATTCCATAATACTTGCTACACTTTACTTTTTTACGCAATCCAATGCACAATTTTGATCATTAATATATGAAACTACACTTATCTAAAAATTATAAGAATTTTATATTATGAAAGTATGCGATTAGACGATTCAAATAAGATCCCAATTGACTATATTATTACTTACACATTTGTCGTAATATGTAAAATAAGCTTGAACGATGAATAGTGCACAAAATCGAAATGTAGCGAGTATTTCGGAACGGAGATAGTACATAATAATTGAGTCTCATTCATGGTTCAATAATCGAGGCATATTTCTTAAGTTTTTGAAACTGAAGTTTTTAGTTATGTCTAATGATTAATTAATATATAGAACACATTATATCGAAAATGTATTTTAATAAAAGATACCGCTAACAAACGCCTTAGCACGCTTAATTGACAACCATAATATAATTAATTTTAAAATAATTTTAATTTAAAATTTGTAATGATTATTATATTATTTAAAGAAAATTAAATTTAAAATTTATCATCAAATTATGTGTCTACTAATATAAGGTGTGTTACACATGTAGGTCATGTAAGAATTGAATGATCTACATCCCCTAGGTTACCCAATGTGAATCACATATTCACGTGCATGGTGGGGCAAATTAAATATAAAGCGAAAAAAAAAATTGTGTACAAAAATTATAACCATGTTTTTGATTTGAAAATAACGTTATACTATAGTGACATTTTGGCTTTTGCACTAAATTAGAGTATCTAATTTGTATACACACAAGCATTGGTGAAATCACATTGGGCAGGCAGGGGTCCGATCCTCGCAGCCTACTTTTACAGTCTATTATTGCAAGCTATTATATTTTGATTTGAACCAGGTAAATTTTAAATTATACTCTCTCATATTCACCATATGTGTCTCATTTGACTTTTCATCAATTTTTAGGTAGTCAAATGAGACCACATGTGTGGGAGAAAGAGTTTAATTTATAATAAGGTTTAACGCATGTATAAGAGATAGAGTGGAATTTATAGTTAAATGAGACCACATGTGTAGGAGAGAGAGTCCGATTATGGTAAAAAGAAGATACCGAAAATTGAAATAAAACATTTAAGATGATTTGACTCAATATAGAAATGAAACACATGTGCTGAACAGGAGGGAGTATGTTGTTAATATTGCTTCATATTTTTCCAATTTCTTTAATTTTTTATTTTCTAGTTCCGCACTTGCACTTAAATATTTATAATTTATATAATTAATATTCTTATTAGTAAAAAATAAAAATGTTAAATTATACGTACTTTTCTTTTGAAAAACAAAATCGCCAATTTCAACTTGTTTTCAAATAATTAAAATTCCAATTTTATATGATTAATTTATACAATTAATATTCCAATATAATCAATATAATTCTTGGAATCTTTCATTTATTAAAAACCCTATTTATCAATACAAATTTATGTTTTTTTAAAATCAATCCTGATTAGGATGTGTTACATGTGGGTCATGTATAAATTAAAATTAAATAAAAAGTGACCTTAAACTTTGTGAGGCTAAATTATTGACGTTACTTACCTATTCACATGCATGGACGTACGGGTGGGACACATATGTATATCTAGATAGTAAAGTGTACTAGTGATATATTTATTTAATTTCGCATGATTTGAATTTTGAGAATTTTTTCATTTATTAATTAATGCAAAATTAGTCATAAAATTTGACAGCAAATTTAAGAACGTGACATATTTACTTTTACTATTGGATTGCCTCGGATTTGGATTTATTTTGTCGTTAGTAAGGACGTGTTCCACGGACCGTGGATTTATTAGGTATGAAGGTGTTTATTCGGGTCATTGGGTTGATTTTGGTCAGGTGTTTTGGATCGGTTTAAAATTGGGTTTTGTATTCACATTGGTTTTTATATAATTGTAGATCCATTTTTAAGTTGGGTCAAATTGAATTCGGTTATAAAGTCGGGTGTCGATCGGGTCATCGGGTCTGTTTTGAACACCTATTTATGTATTACTTAAATATAACATATTTATAGGACAAAATTATTTATAATAATGATTTTTTTTGTAATAATCTCACTTATTTTTAACCAATGAATAATTTAAACTTTGGGGTGTATCGACCAAGAGTAAATCCGATAACCTGATAACTTGCGAAAGAAAATTTTTTTTCAAAAAAAGGTAAACTAAAATAAAATGTTTGACAAAAATGTAGAAAAATGTAAACAAAATTCTAATGTTTTATCATTCAAATTTATTTAAGTAAATTTTCCAAATTTTTTCTAATTTTACATTGATGTTCAATTTACTTTTTTGATAAATTGTACCTACTATAGCAGGTCACTCGGTTACCTTAGTTTACTCTAGGAAAATACCTGGCCCCCTAGAGTTGCGATTATTTTTGGTTAATCAATATATGGATTAATTTTTTAAAGGCCTTGTGCAATTTAAAAAATTATTATATTTTTCTAACAACTTAACAATATATGTACTACATAATTTAATATTGAGACCCTAAATTTTTTAAGACTTTATGCGGTCAAACATGTTAAACATGCTTATAACCGTCTCTACCTTAAGATAAGATATTGTATGTGGAAACTCAACAGCTTGCATGTAGCCATGTACGTACATTTCTGTTTTCGCACTGACCATAATAATAAGGGAGGTCCTTTCAATTCTCAACCATAGAATTGAAGTTAATTATCTTCATCACATGCGTGAGTAACGCTCTCGTAATTAAGTAATTGATACTCGATATAAAATTATGTGTTTGTCTAGTGGTTGGTTGAATTTTGAATTTTTTCAAAATTCTTCTACTATTTTTACAAAAATTCCGGTCTCAATGCCTACATTAAGAAAAACAGTAATTTTCCTTTTCGTTCTCTTGTATCTAAGGGATTCTATAACCAGACGTCATACCGAACTTCTTAATTAATGTGTCAAAAACAAATAGAACTATTCATTTGGACGGAGGAATAGTTTCTATGTAATTAATGACAATAATTTCAACCACAATATTAAAAAAAAATTAATAAATTTATATTTATTTTATTAAGATTAATATAATAATTATTAACATTAAAAACCAAGCAAGTGAGTAGTTGACGCGCGCCTACCGTCCATATGAAGTATTAATTAAGCCATCTAGTCACACTCACAAATAAGGTTAGTATGTGTCTTCATCATGCATGTGACTATAAGGATTCTAAACTTTCTACAACAAAATCTTTTAACGGCGAGTTTGGTAATTGGTAATAAATCGTGGCAATAGGAATGAAAAACTAATGTAATTTTGGTTAAAAAATTTTTTGGATATCTTGATGGCCATGCTTGACAACCTTCAATCATCTAATTTTGTTCACAAAATTCATTTTAATGCGTTACCAATGGGAGAGGTGGTAATAGGAGGTAATGGAAATTTGTGAACAAAAAAACTTTTTTGTGATCAAAGTTTCATTACCATGGAAATGACATGAAATTTTTAATAAAAATTTACACTATAAATCATTCCCATTACCACTGTTTAGTACCACTAACCAAACGGGCCGTTAAGATACAAATAATGTTAATTTGGTTGTAGTCACTTGTCGAATGAACAAAAAAATCTCAGTCATTGTCTTATGCCTACAGTTCATTGAATTTAATTTTATGGTCCAATTTTTAATTATATATATTTTTTATTTTTTCAATTTTAGTTTACTAGCTCATATAAACCTCTAGAAAACCCTACCAATAGTTGCGCGCCTGGACGACGTATTTTAGTTTGGTTAGACCCTTGTAAATATATATTTTAGATTTATTTTTTTAAATCAATACTTATATTTTTTGCAAAATGTAAGATCTGTTATTTCGATTTATTATACAATATGTAAGATTTAGAGTATTATTTAGATTTACTATACAAGATAGTCAAGAAAAAAAAATTGTTATATTTTAATCGAAATTAAGTTGATAGAATTTAGAAAATGAGCCTAGGCAACCCAAACAAGAAGGAGAAGAAATAATCCACTCATAAGCCCAAAGAAAGTTCACTACTAAAACTAATTGGGAATAGTAGGAGTTACTTCTTGAGTTTATAAAGTGATGCATATATACTTCTCTCTTTCTCGGATGATCGGGACAACTCACATTTGGGTAACACATGGGCACTTCAACACAAGGTCATTGCCGAAATGAACGTATACACGAATTTATGTCCCGAAAGATATGTACCTTTTTGACTCGCAAAGGATGTTAATAATTTAGCTAATTTCGAAACACCACAAAAGATGGCATTTTACATTGAAAAGTAAATACTTTGACTTTTAAATTTAGTGAAGGTAAAAATAAAGGATATTCTCAGTATCCGTACAAGATAAAGTTCGGATAAGAGATATTTTTTTTCTGAAAAATACGGACAAACCATACATGTTCTCTTCAAGGTGGGAGTTTAAAGAATGCGCGCAGTCAAGAAATTAACCTCCAGCTAATACCTGCACCTAGTAGAAATCGAATCTCAAACCTTCAACTCAACATGCAACTGCTTTATCCATTATTTTTTTTTTTTTTGAAGAAATCCATTATTAATTCTTATTTATTATATGAGATATTACGGTTGTAATCTCTTAGGGGCAGAGGCAATAATAACGAGCATTATTAGGCTAGATTATTTTTAATGTTCATCGGTGTGAGACACGCACATATTCACGTGCATGGTAGGGCAAAAGTGATATACCAATCTTAGATGAAAAACGACAATCATAATTTGACAACAAGTTTAAGAACATGACGTATTGGCTTAGACTAAATTGATTTTTTTCTAACTTCAGCATATTAAATTCAGTGTCATTAATTATTCGAAAATCGAATTTTATATCAATTAGAAAAAAATATTTAGTTTTTTAGGTAAATTTTAGGCTTTTCTCACTTAACTCAAAATGATAAAATAAATGTTAGTGATTTATAAGACGTAATAAATTATGAATTGATTCAAAACTAACCCTAATTAATATTGATACGTGGTACACGTTTTGTGGGTCATGCATAGATTTAATCAAACTTGACTTACACCATTATATTATAATAACCAATAATTTACTTAATTTTTGTGCTACTAATAAATTGGGTGACAACAAAGCAAAATATGTAGAAACAACAAAGTTAATAATTATATGTTAATTTAATGATTAACTTTTTTTATTTTTATAATATAAGATTGATCCTCATCATCAACTTGAAATCTATTTTATATCTTTCGTCTAAAGGTGTTTATTCGGGTTATTAGGTCGATTTCGGATGAGATGTTTCGAGTCGATTTAAAATCGGGTCTTGTGTCTATATTGATTTTTGTCATAAATTTATTTTTAAATCTGATTAAATCCAATTCGTTTACAAAGTCGGATAAATATCAAATTATCAAATTGAAACATTGTTTTCATAGCCCATGTGAGCCTGACTACATTTCAGAAAAGTTTGAAGGGCTAAAGACTTTAAAGACTAGCTAGGAAAGTGTACTCGACTTATCTTAGTCTCTTATATATTGAATGGCATGTACGTACAATTTATGATCAAGGTACAATTATCAACCACAAAATTGACGTAAATTAATATTCGTCTGTTCCCATTATTATTATTATTATTATTATTATTATTATTATTATTATTATTATTATTATTATTATTATTATTATTATTATTTTAGAACAAACTATTATTATTATTATTATTATTATTATTATTATTATTATTATTATTATTATTATTATTATTATTATTAATTCCATCTCTATCCGTATGTGGTTGTCTTATTATGATATAAGTCCATATAATTATCTTATTTATCTAATTGAATACTTAAAATTATAAGTGATCATTTTAATACACTAATTATACATAGACTAACCCAATAAAGATGATCTCACCACGAGATCACATCCTTTCAGAATTTGTATTTTCATTTTAATTCATCGAATAGACAAATTTCTCCCTTTTATTTTTAAACATAACTCCGCCACTTTTACTACATATATCCTATCTTCTCTCCATTATTTCTAAATATCTTACTAAATCAATTGATTATACCCAAATTTTTAATTATATAATTTAACAATGAGACAAATTCATAAAGATGAAACTAAAGAGTATCTAAACTTGTGCCCATGGCTTCATTATTATCCATTCTGATAGTTAATATATATTCCCTCCGTCCCATCTAATTTAAAGCAAAGAGAAAATTATTGTTTTTTAAGAAAAAGATATAATGTTATTAAATGAAGAGAGAGAATTAAATTGTGTGATTGAAATTAAAAGAGTTAAAATGTCTAGATGAGATTAAAAAAGATGTGTGCCATAGTCCAAAATTAAAATTGATGCAAAATGCTGCAAATTAAATGAAACGGAGAGAGTATACTCTTTTGTCCATTATCACATGTAGACTGAACGAGAGGAAAGAATTAAGTGTATGAGAGCCAAATTAATGATATAATTCAGAAAAGTAATAACTTATTTCAATTGAAATTCTATTATTATTCTATTTGATATTTGTTACATGTTTTTAAAGAGTTGTCAAAAAAGTAAGTGTATTAATTAGGAGTGTGGGATGAGCTCAACCAATAATTCTTTTTTTTATTTTTTAATATAATTTCGCTATTTTTATTTTACATTTTCTCTTTATATTTATAATTACCCTATTATATCAATCGATTATCCTCAAATTTTTAATTAATCTTGTTGCCATTTAATTTATCAAATTAATGAGACAGAGAAATATCTAAATTCTAAACTCGGACCCCATGGGTTCATGCGTGAGAAAGGTTGTCCAACTCATCCCACACTCCTAATTAATACTTACTGTTTTTTCCTTTTATTATCACACGTAGATTCAGGAAGAGGAGAAGACTAGGTGTGAACCCAAGATGATACTCCCTTCCAATCATTTTAGATATCCTATTTGGGTTTTCACGGTTATTAAGAGTGGTGTGGGGTCCATTAAAAAGGTGATATTGGGTATTTTAATTGATTAAATTAATTGTAAAGGTGGTAGTTGAGATTGGGAATTGAAAAAGTGAGGGTATTTAGATATAAAAAAGATAGACAAAAAAAAAAGAAATGAGATAACTGATATGATTTTGCCAAATAAAAAAATAGGACATCTAAAATGATTCGGAGGGAGTATTTATTAGGAAAAATGATGTTTGTTCTAACTGATATAAAATTTGTCTTTGTCCTATTTAATTATTCTTTGTTACATGTGTTTAAAAATTTTTGTCAAATACTTGTAAAAAAGTTACTTTTTATCAATTGAATTTTTTTTTTCAAAAAACCTAACAATTAAAAACTTTTTCTAAAACTACCTGGAGTATTTTTTTTAAAACGACTATTTAAAAAATTTATTTTCTTTGTCAAGTACACTACTTATTTGTACCTAAATATATCAAAAATTGTTTAATAAATTATTTTTTAACGGTACTAATATCTCTATATCACAATTACTCTGATTTAACAAATTTAATTTTTTAATCCACCTTAAAATTCTACTTGTGAATATCATTTAGAAATGAAGCAAGTATATAGAACTACATAGGCACATAGTGCCGTCCATATAATGAGCCCCGCCAATGCGCCCACGCATAAATTATACTCATAACAATTAAGGGCATGCTTGCCAAAAAACTTTAGTCAGGTAAAAATAAGGTTAATTAATTTGGTTATAAAATAAAATTATTGATGGTATGATTTTTAGTTATAAACTATAATTAAACATTACGGATTAAATTGATTTTCTTAATTAAAACTGATTTTTATTGATTATAATTGATTATTATTTATTGTAACTCATTTTGTTTGTTACTTTTTTTAAAGGTGAACTAAATGGCACCCCTGAGTTTTGACACTTTATCAATGGTATCCGTAATTAATTTTTTTTTTATCAATGGTACCCTCGTATTGTTGAGCGCCCTACAACCGTAAACCTTTCATAACTTTTTTTATCTAAAATCGCCCAAAACTGTTAACTTTTCTTTTTTCTTTTATTTTTCAATTTAAAACATAAAAGAAAGTTAACGATTAAAATTTTCAATTGTGATGCAATATTTTATGACTTTTCATTTAAATGTCACCATCCCAGTATTATCTTAATATTTTAATCTTAAATCATGACAATTCCTACAAGTGTTTTAGTGTCATTTATTAAATGACATTGATATTGATACCTTAAATGTCACAATCTGCACTAATATTGTATTTAAAAAAAAAACTTTGATTGGTAAATGAAATATATTCGTACCGTAAAAATACCATCTTCCATTTAATTTAGAAATTTTTTGCCAATATATGTCTAACTATCTCTGCTTCATGCAAAAACTCTACATATTTTCAAAATTTTGATGCAAAGATACACCTATTTATATCTTCATTTATCTCCACCATATCCTATATTCTAAAACAAAAAATACTTGAAAAAACTTCTCTCAAACAATAATCTTTTGTTTTATTCATCATCTGCGTACTACATCAATGGCTACCGTGGTATGAACTCATATCCCGCGAGTTAATTCACCACTTTTTAGATCCAAAATTTCTCGAAAATTATTTTGAGATTAAATAATATTCATTTTGTTCTTTTAAATCTGCTACATTCTAAACACTTAAAAGCTCGTTCCGACTTCGATTTGCATTATGTAGCAAATTCAAAGGAACATACTGAACACTTAAAAGCTCATTCCAACTTCGATTTGCATTATGTAGCAAATTTAAAGAAACATACTAAACATTTAAAAGCTCGCTATGGCTTCAATTTGTATTATGTAGCAAATTTGAAGGAACATATTGAGCATTTAAAATCTCGCTATGGCTTCGATTTGTATTATGTAGCAAATTTGAAGAAACATACTGAGCATTTAAAATCTCGCTCTAATTCCGATTTGTGTTATGTAGCAAATTCAATGGAACATACGAGTTATTCTGATCTTTCTTTAAATTTGATGTTTTATTATGATTTTTTAAAATTGTTTATTTATTTGTAATTTTTGCAGAGTGATGAAAAGCATGGACCATATGGTTCAACAAGTATACCAAACTGGAATATTGTAATTGATAGTAAACAAAGTGTGAAAGAAGTGTTAATTTACAATGGATATATTGTGGATGGTATTTCACTTGTATTGGTTGATTCAATTGGGAAAACCTTGGTTAAATCCTCTGGTGGACAAGGGGGATCCATGTCCAAGGTAACAATTTTTTTATTTTTTAAGTATTTAACATATCGATCATATATATGGTTATAATCATCAGCTTTAGCTTAGCAAAAACGATGCTTAAGTCTTAAATATCTTATATGAGATAGAAATCGACTAAATGAATTAACCAATTAATCAGTTCAGAATTCAGATTGTCATTTACATGATTTCTTCTTCTACATTCATTTGGATTTAATTTTTAATTTTATTATCTTAACTTGTAAATCTAAATCTCAAAATATGTTATACTTAAAGTTTTAGGCCTAAAATTTGTAATATATATTTTAAAAAGTAGGTAATATTTTTTTCTATAAAAGAAGCATATGTAAATCATCATATAATAAAAAATAAATTTTTTTCATGATTAATCATCACCTTGTTTTTTTTAGTTATTGATTTTGGGTTACCAGTTGGTGGGTATCATTTGATTTTGTATTTATAATTTTCAATATACATATATGATAATCATTGAGAATCTAAGTAATGAGGTAATGTTACCGTTAATTTGTTGTATTTTTTAGCTAATTAATTTAAATTATGCAAATTAGTGCATTGTCTAATTAAAAAAATACTTTAGCTATTGTAATTTTTAAAATAATAGGACATATATATATGTACACATTTGTATGTTTAATGCATGGCCCATCCTCATGCTGTCTTGGATGGCCTGGTTTTTTGGTTCTCTTCTCCAATGGCTTTTTCCCCTCGCGGGGTTTTTTATGCCGGCGGTTTAGAGGGTTCAAAAAACCAGTGTTTTTTTCTTTTTTCTTTACTTTTATATCCAATTCCTACTTTCCGAAAAAAAAAAAAAACACATTTGTATTTTAGCTATGGCCTTGTAAAAAGTATTATATAAATTAGCAAAATAAATTAGATAAAATTTTGTAAAACAACAAATATGAAATAAAAAGAAAAATATCTTTGTATTTGTTGAAATGCCCATGTGTTACCCACATGTGAGTTTTCCCACATCGGAGAAAGAGAAGAGTATGCATCACTTTATAAACTCAAGGAGTAACACTACAATATAAATTGCTTTTAGTGGAATATATTTAACAACATTTAATTTAAATGTCGCTATTTCAAATTTCTTATAGTGTATATAGAGGATTTAATGACATTTATTAGACCATTTTACCAGAAGATTAAAAAGTCACACTAAAGCTTTTAGCAACATAGGATCTAGTGATATTTCTCACAAATGTGGCTATAGACTATAGTGACAATTACATATGCCACTAAAGACTAAATTAAGTGTCGCTAAATCACTTTATGGTGAAACTTAAAATAAATATCAATAATTATTACACTAAAAATATGAATCAGTGACATTTTTAATGCCACTAAATCCAATGTCGCAAAAAGCAAAATTTGTTGTAGAGTAACTCCTACTATAACCAATTGGTTTTAGTAATGGGTTTATGAGTGGACTACTTCTTCTCCTCCTCCTTGTTTAGGCTGCCCAGGCCCATTTTCTAAATTCTAACAGTATTTTAATAATTTTATGTGACATTTATGATTTACCTTAATGTAGGTTACTCTAAGGCAAGGAGAATATATAACACAAATTAGTGGCATAAGTGGGATATACTTGGGCAATCCAACAATTGGAATGCTAAAAATACACACCAACTTATATCCGTCGGGATATGGACCATTTGGACAAGCAAAAGGTGTTTATAGTCCTCAAAGCTTTACATGTCCAACTTCTGCTCAAAATGATTCTTGGGTCGTTGAGCTATTTGGTGCCCATGGCCCTAGCTATCTTGCTTCCATTGGAGTTTTTACAAGAAAGGTTAGATCGGTTTTTAAGTTAAATACGAATGCGTTTTTTACGGATATTATATATGTACGTATTACTGGTTGTTTGGTTGCCTTTTAATCCTTTGAGAATTTGTATTTCATAAGATATACTCTCTCCAAATCATTTTAGATGTCCCATTTGGATTTTCACGGTTATTAAGGGTGCTGTGGGGTCCATTAAAAAGGTGGTAATTGGGTATTTTAATTGATTAAATTAACTGTAAAGATAGTAGTTGGGTATATTGAGAATTGGAAAAGTGGGGGTATTTAGGTAAAAAAAAAGATAGAAAAAAAAGGAAATGCAACAATTGATATGATTTTGCCAAATAAGGAAATTGAACATCTAAAATGATTCGAAGGGAGTATAACATTTTGCATATTTGTTTGGTTGTCGAAAAATTTAAAAACAAATTTTCTCTTAGTTAAAATTTCAACAAGAAATACCAAGATGTGTCCGTAAACCGTAATTCAAATTTTGTGTGTTAACTGAAAATTCCAGAGTTCAATAAAACTAGAAAAATTATTATCTAAGAATATGACAAAAGAAATAACTTCCAAGGAAATCATTTTTATTATGCTTTAAAAAAGTTGTATATGCTAAATATTGTTCTTAAAGATATCACAAGTGAATCATTTTTCCTAATTAACACCCTTAGCGTATATAGTCATATTTTTCGTAATTTGTTAAATCTCTTTTCAATTATTTGTTTATGTTATTTTATGCAGGGGGATGACATATGTGGGCCATATGGGTCACATATTGCAACAAATTGGAATGTGGTGGTTGATGCAAATGAAAGCATCAAAGAAGTGATAATTCGGCATGGTTACATTGTTGATGGCATTGGGTTTGTTGTAGCCGATAAAAATGGTAAAACCACCACTAAATTATACGGTGGTAAAAGTGGATCCGCCACCAACGTAACGTCTTTACTTTATCCTCGTTATTTTGTCACATTTTTAAATTTTCTCCTTGTTAATATACGGTAATAACTAATATGTAGTGGGACAATCGACAAGAAAGAAAAGTTATTTAAAAAGAATGTGGAGATAAGATTAAAAGATAAAATTAATTTGTGAATTTAATTAAACGATAATAAGCTAAGTGATATAATTTTTTGATTTTGTCGAGCGATAAGATAAAAAGATAAAATTAAAACACAAATTAAAGATTTAAAAATTGACAATTACTTTTCAAAATTTTATTATTTATACAATTCAAATTTAATTACCATCAATAGCTAGAGTAGAAAATTATGAGTTAGACTAGTTGTTGAGGATTTTCTCTTTAAACTTTGTGGCACATGTTTGATTCTCGCCATCTATAAGAAAATTTGATTTCATATCCCATTGCATTGTCCGTAAGAATTCTCTAGCCTACCGCCTTATACTCTCAAATTTAGAAAAAAGACATAGGTGAAATTATACTTTAATACTACTATTTCTTTTGCATGCAAGCATTTTATATACACAAATTCTTACTTGAGACCGTCTTCTGTAAAGACAGCTCTCAAAAGCCCAGTCCAATTCTAAATACGTATTGTTACAACTCTAAATATAGATTTAGGCTGGACTTTTGAGAGTTGTCTTTACAAAAGACGGTCTCTCAAAAGAGCACCTGATTTATTAATAGTTAAATTTTGTATTTTGTGATGTAGCTTACTCTAAAGCCCAATGAGTATATAACACAAATAAGTGGGATACATGGGAAATACTACAATAATCCAACAATAGGATCATTGAAGATACACACCAACCTATCCCCAAGTGGCTATGGACCATATGGGCTTGCCAAAAATGTTGGTGAGCCATTCAATTTTTCTACTCCAATTCTTTCGGAAGATCATAGAATTGTTGAATTCTTTGGAAGAGAAGATGGGCCCTATCTTCAATCCTTAGGTGTTCGTATTGCAATGGTAAGTTCTATTCAATTATGTTTTTAATGATATATACTCCCTCCACCCCTTTCTTATTGTCCACTTTCTAGTGGGCACGCAAATTAAGAAAAATAGTAGTGGGATATTTTATGTGATTATAATAATTGTAAAGGTGATAGTTGGGGTATTTAAGTGATTATAATAATTGACAAGGTGGTAGGTAGAGTATTTTAAATAATATAAGTTGGGGTAGTTGGGATATTTAGGTAAAAAAATCATTGCCAAAAATAGAAAGTGGACAATTAGAGTGAACTAACCAAATAAGGAAAGTGGACAATAAAAAGGAAACGGGGAGTATTTTAGTTTTATGTCATTCATTTTTTTTGGTGTTTTAATTGAATTATGTTTTCGTTAATATTTCACAACTATGATTTCAAAACTCTTTTAGCCCGATGTTATAACGAAAATTAAATTTTGACGAAAAAATACAGTGAAAATAACAACGATTAGATCTATGACTCTCACCCCTTACTCCTTAGTAGGGGTGTTCAAAACCGGGTACCGGGTCGACCCGAATCCGGAATTCCGGGTACCCGCTTTTTCGGGTACCTAAAATCGTGACCCGGTTCCGACCCGGTTTAAACCGGGTACCCGGTTTCCGGGTCGGAAAACCGGATACCCGGTTTTGTTAATTTGCTTTTTTTTTTGAGTTAGCTAAAACATGTTTTTTATTCCTTTTTAACATGTTATATATATATGACCTCCATAAATTCCTAGAGTTACACATCAAACTATGACCTCCATAAACTACTTTTTAACATTTAATTAGTTATAAAATGCAATTCATGAGAGAAAAGAAAAGTCTAATGGAAAACAAGAGTTTAGAGTTTAAAAGTTCAAAATTAAACTAGGGTTTTAATTTTATTAAAAAAAAAATTAAAACAAAGTAGGTACTAGGTAGTAGGTAGGCACTAGGCAGCAGTTTGTACACTGCACGCAAAGGGCTTGCTTCTTGTCAGCAGTACAACTTTTCATTTGTACACTGCACGCAAATTTAACAAAAAAATTTTTTTTTTTTTTTTAAAATTATTAAACCGGATACCGGGTACCCGGTTCCATCAGAATCACTACCCGTACCCGACCCGAATACCCGGTTTGTAAACCGGGCACCCGGCCCGAAATACCCGGTTTTGCTAAATCGGGTAAAATACCCGGTTTTTCAAACCGGATACCGGATATTTCGGTTCAAAAAATACCCGGTTTTACAAACCGGATACCGGTTAGTAGGGGTGTTCAAAAAAACCCGCTTTGGAAAAACCCGAACCGAAATATCCGGTATCCGGTTTGAAAAACCGGGTATTTTACCCGATTTAGCAAAACCGGGTATTTCGGGCCGGGTACCCGGTTTACAAACCGGGTATTCGGGTCGGGTACGGGTAGTGATTCTGATGGAACCGGGTACCCGTTATCCGGTTTAATAATTTTTTTTAAAAAAAAAAAATTTTTTTTTGTTAAATTTGCGTGCAGTGTACAAATGAAAAGTTGTACTGCTGACAAGAAGCAAGCCCTTTGCGTGCAGTGTACAAACTGCTGCCTAGTGCCTACCTACTACCTAGTACCTACTTTGTTTTAATTTTTTTTTTTTAATAAAATTAAAACCCTAGTTTAATTTTGAACTTTTAAACTCTAAACTCTTGTTTTCCATTAGACTTTTCTTTTCTCTCATGAATTGCATTTTATAACTAATTAAATGTTAAAAAGTAGTTTATGGAGGTCATAGTTTGATGTGTAACTCTAGGAATTTATGGAGGTCATATATATATAACATGTTAAAAAGGAATAAAAAACATGTTTTAGCTAACTCAAAAAAAAAAAAAAGCAAATTAACAAAACCGGGTATCCGGTTTTCCGACCCGATTTAAACGGGTACCCGGTTTAAACCGGGTCGGAACCGGGTCACGATTTTAGGTACCCGAAAAAGCGGGTACCCGGAATTCCGGATTCGGGTCGACCCGGTACCCGGTTTTGAACACCCCTACTCCTTAGGCAATCAAACTAAAACCAATTATTTAATTGACCGTTTTAATCGACCCGTCTAGCTGTCCTTAATAATTTTCGTAATTTTATTCAAACTCATTAGTCAGCAATTAGTAAAGACATTAATACGAGAATCATAGATTGGTCAAGTGATTAAATGTTTTCCCTCGACCCTAGTAATAATAGAGGTCATTCTTACCAACTACACGACAGGGATATATGCAGGTTCATCTTGCGTTATAGACTGTTTTATACATTTTAATCGATGGTCACGCTTATAGAAATTAACAATTCCCCAGCCTCCCTTTTGCCTGTACGAGATTATCCTTACCTCGAATCCATTATTAACACATATCTTTTTGATTGCTACGTATTCTTTCAGCAAACCAAAGAAGAAGATTCGATCCCCGAAGACGCTACAAATGATTCGAACCAAGATGAGAATAATTGCAACAACGATAATACAAATTCGCAAAAGCGAGGCAGCATAGCCTTCTTCGCAACCTACAGACCTCCGGTAGCCTTAGACATATACACATCCAATTGTCCGCCGACATCCCCAAAAGATGAGTCGCTGATGACTGATGGAAAAGACTACAACTATAACGGTCATATAATCCCACCAACGGCTCTTAAACTTATGCTAAAACGTCCTCTGCTAGCTCCTCATGGCACAGACGCAGATGTGGATTCGGGTCGACTCACGGGTCTAATTTTCGTTTCGGAGCGAACCAACAGTCTCGAAACGCTTCATATAGGTCTATTTCATCAAGGAAAAGAAGCAAAAGTGTTTAGTTTCGCTGATGTTTATGGGACTTATAAGGGTGTTAGATTGGAAGATAATGGGTGTTTTGCTGGTGATTATATAATTTATGTGTCTACTATGGAGCCTGTTTCTGAACCTCATCAGCCTTGGACTGCTGTTTATAAGACTAATCTTAAGACAGGGGAAACCGAAAGACTCACCTTAAAAGGTATGTCGTTTTTTACCATGAAATAGGCTCATTTAATTATTCAATTTTTGTAATTAATTACTTTAAAATTGTAAGTGATCACTTTAGGTAGATTGTACATATATCCAACCCCTTCAAATTTGATCTAGATAGAAGTTAAGTCACTTAATGATATTGGAGTAATAAAATTTCTGCTCGAATTAATGTTAATAAAATATCTATTACATACTAGTCACTTAATCATAGAATTTGTAATATGCTTGTTGTTCACAATAAAAAATTATCATGCATGTGTTGCTAAAATTATAGAATTTTAGGTGACAGTCACTTAATAATTTTTTAAAATGTAAATATTTGTTTCACGAATTTGATCGAAACTAATTTTATTTATTGATTGTATATATATATGGCCAAATTCTGTAGATTTTTCCTCATTTGAAAATCGCGTGAAATTTTTTGTTATATAAAGAGGCTGATTTACTCAAAACTTGAATGAACAGGGCAAGCTGATTTAAATCCGTCGGTATCACCAGACGGAAAGAAAATAGCCGTGGCATCATTCCAAAGAAAAGCCGGTTGGGATGGCGAGATTGAGGACTTAAAAACAAGCATATTTGTCATGAACGTAGAACGTCCATTAGAACGTAAATTGGTTGTTGTTGATGGTGGTTGGCCAACTTGGGGAAGTAACAATGTTTTATTTTTTCATCGTAACATCGAAAAGGTCGAAATCGTTAAAAAATGGGGCGTCTTTCGTGTCGATCTCCGAGACCCCAAGACCGTGACTCGTGTAACACCGGAGGAAATTAATGCTATGACTCCGGCGGCTATCGATGAAAATAGAGTTGTTGTTGCTACCGTTCGCAAAACTTTTACTTTCGCGGATCAAGATGAGCGTGAACCAAATCAATATAGGCATATTGAAATATTTGATGTTACTAAGCCTAAAGATCAATATGTTGAAGTAACTATGAAAACAAGACCTATGGCTGATCATTTCAATCCATTTGTGATTAATGACAACAAAGTTGGTTACCATCGTTGCAACACCGATAAAGTTAATGCGGTACGTCGTCTTTTGGGCTTCGAATTCTTTTTTTTTTCTTTTGTTGTGTTTGGCAAATGATTTTGATTGACGTTTGACTTTCTTTAGTCGATCCAATGAAACACAGTTCGGTAATTAGTTCGCCTTTTAAATTTGCAATTCGCTCAAAATAGTAAAAAAAATAGCCTAAAACTGAGATATTTCGTATGTTCGATTTGTGACTCGTAATGCGATTAGCGAATCATGTGTCGGTCAAACTGTTGAAAATGTGTTAGTAAATGACTTTTAAATCAGTTAAAACGAAAAAGTTAATATGAATAGTTTTTCGTTTTTTTTTTTAACTTTTACCAAACATCTTCGTAATTAGCTAGCAGCATGTTGAAATATTGTGAAATGGAATAAATATAATAATTAAAAAAGCGATGTTGAATATTGGCAGTATGATGTTGTTGACAAAGATTTCTACACACTACAATCTCCGGATCCAGATATTGGAATATTCAGAGTTTCAGGAGTGTTTCCATCAATATCAGAATGTGGTACAAAACTTGCATTTGTTGATAATGAGTTTAAGGCTGTTTGGGTGGCTGATAAAAACGGCTTGCATATGGTTTACAAGGTACTTTTTTTATTTATTATAGTGATCGACTTTTAAGATCAGAGTCGATGCCAAAACGAAAGAGGCCCGACTCCCTCCCAGGGCCGGCCTTTGATATATAGGGGTCTTGGGCGAAATAAAACATTGGGGCCCTTTTCCTTTGCAATTTATAACTTATATGGACCTTCTACAACCATTAATTTTGCTATTTTGACTAGGAGCCCTGGGCGATGGCCCCTCTTGTCCACCCTTAGGGCCGGCCTCTATTGTATATATTTTTAATCTAGTCTCCCTTACGAATTAAAAAAATATACGAGATAAAAGCTAATTTTGACATAATCGAGTACAAATGAATGTTTTTCAAATATGTTTTTTGAGATCGTTGTACATGCTACAAAATTAGTATTTTCATATACTATAATGGACTTTTAAGTCTTAGAAAATAATCATTAATTCAAAACTTTAGAATTTTAATTTACTTTTATATACTTCCTCCGTTCCATTATACTTTCTACATTTCACTTTTATACGCAATCCAATGCACAATTTTGACCATTAATATCTTAAACTATACTTAGCTAAAAATTATAAAAATTTAATATTATGAAAGTATACAATTAGACGATTCAAATAAGATCCCACTTGACTATATTTCTTCTTACACATTCTCAAACGATGAATAGTACTCATAAGTCAAATGTAGCAATTATTTTGCTAGTATTTCGGTCAAAATCCTTTGAATTTAATACTAATAGCGATAAGTGGTAAGACGAGATTTTTTACTATCGGAACAAATTCATAGAAACAGAGAAAATACATTTAAATGTAAATTAGTTGACAATTAAATTTGAATGTATGATGCAGAAAAATGACTCAAACAGCCTATTTTCGCCGGTATGGAGCCGAGGAAAGGACATACTTTATGTATGTGTGGGCCCTTCGTTCAATTTTAAGGAAACAGTTCAAATATTGGCCATCACCAATGTATCAGGAAGTAAAAGAGAGATTAGATACCTAACTAACAGGGGATACAATAGTGCTTTTCCAGCTACTAATGCAGATGGTAATAAATAAAACATATTCTTATCTCCTTTCGTTCGTTAAAGTTCGTTCAGATAATTGTTTTATGGTTTGTTTGCTAGAGTTGTTGGTTGAAGTTGTTGGTTGATTTGACCAGTCGGAAGCATTGTTTGGTTGTTCGCTATATACTAGAGAAAAAGTCAATTGGCCTGGCTTAAACCTTAAACCAAAAAAGAAAAGTCAAAGTCTAACAAAAAAGGCAAGAAAAAGGAAAATTTTGAAAAAGATAAACTTAATTTTGAAAAACTTTCCAAAATAAGCTTCAAAAAATTTTATTTCCCAGAATAAGCGTCTTCATGCCAAAGCTGAGATCATGTATTTGTTTGTTAACAACGAACAAAGAAACTGTTCTAAAAAGTCGAAATTTTTTGTTCGCAGTTAGTGCACGATACTAACAGTGAACAAACAGAAAACAATGTCGTAACATTTCAAAGAGAAAAAAATCCAAACGGTGACAACGAACAAAATAGTGGTAATTCTTTTGAAATTGAAGAGTGATTTTACTATATTTGATTACAGGGACAAAGCTAGTTTATCGATCTACAAAGCATGGACCGAAAAATCTATACATAATGGAAGATGCGGTCCTAGGAGAATTCGATGGAGCGAAAGTAACAAGGCTAACTGAAGGAGATTGGACAGACACACATTGTCAATGGTCTCCTACACAAGATTGGATAGTATTTGCATCGAATCGAGCAAATCCAACAGCGCCAACACCGAAAGATCTACCAGATCCAGGCTACTTTGGCGTGTACATGGTTAAGGCAACCGATAAAAATGTGATCGTAAAAGTGATCGACAGTGGAAATCTTTACGCGGGTGGACTGTTTCCTGGACACGTAAACCATCCATTCTTTAGTCCAGACGGAAAAAGTCTAGTCGTAACAGGAGATCTCGCAGCAGTTTCGTGTGATCCTGTGTCGTTGCCTTTGTTCGTGCACTCAGTTAGACCTTACGGTGATATATTTGTGCTTGATATTGATCCGGACGACATTTATAAGAACGAAAATGTGACGAAATTTACTCGTCTTACGCATAGTAAGTACGAGAACTCGACTGCTACATGGACAATGGCTTCTACTAAGGATTTACATGAGAAATGGAATGTAAGAATTGCTGGAAATGATGAAGCGAGAAGCTATCAGCCTGAATGTCCTTATGTGCAAAAAGGTGGCGGTGAAAGTTTTCATATGACTGGTCACCTTTGTATTATTGATAAGCGTTGTTGTTGATTTAAGTTACGTTTGTTTCTATGCACCTTAAGATTATGTGTATTTTGGTTATCGTACTTGTTTCTTGTTGTATGACTTGTTTGTGTTTGAATAAATCTTGGTTGCTAATAATGGTTGAAACTATTTTATTTTATTTCTGTATTTTAAGATAGGCTGAGGGAAGGAGAGGTTAGGTGAGATTCAAACTTGGGACCTTATCTAAGAAAGTGGTACTTTCTCTAACTGAGATAGACCCGATTCTCAATATGTCTTTTGACTTATAGTTATTGATTTTTGTGCTCATTTGTGAAATGAATAAATGAGCATTCTTTTGTTTGGTTCATAAATAAATATAAAAAATATTTTAATCTACACGTGAATCGACCTATCTTTTAAATAAATGAGTGCAATAGTTAATTGATAGAAATTGCGCTTCTATGAAAATTATTTCTTTCATATCTTTTTATTTCTATTCTGAGAGTAGACTAGATAATTCCTATAGACAAAGAAAAAAGAAATAGTCATTCCTATAATTAGGGGAAATTATACCGATGTATTAAAGATCAAACATCACTAGACCAACATACAATTCTTCCATTCATGTCGTTTTTTGATTTGCTACAAATATCAATTTTCGAAATCGCAAAATTCCCACCCAACATATTTTCCCTCTATCTTTATTAATTTGCTCAAATTGCGTTCTTATAAGCTTGTTTGCAAACTTGGCAAAAAAGCGAAATTCGTGTCAACTGAAGAAAAAAAACACAAAAATAAAGATTTGAAACGCAACAGAAAAATAACGAATGTGAAATACTATAATATTGTTTGATAATAAAAATGAAACAAAAGTCCTAATAAAAGTATAAAACCCTATCATGGCGTAAGGTAAATATCCACTAATAGCTCAACTGCTATGGCTGCATGAAGGGGAAATGAGGGCACAATAAATTCCTCCCATTGTTATATAAAAAACATATTCTAACAAAAATGTCCGACGACAGCCCGCCGCTCAAAATAATCTGCAAGTCATTTATGCTGAAACTCAAATATTTTTCTTCTTATCCAAGGTAGCCACAGCTTGCTGCT
Source organism: Amaranthus palmeri (assembly GCA_019776075.1). NCBI lineage: Eukaryota > Viridiplantae > Streptophyta > Magnoliopsida > Caryophyllales > Amaranthaceae > Amaranthus > Amaranthus palmeri. The sequence continues at coordinate 570,914 of JAAKBH010000310.1, forward strand.
GACGTTTTCTCCACGCAGGCATTTTTCCGGGGAATGCCCATCTTAATAACCTTTCCCAGAAATAGCAACACAAAAACATAACGAAAGCCCAAATCAACAATTTGTCCCTTAATGCCGGGGGCATGGGTACCAGCTTTAATGAGTCGTTGAGACTACGGAACAGATCGGATGAGATGACAACGAAGAAACCGACTGCAGCTACGAGGGCATAAAGAAAGGGCTTGTTTTCTGTAATGCTCTGATTGAAAGGATGCCCCATGTAGTTCACTGCAAAAGTTGCCACTTGCAACATTAATCCAACCATGTATGAAACTGTGTTTACAAGGTTTGGGTGGAAATCCGAGTCTGGCTCAATACACTCTTCAGGCATATACTTCTCGGCCTCCTTGACGGCGCTAATTAAGTAGAGGAGATGGAGAGAAAACTGTCCAAGTAGAGAGAGGAACACATAGTAGCAGAATATATTCGGGTGAGGACGCTCGGCTGAGAGGGTTTGAAGAGGGCGAGCATGAGAGATGAACAGGAAGAAGGCAGCAGTGAAAACCCCACTGATAGTTGCCTGGACATCACCAAGCTTGACGCCGTCCAAGTACATTACACTAAGGACATAGGCGGTTGCTAGGCAGTTAAGGCCGAGGATCTTGAACATCTGAAGTGTGGTAACAAGAGTACTCCTACCCTGACGTATGATATCCGTGGTGGGGGCTACAGATGCATGCTTGGCGGTGAAAGGCGAAGCCATAGAGGCATCCCCTAGCTTGACGATGGGGGCTGAACGACCGTCACCCTCATCATTCATCTCTTCCAGCATTTTCTCCAGCTTCTGTTTCTGTAACTCGACGGCAGTCAGATGCTTGCTACTACTTGATTGGCTCGAGGATTCAGCTTTTTGAGTAGATTTCCTTCTTGAAGAGCCTTCACCATTAACACTGGAAGCTTTCTTATCGTCGGAAGAAAGCTTTGTTTTTTTGGGCTTGGATGTAGTAGAATCATTTTTAGCAGAGGAATCTCCAGCTGGGTTTGGAGGCACTGCGTTCAGCAACGCCACCCCAACATGTGCCTAAGGGCAAAACAGTAAAGCAAGACCACGTGAGCACAACTTCACAAGGCAAATAATCGAACTAAAGAACTATGTAGAGGGAGTCATTTTGAAAATAGCAAACAAAATGATGGTACAGATTTCACCAACTTTTCCAAAGCTTCAAGAACTGTTTGGAAGAGTAAGATAAATATACGAGGCTTGTGAAGACTTCAATGTTCTTCAAATCCCATTAACTTGAAGGAGCAATCAAATAGTTGACAAGCAACTAAATAGTAGAGACCAATAGCAAAAGACATGTTCAAACTTCTAGAACAATATATTCAAAGCACCTCTTTCAAGTAATAATTTCCTCTCAAAAGAATCATGAGTCCACTATTGCACTCTTGCATAAAAAACAATGTAAATCCTTATACTCCAATTAAAATAGCACACATCTCAGCAAAAGAAAAAAAAAACAGTTCGCTGTTGCCAATGGAAGCTTACTAGGATCAAATAATATTAGTCAAATAACAACACCTTTTCAAGATATTCAAAATTAATTTCTCGAATTGATATATAATCAGACAGGTATTCTTCTTAACCTCTACATGCTCTTGATCCCTCATCTCTGAGACTCACAGTACAGACTCGGAAGTCCCATTTAGCTATTGGTTCCTGAAAGACTGTCACTACTAGCAAACAAAAAAAAATCCAGAACAAAACTTCCTCGATCATAATGCTAAAAGGTCCAAGGCCATTATCCTCATTCACTCAGTCACGGAGTAAGTGCCAGGAAGGTATGTCAGCTAAAACCTGTACTAAGATTATAGGTGCCAGAACATGGCATTCAAAGACTTATATGAACTTGCATACTATTACTTGCGTACACAATTCCGCTAAACTTGTTTGATAGTTGACAAATTTTAAAACATGCCCATTTGTGAGCACATATCACATGCTTTCTTTGTATTTGACAAAAAAATTCACTCCTATAGTGTTTGCAGGATGATTACAGTGTTGGTTTCACAATTAAAGTGCAGGATAAGGATTCCAAACCTCTGTCCAATTAGGGAACGTAATGCAAGATAATCAAAGTAACAGTCATTGACATGACTAATGACTAACAAAAAAATACAGGAACATTCTACAAGTTTACCTACTCAGAAGCTTGTCAGACAAATGAGAGATTCTATTCAGAAAAAATGGAAAAAGAGTTTGCAAAAGACAACTAAAGCAAAAGTAAGTGAAATTGACTTAAAATGAAAGAAGCAACGCCGTAGGAAAAATAAACTTGAGCACATGCTTCAAAATATAAGTCTTTGAAGAAACTAGCATCAAAAGAACCTTCAACAAAATAAACAATCACCCACTTAAAAATAAAAAAGAGCCTTGGAAGAAACTTGCATGAAAAGAAAAAATGTGGAACGATCAATTAAGAACGCATAAGATGAAAGATTCAAAAGAATTGGAAGCATATTACCTGCTTCAGAGCACCAACATCATTGGTCCCATCACCACACATTAATGTCATCCTTCCTACAGTTTTTAACGTGGTCATAATGAGCTCTTTCTGCTCAGGAGCAACTCTAGCAAAAACCTGTTTCATTCAAAAGAGCATAAGCTCTCAAATTTGAAGTCCATTATATAATATCATACTACTTGGGTAAGTTTCAAAAACCTTGACAAATGGCACAACTTGCAAAACAGCAGATGTACGCTGCAGCATCTCAAAGCAATCACCACCAATACAAAGATCATGTGTGTCAGACAAGGCTTCAACCTCTTCTGCACTGCAAAGAGAACTCAGTTCAGCAAAACTAAATAAATTTGGCAAAACATTTTGACGAGCATGAAAAATGAACCAAACAAAATAAAGAAAAGGGTAGAAGGAAAAAGACAGACAGGTACCTAAAAGGTATAGTCTCAGTTTCATCTGGTGAAATCCAATCATATTTGTCACCAGCTCTGGAAGGAGATAGAATCAATGCTGGTCTAGAAATGATATGCACTTGACCCGCAACATGACAAGCAGTTAAAGCTTGATCACCGGTGATCATTACCTGCAAGTGATCTCCAAAGTTTAAAGACACCTAAAGCTATTACCACATAGAAAAGTCACAGTCGGTGAAGAAGGAGATACAGCAAGATCGCAGAATAATACTTCACAAGCCAACTAGGGACAAAATATGCTTTATGCAATATTGGCTCACAATTCACCTCCATCAAAAAGACAAGACATGATCTACAGACAGGACTGGGAAAATAATCAAAAAACAGCATTCTACTTGATAAAGGGTAAGTGTCGAATACAGGAATTATATCAATATGTCCTTTCCATAGAAGTTTAAAACTAGATTAATAAATAAAGTTATATGAAGTAAAAAATCCATTCAAAATCATAGTAAGGCAGAAATGATTCCCTTTTTCACATAAATGAACACATCACAATAACAAATAATATTTTAACTGCACCTTCTATTTATTAATACATTTAAGAACAATATGGAAGGGTTTAGTAATCAAGGATAATAGATGAGTCAAAAAAAATATGATTTTATTGTCCTTACCAAATCATGTGAAGACCCTTTTAGTTCAGACAATATTGAAGCCGAGTCAGAGCGAATTGGACAGTTGAAAACCTGAGTTTAAAATATAAAATTCAGGGAAAAGTAAAAGGAAAAATATAATCATAAAAAAGAAAAGAAAAAAGAAAAAAAAAGTTTTTAATTGTAGCTACCGCAAAACCAGCAAAAGTTAAATCTTTTTCCACCACATCTCTGTCCAGGTTTCGGGCTTCACTGACCTGCAAGCAGCCAAATGCATCAAACAATAATCTTGACAGACAGAAGTTTCATTCTAAATACATCAAACAATAATATTGAAATAACTATATCCTTGATTGGCTAATTCAAATTATTTAAATAAGCATCAATAAACAGATCACAGTTTTTAAGTTCGTGAAATACCCAATCAAGGTTATCTACATACAAAGAACAGTTCAATCAAATTAACAAGTTCCTAAACCAAAAACAAGATCCCCTTCAATTTTTTCTGATTTATGGAAAACAAATTGCAACTAGTTTGGATAAGAAGAAATCGGAAGCAAACCGGAGAGCATAACATTTTAGTATTTAAACGGAGACCACCACCAAAGCAGCAAAAATTTTAACATATTTAATTGCAAGCGAGCATAAGATTTTGTAGGAGATCTTACTGTCATCTCTGGAAGGGGTTTGTATGCTAGAGCCAAAACCCTAGATCCTTGACGAGTATACTTTTTGTAGGTTTCAATATATGATGGTGGCAAGCTTATGAGCCTATCTTGGATAGTTTCAGGTGCACCCTAGATCATAGAAAAAAAAAATTAAATATAACTTAACTGTATAGCGTATACCTGATCGTAGCACATACAACAAAAAATTCTGGACCAAAAAAAGGGTTGTTTTAAACCTCTATTGTAAGTCACTATAAATAAAATTTCAGATCAACAAAGACAAAGAAACAAAAAGAAATGGACTATATAACATGTTTATGATTTTGATGTTCACGCACAACAGTCAAGTACTTAACCATTGCTCAAAGTAAAATTCTGTAATAAAAAAATGCCAGGATTCGGTAATGATCATTCCTAAGTATCACAATAATTTAATACAATACGGAAAGAAAGTCCGTTAAAATTTATGGATCATACATGTGTTATTTTCAAAATTTAGTATGTGTATTTGTATACACAAACACACACACACATATATATGTATGTACGTATGTATACGTTTGAGAGTATACATATAGGAATGACAAAATAAGTACTAGAAGAGATTTTATAGAAAACAAACCTTCACAAAAGCCATGAAATTCTCCTCAACACGCACAATAACTGCCATTCGTTTTAAGTGAGATGCAAAGTGATGTCTCTGAACAATCTGCACAGGACTACCATTTCCTCTACCAGAAAAAGGATGAAAATAAAAAAAAATTAATTCAAATCCAACATTTATCAATCAAATGAACACCGTCAGTTAAAAAAGGATCACTTGTAGTCTTTTCTAAACAATCTTTACGTCAGAAATTTCAGTAATTGAATTGCTGATTAGAGAATAACATGAATAGCTTGCAGAACAACTAATAACTGATGATTACAATAACTAGATTGCAATGCCTACATGGCTTTACATTTCCCAAATTTCATTTCAATTGAACCAGTAAACAACTCTCCAACCAATCTCATATTTAAAACCCTTACAAAACTATACAACAGCTGCTCTTCCTTTTTTCACCTTTACGTCATCTTTTAAGTCCCATCTTGGTCAATGTCACTAAATCTACCCGAAGAAACTTAAAATTCTAAATTAAGGGTAAATCCTTACCATTTTAAGTCACATCACCATCAATTGACTTCCTTTCATTACCAAATTAACACTTCCCATATTGAATCATCTCAAAGTATGCCTTAACTTTCACCCTAGCCCTAGCCTCTACCAAAATATCGCAAAACATCATATCTCATGGTACCATAAACAAATTCAACTACAAAATTTTGAAATAAAATTTAGTAAAATGAAAATTATTGGATATGTTTATAGCAAAATATTTTCAATTATATCATGAAAAAAATAAAGTTTAATAAAGGGATAACAAGTTCAGACAAGGGTTGATACGAGTCAATAAGTTTGCATAAGTTCCAAACAGGGTCAACATCACGACTAAAATAAATGTAGATCAGAAATAAAATGAGACAAGGGCTTATACAAGTTCAGATAACGGCAGATAAGAGCCAATAAATTTCAAATAAGGCCTTCTCATCAGATTTATAACCATTATTATTTATCAGCATTCAATCTCTTACTTTTTAGGCATGGCCTTCTCATCAGATTTGTAGGACCAGTCGATTCCTTTCAGTGCAGCTTTCTCAAGAGGATCTCCAACCTAAAAAATGAAGGATGAAAACATTGCAACGTTACACAAAAAATATATATAATAAACTTGATAAAATAATCAAATGAAATAAATCAGATAAATACCAATTTGTTGTCCACAAAGACCAATGCATGACAAGAAGCAAGAATTTCCAGAGTTCGACCAGGCACTCTTTTCATGTCTGATTCTAGTTCCATACTTTCAGTGGACCCAACAACACCAGAAAATTCCTTAAAACAACAATGTATACATAAGTAAGGATCTTATAGAAGATATTGGTTGAGTTGAATATCCAAAAAAAACATAATTTTACGCACCATATCATCAGAAGTAAGGGTTCCTGTTTTATCAAAGCAACATATATCCACCTACAAAATAAACAAGCAATTGAAAATTTCAGAATCACTGGTAAACAAGAGCATATAATGATTCTTTTCTATCACATTTTTTTTTCTTTTGTCTCAGTTCCTAGCATAAATAGTTAATGTGCAATTTAATATGTCAAACATTATTGCAGAAAACAATCAAAGACACTGTGAGGCCAACTATGACACATAGCATAGGGTAAAAACAAGGTCGAATTGCCTCTCATCGGCCGCGTTGTAAAGGTTTTCAGAAATAAACGAACTGATATTTCCCACGTTATAAAGGTGTAAAACAGGCACAGCCACATTTTGGCTCGTACCCATATCAGGCCCGCATAACTTACATATGGAAAACCTATAGGGATAGAACATAGAAGTGAATAAGTTGCATGTATTTTGGAGGAATTAAATCAAAGTCAAGATTAACACCAAGAATCAAATATCAAAAATTCACGGCATTCTGATCATAAAAATCTCAAGATCTCTATATGAATGCAGCAAAAATTCTAACTTCCCATCCAAAAGAAATGAATACTCCTAGCTTCAATCCTTCAGGCAAAAAATAACATCAAAAGTTGAAAGAAATTAGCAAGCTTTTATAAAATATGTCAATAACCTTTCCGGCAAATGGAATTCGGAATGGCTCAGTGCAAAATATGCCACGCCTTGCTAAAGCGATTAGGGAAGTATTAACAGCTATAGATAATTCCATTGGAAGCTCAGGGGGTATAACAGAGGTTATAATCAGCGAACAACTGAGAATAAGTTTATATCTGCTCCTGGTAGGGTCTTCCAGCCCCTACAGATAAGTTTTTTGCGATCAGAACCGAAAGCAGAAAGCTATCAACAAAGAATAGTATCAATTTTTTGAAAGATGTAAACAGATACTTGCCTTCTTCAGCACATAACCAGCAGCTATAACAGCAAATACAACCAAGAATAATATGAACAATCCACTTTCCCAACTGTTAGCTGTAACCTGAGATAAATTAATGGATGAGAGGACCATATTAAGTACACACATGATAACAGTAAATAAATTAACTTACTCTCTCAGTAGAAAATAATATTGTGCGCATCAGCTTCCCTTGACTTGTCTCAAATCCAGTTCGTAAGACAATAGCTACACAGCCACCATCAGGGGTTTTCAGAGGAAAGGACTGATACAACACCATATATTAGTGGATAGTTTTGGACCAAATGATAGAAAGAAAAAAAAAAGAGGGGAAAAAAAAAGTATACCAGTTAGATTGAAAAAATACCTTATCAGGAGTATGCTGCAAAACTTTAGTACCACCAAAAAGTACATGGTTTTTGTCTCGTTTAATTGATAGCTTTTCTTCAATAGATCTGCCGGTAATGGATACCTACAAAAGAAACAAGTTTTCGAAGACAACAAATTCATATTCAGCACTTAGATTCACAATCAAACATCATATTTCAAAGAGCTAGATAACAGATGAAAAACCAAAAGCTAAAAAAATCAGCTTCAGATCATAGCATTAATCCAATACGCATTTTATGTTAGGTCATCTATTTATTAAGATGAAAAACCCAAAACAAGCACACAACTTTCAAAATAAGGACAAAAACAATTGCAGCAAGATACTCAACAAATATGTTCAACAATAGAACATAAAATCATAATAAATATTAAAAATTCATTGTCTGTGAGTTTCGAGGTCATAAAATATAGGAATCAGAGACTAATATGTGAATGCTTAGGTGATACTTGATAGCTTTCTTCAAAGAAAAGGCCCATTTAAGACAACTCGGACAAGAATTTCATAATACATGAGACATCATCAGAACCCAAACCAACGCGCACCCTTAGTCAGCGAGTCAAGTCTGTCATACTAAGCAACCATGTTAGAACTAATCCTTAACTAAGAAAGGGCCACTTCTAAAAAGGGAGGGTTCACATCAATGTACGCATGCAGCCATGTAAATTCCTCACCAAGTTACTTAAAGATAATTTCACAAAACCATCATCGAGAAGCTCAACAAAAGAGGAAGGACTTATGCAGATATATGCATGCAATGCAACTTACAACACATAGCAAAGGATTATGACATGAATCTCTCACCAAGTTACTAAAGATATTTTCACAAAACGATCATTATTAGCTCAACGAAGGAGGCATGACTTATGGAGATATATGCAAGAAATGCAACATACAATACATAGCAAAGAATTATGAGGTCCTGACATGAGTAGCTAGCAGCTTCACTTGAACACCACAAATCTACAACCAACCTCCCCCAAATAATCCTTCACGTAAAGTTAACATTCTAATATTCAACTTAGACTTAGAGTATCGTTTACCATACTTTTAAAAGAAAATTCTGTACACATAAAGGATGTGTTAGGCACCTGGCGTATTTGTAAGAACAAAGATATAGTAGTAAATAAGGGATTAAAGAAAGGAATCAAATACAAGTTGTCAATACAACAGAAAGAAATAGATCAGCAGATTAAGTAAAGTTCAAGATCACCAAAGAGGCAAAAAGATCAATGGAAAAGACTCAACATAAAGAATCCAGGAACATGTGTTAAAACTTAAAACTGAACACTTAAGGAAGAGAAAAACTATACGAAGTAGACAAGTTCATGAGGGCTGTAGAGTTATCAAACCACTGTGATAAGGTTAGATGCGTTAAAGAAACAGATAAATCAATTGCAATTTAAAAATAAAAAAATAAAACAAGTCTGAGTATGCACCATTACAAGTTTTACAACTAAAAATATACTCCCTCCTATTCATAAAGAATGGAACATTTGGGTTTTGCACCAAAACCAAGAAGGGGTGGGGGACCACTTAAAAGTGAGTGGAAAACTCTCTTTTTCCATAAAGGGTATTGATATTTATGTGTTGTTGTGTTGTTGTAGTAAGGGTAAAAGTGTAAAAAAATAATGACAAAAATTGAAATGGGACATTTTAAATGAATTGGCCCAAAAAGGAAATGTCTCATTGGAGGGAGTATAAGACAGTTAAAAAGGCAATATAAAGAGAAAAGTCGCACCTTCCACTGAGGAGTAGACTCGCCTGTTAGAATGGCCTCATTAACAATAGCACTTCCAGCTAACAATAGCATGTCTGCAGGTACAGACTTATCCTCACCAGATTGACCAGTTGAGCGTCCAATAGAAATAACATCTCCAGGAAGAAGATCTGTCCCAGAAAGCTTTACCCACCTGCAATGCACCACCATGAGTATTTGGAATCTGCAATCAATAAAAAGAATCCATAACAGGTAAAATATTTACTTACTTGCCACAACGATGAACCATTAGGGTCTGGCTATCAACTCGTACACGCCTAAGCTCTGTTAAAGTTTTTAAACGACTTTTTGCCATAGTTGACTCAAACATAAACAGCATGAACAAAGTGAACAAACTGTAGTACCAATATTCATCTAAACACCAGAGACCCACGCAGAAGACCTAAACACAGGAAAATGGTTAAAAGATTATGGGTAAAAAAAATATCTCACATGTAATATGTGACAAAGAGGAGCAGGAAAGGCTAACAACCTCAAAAAACAAGAAACAAGTTCAAAAAGAAGTTAGATTGGTAGAGTCAAAACCTGGAATACAAAAAATGGCTCCATGCAGTGTTCTTTCATAAGTTTCTGAAAAGTAGGTTGGGGGTACTCAAATCTGCAGAATAATAATAATAAAAAGAAAAGAGGAAAAATAAAATCATGAGACCTATCATCCAGGTAACAAAATTTAACCAAAAAATGAGAAGTTATCTTCACTCATCAATATTGCATTTTAAGTGAATTGATATAATGTAGTAATGTACAGGCATCAACACAGTCACCTATGTAAACAAATGACAACAAGGTTAAAGAATACACATAAATAAGAAGCAATCAAGCAACTTATGCTCATAATCCGAAAAAATGGTTTCCTGCATGCAAAACAAAACTACCTGCCATAGCCAAAAACCAACTAACCAAGACATCCTTACGGAAAGTAGTCAAATACAACAAAAATAGTATTCCATGAAAAAAGGGATAGGGAAAAAAATTCCTAAAGAGGGCAAAAAAGAAGGAAAGAAATATGACAGAAAACTATTCATAGATAAGGACTCTATAAGTACCCAACGAACAAGTCAAAAGGTTGTTGTAAATTCGAAATTGGTGACTTCTACCCCAGCAGAAAAGCTAAGAGTCTTTTCCCAGAGGATGCCCGGTCAGAAAATAAGAAAAAAGATCAGGAAAAGAATGAGATACAAATAATTAACAGCCTCTAAAGCATGAAGAAAATGCAAGTTCACTCAGTAAACGAGCAAAATAATTTAAATTTTTGTGAAACGAATGGAAGGATCTCGAAGCATTTAAAAGAAAAAGGGAACAAAAGAAAAATTACGAGAAAAAACAGCATTAATAGTTTTGTTTCCCAAGTATAAAAAAGTAACACATACATTTGTCCGGTAACAGCAGTGATGTTGGTGATTGTGTTGCAAAATACCAGTCTAGCACGACAACACATTAAGCTTAAAAAGTTTCAATAGATAAACTTACACATTGCGACCCCATTTCTCGGTGGCAACATTCACTTTAGCTTCAGAGCCATGTCCAGTATTTTTGAGGTAATATCCAAATGTTTCTTTTGTGGGGAAAGGAAGCTTGTAGAATGTTTCATTTTCCTTTGAATAGATAAATCGTTGCTTTCGAAAATCAAAGAAAATTTCTTCTGCATCCTCTGTGGCTGCCTGCAATTGGTGACACGAGGAAACAGAAACATATTTCATTGGAGTCTCAAATACTTTGGATATGACAGCATTAGGACTAGTAACAAAATAGTCTAAGAATAAGTAAAACTGTAAAACATCCTAATAAACCAATTCCAGGCAAAAAAATAAAGGATGTGACAGACATAGAATAGGATTGTCCCTATCCATAAGAATTCCCTTGACAGAAAGATCAAATCCCCATTTATAACCGTGTATATGAGCAAGAGAACGGATGGCAGAGATATCTCCAAAGAAATCCTAACAGAAGAAAATCCACAAAATCGTTTTTCTTTTGATTTACAAAGTAACACATGGCATTAAAATTGTTTAAACATCAACCTATTTACACAAAACACTTGGAGGCGACAATTATAGAATCCTCTAATCTTGTTTCTATAACATTTTTCTGAAGTACATGATGAAAAATTACTTGATAAACACAAAGGGAGTATCATACCCTACAAAAGAAAAAACTCTCTTAACTCCCCAACTCAAGAGACAATATAGATGATACTCTTTAGCGGGGGCAAGCAGGAAAAAATGCAGAACAACCTCAGAAATTCACACCATACCAAAATTATTAAGCATCAAAAAATTCGCATGCAAGTGGTAAAGTAGTACTTCAACGTAAAAAATTAGGAACTTACAATTTTACGAAACTCTAGAGGGACGATTTCCTTTGAACCACAGAACTTAGCTGGAGTAATTTTGCAAAAATTTGCTTGGTGAATATCATCAATCTGCACAACATTGAATAGAATTACACTACATAATTAAAAGAGCATCCCACTTTCACAGCTCGACAAAACTACAAATGATATCAACATTCTGATCTTGGCCATTAAATTCACAAATATTGAAGGTGTCAAGCACATTAAATGCCTGTTAATTGAAAAACATGCCAGCAACCTAGAACAAACCATAAGAGAATTTTAATACATGTACCATCCATTAGGTCCTGCTATCCACATAGTCATAAAAATCCCTCATCATGATTCATGAAATGATAATTGAAGTGCTTAATCTTCATTCTAAAGGCTGCATGCATCAAATGGACCATTAAATCCGGGAACAGAGGTAGGCACCCTATGGCCTTCAATCTAATAGCTCAATTAGAAATATTCATACTTGCAACCCTAACTCTCCTTAGATATACTCATATACATGTTCAGAATTCACTAACTTGAACTTGTGTATATCATCACAAACAATGCAATCTTTTTCATCTAAAATAGCATGAAGTAAAATAGAAACATGATGTAATAAAAGAATGCACTAAAAAGTAATCAGTGTTGAACTTAGTTCTTCTTTTGATTTTAGTTACATATTTACAGTGTCATGGTCCTATGAAAGCCTTAAAAAGAAAGCTGCTAGCCTCATGTGTTCACGACATGCTAAAGTGGGACTATGTAGCAAGTTAATTTTCTATATTAGCTTTACTTCCTCTTCAAATCTCTACATGTATTTTTTTTCTTGTTTCAAACATCCATAATTAGAAATGTCAAAAGTTAAATGTCAACCAAGCCAAAAAGAAAAAAGGCAACGGTTAACTATGATAAAACAGCTTTGGCCAACCAATCACATACCTTATTATATTGTACAAAGCATTTGAAATCAACAGACCACGCTGTGAACAGCAGAATCAAGATGTGAAAGGTAATAAGACCACCAAGAACTATCAAAGCATCAGTTATCTCTAAACTAGGAACAATCATTGCCAGCCAAAGAACATAGAGAATGACAAATGGCCACACATCGAGTCTCCATAGATTCTGCTTCTTCCTCAACAAATCAACTCCGTCAACTACTTTCCCACCAACATGAAACTTCGGCATCGCTGAGTCAAACCCTCTACACATAAATAAACAAGCTCTTAAGTAATAATCTCAACAGATACAGAGAATTAAAGTCCATTTTTGTTTTTTAACAAAGGAAGCATCAGAATAAATAAAATAATGCCTGTTACATGCTTAACATCACCAAATAAAATCAAGTATTTCAGTGTGACTGTGTATAACGAATTAAAGAAAGTCAAAACCTACAATAATTATTATCACTCCTCCCCTTGCCCTTGCCCTTGCCCTTGCCCTTGCCCTTGCCCTTGCCCTTGCCCTTGCCCCAAATATCCGCCACCCTCCGAATCATATTATCATTATGTCCCCCGCGTCGATATAGAAGCCACAAAGAATATGGATCCAAGTATGTGACCCTTCACTGTACGCTCGGACCACGGCTAACCAGAGAAGAGAGGACATGTTAAACATCATTGATTATAGCTATGGTTGTTGCTGTACAGTCTGTTGAATATCAATCTGAATTTCAAACCCGAGTTCCTTTAATAAATGAAAACATTGCGATGGATTCATAGCTAAGTCATCACATTCATCTGTCTACTTGATCAAAAAACATTTAACATAATATTTTATTTTTTTGCAATTCAATTGTCACTCATTGAAGATCTAATTTCACAATACACTTCACTACACTACAATTAATTCATATATATCTACAACTTTCATTTATGGATTTATGTAATTTAATTAAACCCTAAAATGAGAAAAATTGTACTTACCTTCAAGTACACTGAAGTGGAATCTATGGAAGCGAGGAAGAATTCGCCTTTCGATCACAAATTTCGCCGTTTAGATTAACTGGCAACGTTATACATCGACGTCAAAATGGGAAATAGGTGGGAAAATTGGGAAATAGGGGAGTTGAGATTTGGGGAATTGAGAAATTGGGAAATTGCCCTAATTTATTGAAGCAAGGAACGACTTTCCCACTTCTCTCTAAGTATCATACTATCATTGTATCAAGTCACAATGTAAAACTTGGATTCTCCAAAAAAAAACAATAAAAAAATTAAATAAATTATAAAATTGTAAAATTGTAAAAATATAAAGAAAAACGAGAAAACTATGTCAAAAATATCAAAATAAAAAGGAACAATTCCCAACAACAGCCTTGTAATTTACTCGTTTTCATTTAAACAGCCTCCAACTTCGTTTATCCTCAACAACAGCCACCAAAGTACCAAAAGTGACATCGAAACAGCCAAGTTGACCAAATGACCGGTTGTTAGCCTATTCTTACCTTTGACCAAAGCTAATGACCGTTGACCAAAAATAAAATTAAAAAAAAAAAAAAAAATTCACTTCTTCATCCCTTACCTTTCACCATTCACTCTTCTTCCTCCATTTCTTTATCCTATCTCAAACATCTTCACTGCCCAAACCTTATCTCCTTCCCTCCTCCAAACTCCCAACAATGGCATCAACAACAATGGCTACTCTTAATCTCCCATCTCTTACCTCTCACCCAACACATTCACAATTCCCAAAACACCAACAATCTCTTCAATTCCCCTTCCGTACCAACCCCATTCCCTTTTCATCTTCTTCAACTCGCCTTCGTCCTATCTCAGCTGTTGAAGCCCCAGAAAAAATCGAACAATTGGGTTCTCAGCTCTCGAATCTCACCCTTGAAGAAGCAAGAGTTTTAGTTGATTGGCTTCAAGACAAATTAGGGGTTTCTGCTGCATCATTTGCACCTGCTGCAGTTGTTGCTGCACCAGGTGGTGCAGGTGCTGATGCTGCTCCTGCGGTTGAGGAGAAGACTGAATTTGATGTTTCAATTGATGAAGTACCCAGTAATGCTAGAATTGCTGTTATTAAAGCTGTTAGGGCTTTGACTAGTTTGGGACTTAAAGAGGCTAAGGAATTGATTGAAGGTTTGCCGAAAAAATTGAAGGAAGGTGTTTCTAAAGAAGATGCTGAAGATGCTAAGAAACAGCTTGAAGAAGCTGGTGCTAAGGTTTCTATTGTTTAGTTGATTTTGAATTGTTTTTTTTTTAAGGTTGTTTTTATGTAATTTGGTAAATGTGGAGGTTTAGATTGATTGTTGTAACCATGGGGTTTTTTGTTTGTTATTTTGTGATGTTTTTGAGATGACAAACTGATTAAAATGATATTTTGAAGATAGAAAATGGAGGAAGAAGAGTGAATGGTGAAAGGTAAGGGATGAAGGAAGTGGATTTTTTTTTTTTTTTAAATTTTATTTTTGGTCAACGGTCATAAGCCATGGTCAAAGGTAAGAATAGGCTAACAACCGGTCATTTGGGCAACTTGGCTGTTTCGATGTCACTTTTGGTACTTTGGTGGCTGTTGTTGAGGATAAACGAAGTTGGAGGCTGTTTAAATGAAAACGAGTAAATTACAAGGCTGTTGTTGGGGATTGTTCCAAATAAAAAAGAAACTAGTATAATTTTTAGGCCCTTCTAAAAAAATACTCTATAGTGTGGTTTTATCATCTTTTTTCAGTCTACCTAATATTAAAAAAATTTAAATGATTTTATTTGAACGCACATAAAACTATATTATAAGCGAAAATTATCTACAATAATTCAAACTTTTATTGATTTTTTTATAATAATTTATATTTTTAATTAAGCATGAATAATTAGAATTTTAGGGGCATTTACCCAACGACATTATTGTGCAAATGGTGATTGATTTTTGGAGGTTAATTGCTAAAAAAATCAAAAATTAAACTAAAGATTAAAAGTTATAAATTAAAAAAATAAACTAACCTGATTTCTCTTTTTAATTTTTTTAATTTAGTTTTGTATTTACTGTTTTACTTTATTATGCAAAATGACTAGTTGTATAGGTAAGAGGTTACCTTGGTACATTTTTACCAAACACCCCTTATATTTGGAATAATTCATGGTTAATTAGAAATTAGAATTATTACATGGAAGTCAATAAAAAGTTACTATTATAATGGGTATTTTTTCATATTTTGATTGGAAAATAATTTTTTTGTTTATTGTTTAGTCAAAAATCAAAGATAAGTGTTGTTAATTTTGAGATATAGAAGTTAGTGAATGGAGTTTAATCAAAGGAGTCTATTTGGGTCAAAGATCTGATTGATGAACTTGGTATTCTTCATGAGTTTGCTATAGTGTACTGCGATAGCTTGATTGCTATGTGCTTAGAAAAGAATTAAGTACATTAAAACAAGGACATTTATGTCGAGTATCAGTTTCTCCATACTAACAAAAGGATTAAAGTGAAGAAAATTGAGACTGCTATATGCTAACAGCCCTGACTCGATTGATTTCTTTACTAAGCATTTCCGTAGAACAAACATTGCTTGGACTACTACCTATAAAAAATGGAGTTTTGTGACGATTTCAAAAAATGTACCGTAGCCACATCCAAAAGAAATTGTAACAACGATTTAAAATGTACAAATTCCAGTCAACAATGATCAACGAGAAGAGCTCCACGATGAATATAAATTTAAAACTTGAAATAGGAAATTGAGTAATAGTTGGTGATGAATATCGAGTAATTAGCAATTAGCAATTAGCAATTAGTTTTATACTTCTTCGTTTCATTATACTTACATCTGACAATGACACAACATGTCACACTCAATAGCAAATATTATGAAACGGAAAAAAATACTAAATTAATTAGCCATAAAATAAAATAATAGGAGTAAATAACAATTATGAAGTCATGCATTCAAATCCAAAAATATAAAATAAGAAACACTCCATAATCCATATATATAATATTGATACTTTAATTTGTTCACCTCTATATATGAGCTGACAAATAAAGTAGTCTTACATTTAAATAATTAGTTGGGTACTTTCATAGGCAAATATAGATTCTTATACTTTTCGCTCAAAAATAAGATTTAAATAAGGAAAGAAAACGGACAATTCACACTCATATAATATTCCTTAGATAATAATAATAATAATAGATTATGAGTTTAGGTAGTAGCAGTAGTATTGATTTGTGATGATATGCGTTTGATATCAAGTGGTTTTGGGTTTCTGTAAAACAAAGCTCGACTAAAACTGCCGCCACATTGTGTCATATGATATACAGGAGAACCAGGGCAATTCCGAAAGTCTTTGAGATCATTTGTTGCACATAGCACGATTTCTACAACATATTGCCAACCATCCCTATCTAATTTACACACAATAATCGGCCTTAGATGAAGTTTGTTTACAATAGCGGCGTAAAAGTTTTGAATTATGTGTCCTGCACCCCTAGCTTTGTTAGGAGAAGGTGTTATACCTGTATTCATAACATAAACAAACCACACATATTACAATTATTATTATTATTATTAGGAAAAATTGACATTAATAATCCAACCTTTCACTCATTCGCTATGAGTAATCCCGCCTTTTGATTATTTTTTAATAATCCAACCTTTGTAATAAATTTGCCTACAACATACCTTATTACTAATAATGGGTAATAATAGGATATGTTGCTAGCAAACTAAAATAAAGGATGGATTATTCACAGCGAACTAAGGGCAAAAGTTGGATTATTTGAAAATAATCAAAATAAGGTTTATTATTAATATCAATTTTTCCTTATTATTATTGGCTATGAGCTGCATTATTTTTTTAATTTTCATTATATTGAAGTTATTTCAAAGGCTGAGATAT
Organism: Amaranthus palmeri; assembly: GCA_019776075.1. Classification (NCBI taxonomy): domain Eukaryota; kingdom Viridiplantae; phylum Streptophyta; class Magnoliopsida; order Caryophyllales; family Amaranthaceae; genus Amaranthus; species Amaranthus palmeri. The sequence goes on from JAAKBH010000310.1 coordinate 588,446, forward strand.
TTTTATTGTTGACTCAAAGAATCTTAGATATTTTCTATAAATATGGAGTATAAGCTTATTATAACTAATACTACCTCTTATTTATAGAGAATGAGATATTTGTTTTTTGACACTGTTAACTTATTACTCTTAATTTGTAATTTATTCTTAATCTATATATTAGATTATAGTCAAGTGAGATCTTGTTTGATTCGTGTCAATACAAGGATTATTAATTAATATTCACTTTTTATAATGTTACCTCGACAAGTGTGCCCAAGCAATTGGGACAATTAAATTGGTCGGAGAGAGTAAAAGTCCATCCTTTTTTACCATATTAGCTTGAAGAATGGGCGGAAAAATTTTTGCTTACAGTTTGACACGTGTCAAAATTGTTTCTTCTTTAGTAAATTTTATTGTATAGAAGGTTGATATTTATTTTGTCATTTTATATGATAATTTAGGAGTAAATCACAACGATTGATTAAGAATTTTTGCTGAGCTTACCATTTTTTTCCAAAGCAGTGAGAATATTTCTATATTTCAGTTTCCAAAGACGGAGGGAAGATTCAAAGTAATGTGCACAATTCAATTCAAAGCACGATCCATGTTTCTCCCATTGATATTTCAGAAAATCACAATCTCTTGATCTTGATTTGTAGCTATTCCACATTTTAATATTTTCTAAACCCTACACCAATAACAAAGAAGATAGTTACTCCATCATTGGCCGTTGAAGTGCTCATGTGTTACCCACATGTGAGTTGTCTCACATCGGAGAAAAAGAAGAGTATGCATTACTTTATACTCAAGGAATAACTCCTACTATTACCAATTGGATTTAGTAGTGAGTTTATGAGTGGACTACTCTGTCTTTCAATAGTTGGAAAACTATAATTATGACAATTGTTTTTTTATTAAAATACAAATATTAATAGTTAAAATCAGGGAAAAACTAACTAACGATGAGACAAAGTAATTTAAAAATGTTGTTTAAATTTTTTGTAAATTTTTCTATAATAATACGAATGATTGATTAACCATGAATAATACCAACTTAGATGAGTGTTTTTCCTAGAAAATAACTAATACGTTAAAAATCAAACTATAGGTGAATATAAGACCAAAAAATTGGTAAATTAGTTAATTAATAAACTAAAGTTGTTATAATTATGGAAAAATACCTCCTAAGTTGGAATTATTCATGATTAATCAATAGTTAGTATTATTGTAGGAAATTATCAAAAATTTGTAATATTCATGGTAATTTTTTCAAATATAAAGGAATTTTTGATTGAGATAGAGTCAAAAATCTCTACAAACGATGAGAAAAAAGAAATTAATCCTTTTGATAATTTGTATTTTATCACTCTTTACTTATTACTTTTAATTTATATTTTATTCTTAATTAATACGTTAAATCATAGTCATGTGGGCTCCTGTTTAATTCATCTCAAGACAAAGATTATTAATATCAACATGTTATAATTTTTGTTTAAGAACAATTAAAAATATTAAAAATTAAAATATTATCCCGGGAACAGAGGGGTATTTGAGGGTGTGCGAGGTGATCGACCGCACAGGGCCCCTCTTTCTCCAATATATGAAAAAAGTTAATCGAAAAAAGAAATATGTTAAATTTATTTAAAAAATAACTATATTTACTATAATTAAGGCGCAAAATATAAATTTTGCACAGGGCCCCTAAATTGTTCAAGACGACTCTGCTCGGGAAGTGAGAAAAACTAAATGAGCAAAGCGGGCTACCGCCTAGGGCCCCAAATTTCTTAAGGCCCAAACAACTTACTTTTATGTATATAAGTAACATTTTTGACGGGCAAGTGATATGAATTTGCATTAAATTTAACTTATATATATTTTTTTTTTATAAAATAGTTTAAATATCAACAATAAAAAGAAAAGGTATATTATATTATTCATTACGCCTTAAGTTTTTAGGGGTCCTTTTCTATCTTTTGCTCTGGAGCCCAAAAAAATTTGAACGACCCTACTAATAGGCTAAATAGGAGCCTATTTATAAAAGTCCTAGGCGGTCTGTTAGAGTATATAACATATCTTGGGACTTCAACCATTAGCTTAAGCTTTGGTTGAGTTGGTTCTTTGACTTGGTATTAGAGCCAGTGTGATAAGATGTCACAGGTTCGAATCTCAACCACCCCTCATTTAAAAATGGAATATTTAGCACCAGGTATGAGGAGGGCCTGTATTGCGTCCACACTTCTAACCCAAAGGACTCTCGTGTGAGGGGGCGTGTTAAAGTATACTAGGTATTTACCCGTGCCGTGCACGGATCACCCGAAAATCATGTAAGTAATAAATAATTTGGTTTTTAACATCTAAGATAGAGTATTTGCTTGATATCTTCACTTGGTTATAACTCAAACTTACATAGAGTTTATTCTCTCAGTGCAAGAGTAAATGTACATTATGATGTGATTTTAAATCTGACAAAGAGAGTGTTTGGTAAAAGAGAGAAGTGAGCATTAGTTGGTTGAGGATAGAGGAGTTCAAAACAGACACGATAACCCGATAGACACCCGACTTTATTACCGAACCCGATTTGTCCCGACTTAAAAATGGATCTACCATTATGTAAAAATCAATGTGAAAACAAAACCATATTTTAAATCGACCCGAAAGACCTGACCGATATCAATCCGTTGATCTGAATGAACACCTCTAGTTGATGGAATTAGTTGATTTAATTGGTAAAATAAGCTAAAAGAATGTATTTGATAAATGAACTTGTTTATACACCTTATGAGAATGTTGATCATGATTTCACAATCATTAGCGTCCCTAACTATTCCATTGTTAATTGAAGAATCTAATAAGAAAATTCTCTAATTTCTGTAGTATTACTTACACTGTTTAAATCTCAAGCTCAAATCGTTGAACATATAAGCCCAGCTAAAATGGAAAATTTTTCATTCTAGTTTTCCTTCTAGTTCGCATAATAGAACTATATTACATCTAAAATTAGAGTAAGATTTTGAAACTATTAAAAGGGTTCGTTGAAAAAAACTAAGAGTAATATGTCCCTAAAACGTAATATACCAGAACGTAATTTAAAATATATTAAAAGTTATCCTAAAATACAGTGTAGTTATTTTTTCTTAATAACTTAAAATATATTAAAAATTATTTTTAAATACATTGTAGTTTTTTTTTTCTTAATTAACTTGTATTATGTATTACAATCATTATGTGACTAATACTAAATTATTCAGGTATTTACATTTTTTAAATATGTTATTTCAAAGAAATAAAACACATGATTTGGACAAAGGATTAATGTTGTAGGCTAAATAATGTAAAATAAAAAATAATGTAAAATAAAAAATAGATTGAAAATAGATTTGTCTTTAAACCCAGACTACTCCAAACCGAACCATTTCAGGGATGAAATACGTAAAACTATAAATGAATTGAGATGTCAATAGATACACCCTCTTTGAAATTACTACAAAGTCCAGAGCTTTAAAATGAGACAATCCAAAAATTTAGATTTTTTAATTTTAATCAAAAGTTGAAATTTTTAGAATCAAATCGACTAAGGTTGGGATATTTAAAGTAATTTTCCATACAAATATAACATGTATAAAAATTAATTATAAAAACGTAACATGTATAAAATAATTTAAAATATATTCTAAAAATAATTTTAAAATACACTGTAGCTATTTTTTCTTAATTAACTTGTAATAATATTTGCAATCATAATGTGACTAAAACGTAATATCAAATTATTCAAATACAAAGATATTTACATTCATTAAAATTGTTCTATTCAAAGAAATAATGTAAAATAAAAAATAGATTGTAAAGAAATAAATAATGTAAAATAAAAAATAGATTGAAAATAAACTTGTCTTTAAAATGTAATACTAAACTGACTAAAACGTAATGCTAAATGATTTCAAAAAAAGCGTAATGCTAAATTATTCAAATACAAAGGTATTTACATAGTTTAAAAATGTTTTTCTCAAAGAAATAAGACACATGATTTGGACAAAGAATTAATGTTGTAGACTAATATTAATAATAATAATAATCTTCTCTAATTTGGCCAATTAAATTTAAATTGTTTCCATTTTCACTAACTTTGGGGACAAAAATTACTGTGATAAAGAATAATAATAATCTTCTGAAATCATAATATGATACCGAATTATTTTTGGAGACAAAATGGAAATGTTGACAGATTAAGCTAATGTAGCCTATAATTTGGCTGATAAATTGTTTCCATTTTCAGATTTAAAGGTAAATTTAATTTGTGAAATAAAGTACTGCAGGTTGAGAAGTTATATTCTTTAATTATGTTGTTATTCTGTTTAAAATGTATTCCCAATTTAATTTGTTTCCATTTAGATCAATTATTTTTGGATACATTTCAGAAATATTTACCTTTAATAGGTGGTATTTCAAATTTTTAATTTAATTTAAAGGTAGAATATAATAGTAGAATTTAAATTTTGTATTTAATATGTTTCTATTCCGAAATATATCTGAAATCATAATATAATAATAATAATAATAATAATAATAATAATAATAATAATAATAATAATAATAATAATAATAATAATAATAATAATCTTCTCTAATTTTGCTAATTAAATTTAAATTGTTTCCATTTTCACTAACTTTGGGGACAAAAATTACTGTGATAAAGAATAATAATAATCTTCTGAAATCATAATATAATACCGAATTAGATTTGGAGACAAAATGGAAATTTTGACAGATTAAGCTAATGTAGCCTAAATTTGGCTGGCTAAGTTAATTTAGAATATGATTGAGATATATTCAAAAAAAAAAAAAAAAATAATATGATTGAGATATTGATAGGTTAGTAATTAATGTAGATTAAAATATAGAAGTAATTGAGATATTGACAAAATTAGATATGCATTCTTGAGGGAGGGATTAGGCGGGAAGTAGGTTCTTGTGGAAGTGCCACCTGTTAGATTCCATTGCTGCTTTAGTAGTTTGTATGATAATAACATATCTTGGAACCTCATCCATTAGCTTAAGCTTTTGGTTGAGTTGGTTCCTTGACACGGTCGGCTAGTTAGAATGGCCTTAGAATACATACTTTTATTGCTGACCAGCTATAAGGGTTGCTCACACTATCGCACACCACGGTAGTACCGTGGGGTGGAGGTGGGGTATATGTTGGCCATACACCATGCAATCTGAAACTATCAGGAAGAGCTATGCCCGGCTCGCATTCATCAACCACACAAAAAGCCATTGGCCATTGAAACACAACCATAGCTCCAGTAGCTGGTATTTTGAGAGCTACATGTTGTGAAATTGCAACACATTGTGATATTGCTACCAACCATATGCTTATCATAATTAAAGCATTCATAATAATAATAATAATAATAATAATAAGAAGAAGAAGAAGAAGAAGAATAGCTCAAATGTGTTATAACAATAAGCTAAATGGATGGTCTCTTATATACTATTTGTAATTCAATTGGAATTGGAAACAACCAAGTTAGTGGCACTATGGAAATGGGGCCCCGTGAGGACGACTTTGGAAGACCAAGGTCATGAGTTAAATAATATATACGGTGGAACTAGCTTTAAGGTCATGAGTTAAAATATTCAAACGTTAATAGCTTTTGGTTGAGTTGATTCCTTGACAAATTGTTGAACTGTGATATTTCGTCGCACAATCATTCTAGGGGCTACCCGTGGGCTTACACCGACAAACTCACAGGTAATGAGAGTCAATTAAGTTAACTTGTCCACATACTTGATGAAGGTCACCATTTTTCGAAACAATATGGTATCAGAAGTATTATTCACTAGGAATTGTATACAAATCAGCAACCCATTATTTTAATTAGTGATGTTGGATCTTCCTCATTGTACCAGTACTTTCGGTTTCGATAACATATTAAGGAATTTATTCAACTAATTAAAATTTAAGTTGATGGTTGAAGCTCCAGGATATATTATATACGCTAACACAATCCTACATATGAAAGCTCTTTAGGTTAAAAGTGTAGATGCAACACAAATTTTCGGCAAATTTAATACTCATATTTCGCTTTAAATAAAGAGTGATTGAGATTCGAACACGTGACCACTTGTCACATTTTTTTCTTGCGAGGACTTCATGACCGCGGCTGGTTTAAAGATATGCAGCGTGTACTAGGCCTTCAAAAAAAGAGAGATAAACTTTTTTTTAGTTTGTATTATTATACTTTACTTTTATTTGATTACATATCTAAAATAAAATAAAATTAAATTAAATAAAATATATAATATTTTATAAAATTTCGATTAAAATGCAAATGGATAAGTATTATTTCCAGATTTTAATAATTTGTGTTTATGGCTTGAGTGAGCTCAAGTCAATACTATTATATAGCAAAGCTCCTATCAACTTAACCAACACATATAATATATTAGTGTTTTTACTTTTTAGGCATATGATTCATATATAAGTTAAAAAAATCACAATTTTATTATCGTCTCACCATGAGATAGTAATTAATTGGAGATTTGGAGTAAATAATCCAACTAAATTAATTTCAACTCTATTTTTATATTGAAATACTCACTTTTTTAAGTGAAAAATACAAGAGCAAATCTCTCATAATACATACGTCTAAAGTGACTATTTTAAACAATTAAAGTGACAACTCTTGTGTGAGACACTCTCACTTGATAATTTGTACTAAAATGGGTGTTTTAATGTTCAAAAGGGTGATGTTAAACCTGAAAAATAACGTGTTAAATATTAAACTATAAGTAAATATTTTTGTCAAGTGAGTTATTTAACACCAAAGTAGATATTTTAATTAATTTGATTGAACTATTTAGTCAATTTAAATTTGTCTCACAAAAAAAATATAATTTGTGTATAATGAAAGTCTAGAAAATTTGCACACAAATTATTATTTTTTTCTCAACCCTAAATTTAACTTAGAAAGTCATTTTTTGGTACTTATTTTATTTTGTCCGTGTCATCTTCACTTTAGGCGCTCATTGATGAACAAGAAACATAATCCCACCTTCTTTTTCTACTCACTTTTTTCATCTTTTACTATATAATATTAAAAATATATAAATAAAGTTGGTGTTGAATTTAATTTTTAATCTTAAAATAATATTATTTGCTTGACTTGAATAATTGTCTATAATTTTTAAGTGAAGTTAAAATTATAATTTTTTATAAAATTCAGATCTGAATTTTTAAATATCCAATCTAATTATTTGATTTTGATTACTCAATTTTATTTTTGAATGAGATAAATAGAACATTTTTTGTACAATGGAAAAAAATACACAACAAATCATGTATTACATTATTTTATGGTGACATTATTATAACTTGGGGGAATGAGTATGATTTGTCCGCATCTTTCAAGAAAAAGAAAAACCCCATTCGTACCCTGCCTTGTGCGGAATACTAGGAGTGTCCTTTACCTTTACCTTTTACATTATTTTATGGTGAGAGTGAGACGAGTTCAAAAATAGACCAACTCAAAATACTCATTTTCAAATATTAACTTCTTAAAACGAGTTACTCTTATAATAAAGTCTTTTAGTGAGACCAACTCAAAATAAAAAGTTCATATGATAATTATTTGTATTGTTGGGCTATTTAACCCATATTAATATTATAATATATAATACACGTCTTACAGACTCACAGTCTTACTGTCTCACACAAAAATATATGTAAACAAATTAACAACTAATAAAAATTTTCAAATTTTGACACAATAATTTCCGATTGAAATTGGAGTTAACTTGACCGGTTTCTTCTAATGCAAATTAGGAATCCATTTCCCATTAACATTCTCTTTATTTCATTTATGAGCGAGATATATTATATACGGATATGATAATCATCAGCAGTTCAGCACCATTTCATTGAAACACTTGTTGATTCTTTCCATTTTTGCATATTTAAAATTTATATTAAAATTTGTATTTTGTCCTCATCATCTTAATTCTTTTTTTGGCGCAGATAGATTCTAAGAGGCGTCTCTCAGGTCCAACCCAATAAAGCTTAATGTATGCTCTTATTCAATTTTTTTATGGATCAACTCAATTAGAGATGGTCTCTCACAAGAATTTGTGTTTTATAAAAAAAAAAACAAGTCACATTATTACAATGTCATTTGTTTCTAATTTTATTATAAAAAAAGTTCAAAAAGAAAAAAAATTTAAAAAATATTAAAAAAAACTTTTCATAGCTCACCGTGAACAACCCGCATCCACCACCACCACCACCACCCACATTGAACGCCACCCCCTCCCATTTCTATACGAAAACCCTTCCTCTCCCCTTTTCTTGCGCCATCGCCACCGTTCCTCTCCCTTTTTCCTAGAAAATCGACACAGTTTAAACTAGGAAAAATTGTCGGGAATAACCCGTACTTTTAACGTTTGCCTGTGAATAATCCCTACTTTTGATTATTCATAAATAATCCGAACTTTGAAGTAAGTTTGTTCACAGCACCCCCAAATTTTCGAAACCTGCTATTGTAGGTTACCTTCAAGTAACCCCTTACAACCTTCTCCTTCCTTTTCTAATTGACACTTCCACTAGCAAAAACCCAAATTCATTTCTAGGGTTCATGAATACATCCCAAATTTTGCAAATCAAAGACAAATCTTGGCAAGGCTATCTTCAATTGGTTGTGGGTACTCTTTATCTTCATTAAAATGGTAAGATTCTACTCTCATGGAATTTTTTTTTTCAATTTTTTTCGAAAACTAGGGTTTTTGCGAAATTTTACTGTGCGAAATTCTGTGCGAAAATGTAACTGTTCGAATAGTTTACTGTGCGAATTCTTCATGGTCTGTGTAATTTCAATGGTGAATTGTGCTTATCTTTAATTTTGTTTGTGATTCTATTCTCATCGAGGTTTGTTGAAGAACAATTCCATGCTCACATTTCACACTCTTATTCAAATTAGAACCTCTACTATATGTTGAAGAACAATGAGAATTCATTTTTGTAAAAAAAAAAAAAAAAAAAAAAAAAGAGTGAATGGAAAGCTTGATTTTTCTCTCTCTAAGCTTAGGGTTTAACAATGGAGTTAAGAAGAGGTTGAAGATGATGAAATGAAAAATGTACTAGCAGCTCATAATAAAGGGGAAGGAACAAGTAATTTCGTGGGGGTAACTTGCTACAACCGGTCAAAAATGAGGAGGGGGTGTTGTGAACAAACTGACTTCAAAGTTCGGATTATTTATGAATAATCAAAAGTACGGATTATTCACAGGCAAACGTTAAAAGTACGGGTTATTCCCGACAATTTTTCCTTTAAACTACCAAGTAACCTAAGACATCATTGGTGATTTCTGCCATAAAACTCAAGAAGAATACAGCTTGGAATGTTGAAATGCAGTCAATTGACTTTTAGTTTGTACATTTTAGATTATAAAAAGGATCGATACATCAACAAATATGATAATCTAAGCACTCCGTAAAGAGGGTATACTCTATATCCGCTGAACTTCATTCATCAGCTTAAATTACTAATGCAAAAGAACCGTATTTCGTTAAAATGTCGAATGATGCATTGAAACATTCTATCGAGTGTTTAAAACTCGATAATCTCTACTCGGCAGAGGATTGTCTCAGACTCGATTTTCTCGTCATCTAATGGCCGCTGGATAAGTAACGCTGAAAAAGTAAAACCCAGTTCCATGGACGCAACAGCCAGCACGAGAATAAAGAGCAAAGTAAACTGCATTAACAACCAGTATTGATGAGTCCGTTAAAATCGGAAGCTGGGATCACAATCCATAGCCCATGCAAATTTTTCCAGCAGAGACTTGTTAAACATCTGGACGCATAAACGAAAAAGACGAATCAGAATTTTGTGTCAAGGTTGGATAAAAAGAATTTAGGAAAACATCCGACGGATTATACGAAAGGTTCAAGCAGAAGTGTAAAATTACTTTTTCGATTGGTACTTCATTTCGTTTGCACCATGCAACGGTAATCCGTGGATCACAATAGTTTATCTTTGATGTTCCGAGAGCTATTTCTTTGAGATCCTCTTTAGATTGCATGTCGCGCTCTTGTTTTTCGATTTTTGCCTTTGTTGACAGTATCTTCTTCTCAATCCTACACAAAAATTGTCACCCATCAACCCAGATACCAATCAAATACAACGATAAAGAGAAAAGATTTGCCAATGAGCCTAAGCAAAGGTATTGGGAAAATTACGCTTCCGGAGACAAGGTTCTCTTTTGCTTTCCACTACTATCCTTCAATGGTGGTTTTCCTTTTTTCGCACGAGCCAAATCCACTTCCAATTCCTTCAGTTCAGCCTACAGATGTTCATATAGCCGGTGTAAAATGTGAACATAATTATCAAGACAAGGTTTTATATAATGATATTAACATGGTTTGATATTAGGGGTCAGAAGACAAGTTTGAGGCCTTATAAGAAGAAACAAAAAGAGTTGTAACATGCTCCAGAGAATCATCAACTTAACAAAGCCAGCTTCCTTCCGTCACCAGAAAATGTAAACAGAGGCATCCGAGAAGTAAACTGTTGCAAAAATGTTTCAAAATGTTCGAAGAGAGACTCATACCTTTGCTGCTTCTATTCTTGTCGCAAGCCTTTCCATCATGCTAGAATGACTCTTCGATACAGTACGTTGATGATTACATATGATTGCTACCTGTAAGAAGAGGGTTAAATTGCAAGATGCCCAAGCACATAGCCCCAGATCGACTAACTTTTTGAAAGCTTTCAAAATATGCATGAGACTTAACCTACCTCTTTGTTTGCTTGCTGATATATCGCAATTTTCTCTGGCACTTCTCCACATCCAGCCCCTTTGGCGAGCTATTGCACAAATAAATAGTTCAGAAAAAAAAATTGACCAATAGAAAATTTTTGGGGTGTTTATTTGCTTGGTTTTCGGCTTTTGGCTTATTGGTTGGTCAAACAGCCAAAAAAAAGTTTTTGGTAAATGGTTTTTAAGTCAAAAAAAAAAGCTACTCTATTTAGCTTTTTTGGTTGGCTTTTGGCTTATTGACCCACTTTTTCCTCTAATATACAACCGATAACCAATACCTAAGTTTACCAAACATCTCCCTAAACAATTAGCTTTTTCATCTAACTAAAAAGCCAACAAAAACAGATAACATTTTCAGCTAGTCAAACAAGCTAACTAAAAAAGCCAACAGTCAACGGCCAACAGACAATTGCCAAAAACCTCCTTTAAAGAAATATCATTTGTGAATGAGTTTTCCACATACAAAATGATGCGAGTACATACTCTAAATTTTAAGAAACTTAAATTATGTGGCCACGTGAGTAAATAGTCATTGATTTCTTACCATGTCATCCAAAGTGAAAGAGGCATTATATGTACGGAACACCTTTGCAGTGAGACCAGGCATTAGTTCTTTCAGGTGAGCATTCAGCTTGCTAGTGTCCAACTTGTCAAAGAGATCATCACCATCCGACTTCCCTGATAGAAAGATATAAAAGTTTTAGTCATCGAAAAACTAACACGGCCTAGCGCATATTTTTCTGTTACCTTTTCTGAAC